>JAHNUO010000032.1:0-317632 GCA_019787685.1 Chiua virens
GTAGACAGGTGATCTCCTGAACATAGAAAGGTAGTATTGAATGTCAGAAAACATGGTTTTATAGTCCTGGGCACAACCCAAGACTGTTTAAGGCAGTCCAACCCTAGGCAATCATATAGGATCAATGTAGGATGGGTATTTAAGGAAAGGAATGTCAAAACCTTGTAGATAACGAAAGAAAAGAAGGATATTATGAGAGGAATGACAATGGAACTGGATTGGATCACATTGACTTGGATTGGACTTGGATTGGGTTTGGATGATCTGTAAACGCTAGAAATAGAACTGGATTGACATGAAGTCAATAGTGGATGAGATGTAATGTAATAGGACATGATAGGGAGTGGGGAAAAGGTAGACTGCAACTGCAAGGAGTTCTCAACTCCTACATTGTGACAAAATATAACCCTTTCAAGACACTGTGCTATGGCACCACTCTAGGGTACTGTTGCGATAGTCCCAGTGTAGAAAATGAAATAATAGGCGATAAGAAGAAAGGTGGGGCGATAGGTTCGTCCCAAGGGGGGCTATATTTGAAGGAATGATGGATTCAGGTTTGTCTAAGAGTCCTAGAGGCTGCTGAACGATCTGGAATGAAAAGTGGTCGATGCAAAAGTAGCCGGGTGGAGGCAAGGATGTGAGAGTATTGTTTCGAGTAGATGAGATGCAGAGGAACGATAGGACGAGGTAAAAGAAAAACTATCCAGCTCACTCACACACGGGAGAGTAAACAGGAGATCTCCTGAACACAGAAAGACAATATTTTTGTGTTAGAAACATGGTTTTATAGTCCTGGGCATAACCTGAAACAACCTAGAACAAGACTAGACTGTTTAAGTGTAGTGATTGAGTGAAGAGGGGGTTCAGTCCAGTGAAGAGGCGAAAACTCCAAGAGAACTTTGTTAGAGCTCTCTGGCTGAAATTCATGGGGTTTATATACTACATGGATATCAGAGTTCTAATCTGAGTATGAACTACGTAGATAAGCATACTGTATCCTATTGGATGATAAGGTGTGAATATACAGTATATGAGTCATAGATAAGAGCATAGCCTTGCACTGCCAGTGATGAGTCAGTGATAAGGGAAATGAATAGATAAGGGCATGAGGTGATGGATGCTGTGTTATTGTGGCAGCCAATCGGATATGATCCTTTGGACAGCCTTGACATGAGGCATGTATCATTAGAATAGATTGAACGTTGGAGTCGTTAAGTGAGGAAAAGTTGGTATCGTAACATAACCCAGGACTGTAAAAGGTAATCCAACCCTAAGTAAGTGTACAGGATCAACGTAGGGTGAGTATGCTAAGAAGGAGTGTCAAACCTTGTAGATGACAAAGAAAGAAAAGGTGTTAGGATAGTAATGACCTTAATAAGGCCAAATCAAGTAGAACAAGTCAAATCGGATGAAGCGGAATACGTACAAAGGAACCGGATTGGATCGCGTTGACTCGGATTGGACTCAGATTGGATTCGGATGATCTGTAAACGCTAGGAATGAAACCGGGCTGGCACGAAGTTGATGGCGGATGAGACGGGAGGTAATATGACATGATGAAGAGCGAGGAAAATGTATCCTACAACCATAGGGAGTATCTAACTCCTACATCGGGTTGCTTGATTGAGATTGCATGACACACACTAATCAACTCCCTTTTTGTCCAATTTCCATTTTATTTCGTGCCTTCTTAGATTCTTTTCGGACAGTTCCATGTCATTGACACATATCCAATTGGTTAAAAGGTATGGATAGTCAGATCGTACAATGTTTTTAAAAGGTAGTCCATTGATTCACAGATCAAACCTTATCCCACCTTGACAGAACATTGTTTTTCTTTTCACAGGTCGATCTCCATGAGAGATGGCTCTGTATATAAAGGGAGGAGGGTTTTGCCCCTGAGGCAAAGCTCGACAGCTTTACTAAGACGACAATGTTTGGTTCATTAGATGGACGTTGGTCCAGGCAAGGGGTTTCTTGGAGTCATAGGTGACAACAAGGAGGGCAAGGGTCGCTTGGGAGGAGTATCAAGCAAGGTTGCAAGAGATCAGCTAGTTGTCAAGTCTCGTCTCGTCTTCAGAGTCAGAGCCGATGGTGAATGTTGGAGTTTGCTATCCTGGGGGGGTTCAGGGAAGTGTGAGAGATGGGTTCAGGGTTGTTGTCAGAGAGATCTGAGGGACAGAGTGTTAGACATCTGAAGACTCCCAACTAGGGTTGAGGGGTTGGACAAGAGGAGCATCTAGCTGACTTGTTGCAGTGGCAGGCTGGTGACACTAGTCTTGATCTTATGGGTTATGATAGTCCCAGGGCAGGGCCTAGCATAGCCCACAAAAGTGCCAAGTACCAGGTGGCTCCAATGACTCAAACAACCACCACTTGGTATGTGGTGCGCTGAAGAGTTTCACAGAGAGTGACCGGTGAAGGTAATAAATCCCGGCTGTAGTGCAATACTCAGGGGGATTGAAAGAATAAAAAAGAGGGTGAAGGAATGCAATTCCGTTTGACCCAGGGACAACACTGAGTTGGTGAACGATGAGAAATGGTTTTTGAGTAGTCCGAGATGAATCCGGGGCGAATCCGGATTAAAACGGATGGAAAGGCGGACACAGCAGTCCAATCCGGATCGAGAAAATACAAGGAGAGCGAGAGAAAACGAACGTCGACTGAAAACGATGTGAGACAGATGCACGCGGGCAAAAGCTACTGTATTTTGTCAATACAGTGAATTTTATAGTCCTCGGGAATACCCTCAGACTTGTCCTAAGTAAGGATAATAATAAAAAGAAGGTTTTCATACGGTATAAAGTTCAAGAGGCACCCGAATGTCCCTGCAAGGGCTGCGTGACATGGTCTAGCCAATGCTAAGTACGAATAAAGAGCATCAAAAATAAAATAAAAGAGTCCGAGGCAAAACGGGTGCGGATACAGCAATCTGGATGAGTTCACACAAGCAGACAGATCAGGATCGGGATCAGGTGATGGCGGGGTGTGGAAATGTGCTATGCGAGCACAGGGAATACCTATTCCCTACACCAGTCAGCATAGGCTTGTTTTTTCGATTTTGAGGAAGACCGAATGTTCGAAGAAAAGAAGAAGAAAACATAGGGGCTTGACCAGAAATAGGGGTCGACATCCAAAATAGGAAAGGGATGAGGAACGAGCTGGAACCTCCCAGAGAGGGTGAAAAAAAATGAAAAAATGGAGCTAGGGTACCGTAGATGGCGACACATACCCCATAGGATGGACCAGAGTGGCAAAGGGCCCGTCTGAGATGCCGGTAGGATGGAAGAGGCAGAGGAAGGCCAAGAGCATGGACTATAATGGATGCCTGCACTCCACGACAGGGTCCAGAGCGTCCCAAAGACGACGTTGTAACGCACACGTGCATTAAATGACATGGAGGTGTGATGCGACGAGGGGCCCGTCTGGGATGCCGGTAGGATGGACCAGAGTGGCAAAGGGCCCGTCTGAGATGCCGGTAGGATGGACGGGGCGGAGGAACGCGGAAAGGAAGGGATATAACGCACGCGTGCGCTGCACGGCGGGGTCTGGAGCATGCCCGAAGAGGACGGGAGGGACGAAACCCCCTGGAGGGACAACCCGGGTAGGATGAGCCATCCTACCAGGTTATGAATGTTATAATACACCTGATAGATAGTGTGACGACGTATCAGATATACCTTGGTATCTCTGACAATACAGATATTGTGTCTGCTTGGATTTGCACATTTATGTGAAAGCTGAGTAGGCGACTTCATAGCACTGATATGATATGTTTCTCAAAATGGTGTTTGATGTCCATCTTTGACATTTGTGGTATAATATGTCTTGTGTGCAGTTGACATACATATGTACGTGATACCATGTGTGTCTGAGAATAAACCATGTCGTATGTGTTGGTTCAAACTATAATAATAAAAATCCATCCATCAGTGATCCCCATGACATAAAATGGCGTCGTTTGATAGAGTGTGGTTATCTAAATCACATGGACTTTGCGGATCTTTCAAACATGACACATATAGATGTACGCAATCCCGCATATGGCGGGTATGCGAGTAATAAATGAACGATCAATTATGTCATTAGATAGCCGCATTTGCGTCTGTGGCGGGTATGCGACGTTTCGGGACAATGACTCAGTATTGCGATGTACAATTACAACACAAACGAGCAATGGGAAATAAAGTGACATTCAATATCGCATTACCGCCATGTGTGGGAATGCGGACAAAAGATGTACAGTTACAACACAATCGAGCAATGTGGAACAAAATGACATTCAACATCGCATTGCCGCCATGTGTGGGAATGCGTGACAAAATGTGTCAACATTCAATATCGCATTCCCGCTATGTGTGGGAATGTGGACAATATGTGTCAAATATGTGTCCGCATTCCCACACATAGCGGGAATGCGATATTGAATGTCATGTTATTTCCCGTTGCTTGTTAGAGACCGTGCGACTCGGAGGTAGTCAACTCCGGATCTCCGGAGTTGTAACGTCGGACGGGACTTGGCTTCACCGTATGTGGTGCGCCCTTGTCACAGTCTGTCCCTATATTTCGGACGTGCGGAGAACGGAGGTAGATATATGACTCAACACATAAAGTGGAGTCGAGCGGAGTAAAGACCGTCAAGGTCTTACGGAGTGTTCGGAGTGAGTCGTACAATAAACTAATATTCAGACTAAGGGTACACAGTCGGGGTACTACAGTTTATATACTCGGAGTGGAATGGAGATTAGTAACGGAGTTGGTAAGAACTGAGTAAGACGGAAGATCGGGAAACTACATAGCCGGAGGTAAGTCGGGTACTGAGAAAGCCGGAGCTGTGCTTATAAGCGAGACACAGGTTATGTACTAAAATAAAAGAGGAAACATATATACGTAACGGAGGTCCGGGATCACGGAGTTGCGTCCTGAGGGTGATCGACCCGGAGTTATGGTCTAAGAGATACGGAGTTGTATCCGGAGGAACGGAGAACGGAGCGGTATATGACAGTATCCCCCTTTTAGGCCTGAACCCTTGAAGGCCTTTAGCGAGGAACAATAGTCAAGCGGAGTCAAAGCGCGAACAAAGCGCGAGTGGAGGTGACGGATGTGCGGAGTTTGAATTCGGAGTGTGGGTGACGTGCTCTGTATATAAGTCCGGCGGATGGCTGTTTCATTCCTTAACCATTAATTCCTACCATGTCCGATATCAGCAGCATCAAGGAGTGGGACGACGCGCGTCTCAAGGAGTGCGACGATGACAGCGACGAGCTGTTCGACGCGAAGGCGACGGAGCGGCGACGACGGATGAAGGTTCGGAGAGAAGCGGAGGAACGGAGGAAGGCGGAGGAAGCTGAGGAGGCGCGCAAGGCTGAAGAGGCGAGGCGCGAGGCAGAGGAGGCAGAGAAAGCGAGGAGGGCTGCGGAGGAGCGGAGGAAAGCGGAGGAGCGCGAGGCGCGAGAGGTCGAGGAGGCCAAGAAAAGGGTGAGTGGTTCAACAACGTCTGGCTTCTGGAGCTGACGGAGTTACTAGGCCGAGGAGGTCCGTGCGGAGCAGAGTGCTCCCAAGGAGAAGGGCAAGGAGAAGGAGAAGGCGCGAGGGTCGGAGTGGGAGGCATGCACTAGGTGCGAGGACCGAGGCCTGGAGTGCGTACTGGGCGCGGGGAGGAAGTCGACGGCTTGCGAGCCTTGTCGAGACGCCAAGGTGAAGTGCGAGAGGCCCGGAGAGGAGGTGACGGAGAAGAGGGTGCGCCGGAGGAAACGGGTGGAGGAATCGGAGGAGGTGCCGAAGTCGAAGAAGAAGGCGAGGACCGAGTCGTCGTCCGCTGGTCCGAGCGGGGCTCAAGTCTCGTCTCTTCCGGAGACGTTCGTGCAGGCGGCGGAGTCGTGGGCGGGAGTTGCGAAGCAGATGACGGAGGCCGTAAGGGATCTCCAAGCGGCGATGAGGTCGCAAAACAGGCGTCTGGATTACCAGAACGCTCTGTTATCGAGGCTCGTGGAGCTGAAGGTGGAGGAGGTGTACGGAGCGAAGTCGGAGGAGTCGGATGATGAGGATGTCGATGCGGAGGTGGGCGAAAAGGAGCTCGCGGAGATGGGCACGGAGGTGGAGATGGGTGACTCGGCGGATGCGGAGGGAGAAGTAGAGTAGAATAGAATGTACTTATGAAGTTGCAAAAAGCAACAAGATACGATTCTCGGAGGAAAACGGAGTGAGCGGAGATGGAAGTGTGGGGAACGGGAGGTCCATATCCCCCTCTTAGGCTAGACGTCCCAGCGTCTAGCAGCGGAGGTGGACGGAGGGAGTTCGGGGTACGAAGGAGGAGGGATGTGAGTGCCTTTCAAAGTAATCCAGGAAAGAACGGTATATGTCGCTGAGGTTCCATGGAGTTTTCAATGTCGAGCAAGGAGGGATGACCGGAGTAACCTAGAGGATCGGAGTAATAGCCGGAGTTGCCAGAGGGAACACCCAAAGGCGCAGAGTCGAGCTCATATGTGTTGGCGTCCATGTTCAGGTGAACAGAAAAGTTACTGTCCATAACTCGTCACTCAACGGAGTGTTAGCGAGCGGATCAGTGGTATCCAAGAATCAAGAGAACAGGGGGACCCAACGGAGGTGCACGGAGTGCGGTCGGAGTGATCATAGGGTAAGGTCGGAGGAGTTATGAGGAGGTCGGGGATGAGAGTCGGGGTAAACGGAGTTGAGGCTCGGGGTAAACGGAGTTCTGGGGAGTGGAGGGGTAGGGAGTATCGAGGTGAAGAATCATGTCCTCGAACTCTCTCGGGGTGAAAAGAAGAAGGGAGGTGACGACATAAACTGAAGTTCATGAGGTCCAGAGTGTCGAAAAGACTGGATGCGTTGGTTCTGAATATACTCCTTATTGTGCAGTAGAAGGTAACGCTCCTTCAGAATACACGGAGTCGGGGGTCGGAGGCTTAGTCGGTGTCCTCGGAGGAGGATACCGGAGTTGCTCGCGTAGCACGGGGCTTCGCAGAGCGAGAAGTGGACTTGGGGCAGTCCTTAGCCTTATGTCCTGGGAGGCCACAGAACATACATAAGAAGAGGTCGAAACGTCTCTGACGTTCGACGGAGGTGAGTTTACCGTCTTCACCGAGTGGTGATTCAGGTTCTTGGGGTGCGGAGGTAGACTCGACGGAGTCGTCGGAGTCATATTCTTGGTCGGATTCGGAGATAGGAGGTGATGCGGATGCGGAGTTTCTGGAGGATTGCGCGGAGGCGCGATTAATCTCGGAGTTGCGCTCCCAATGGCGAGCATCGATAGCTTGCGCCATGTAACGCATTTGTCAATCGCCCATAGGTATCATCAGAGGCAAGTTCGGTTTCGGGGTCAGAGAAGTCATCTCCGGAGTTGGGCTCATCAGAGGGATGTCCCCTGGAGGAGCCCGGAATACTCGGAGATTGATTACGGGAAGACGGAGTTCGTGCACCCAGGAATACGGGTGCTCGAGAGGCGGAGGATGCGATAAGTCGAGTGGAGAAACCTCGGAAATCTTCGATGACTTCAGGAGTTCGTCGGCGACTGAGGAGGTTTCTGAGGGATTGGATGCGGGTAGTGTCAGATAGGTTCAAGGTAGAGATACCAGTAGTACTGGTCTGAGGGCGGGTGTGAGAGGACATAGGTCGTGAGGTGACTGATGACAAGAAGCAGTCTGAATATACTGTTAGAGACCGTGCGACTCGGAGGTAGTCAACTCCGGATCTCCGGAGTTGTAACGTCGGACGGGACTTGGCTTCACCGTATGTGGTGCGCCCTTGTCACAGTCTGTCCCTATATTTCGGACGTGCGGAGAACGGAGGTAGATATATGACTCAACACATAAAGTGGAGTCGAGCGGAGTAAAGACCGTCAAGGTCTTACGGAGTGTTCGGAGTGAGTCGTACAATAAACTAATATTCAGACTAAGGGTACACAGTCGGGGTACTACAGTTTATATACTCGGAGTGGAATGGAGATTAGTAACGGAGTTGGTAAGAACTGAGTAAGACGGAAGATCGGGAAACTACATAGCCGGAGGTAAGTCGGGTACTGAGAAAGCCGGAGCTGTGCTTATAAGCGAGACACAGGTTATGTACTAAAATAAAAGAGGAAACATATATACGTAACGGAGGTCCGGGATCACGGAGTTGCGTCCTGAGGGTGATCGACCCGGAGTTATGGTCTAAGAGATACGGAGTTGTATCCGGAGGAACGGAGAACGGAGCGGTATATGACATTGCTCCTTTGTGTTGTAACTGTACATCACAATACTGAGTCATTCATTCATTTATTGTCTCGAAACATCACACACCCGCCACAGACGCAAATGCGGCTGTCTAATGACATCATTAATCATTCGTTTATTTACTCGCATACCCGCCATACGCGGGAATGCGTACATATATACATCTCATGTTATGAAAGATCCACAAATTCTATGTGATTTGGATGACTACACTCTAGGAAATATATATTCCGCACTTGATGACATGGTAGATTTGCGGCTTTGGGGTGTGAATTTGTAGGTCTTACCTCTGTCTAACCCCCTCTGAATTAGATTAGATCCCTTTAAATCTGGCGGTGATAAGAGATAAGGATGACTGCGTGTGATAACATGTGTGATGCATGAGGTGTATTGTGGCAGCCAATTGGATACATTCCTTTGGATAGCCTTGACATGAGGCAAAGTATGCTGTAATATGTTTAGAATCGATTGAAGGTGAAATTCATTAAGGGTTGAAACATTGGAATCGTAACAATACCTGAGGTAGCAAAGTACCACATCGTGGTGATGAGAAGGATCGGATGATGGTAAGTTGCAAGTTTCTGATTGGTAACCCATCTGATACTATCTATTTGATTCCGTTTCAGATCCCATGTGAGGTGGTCTTGCTGTCCCACAAGGATAGTACTTCCTACTTTGTGTATTGATAGACCATTACTGAGGTTTTCATGATGGAACATTGGAACTTCAATGGAAGCCAAGCATCTTTGGAAGTTGCTCCTTGAGCTGTGGGGAGAGGGAGGCAGAGGGACTACTAGTAGGCCAGTTGGTCTTGCAAGATGGTGGGGCAGATGTGAGGTGGACATCTTGCATAGCATGACTCAGATGCAGGAATCTTGCAAAATGTCAGGCCAGTTGGTCTTGCAAGATGGTGGGGCAGATGTTACACAACATCTTGCATAGCACAACTCGGAGGCAGGAATCCTGCAAAATGTCAGGCCAGTTTGTCTTGCAAGACAGTGGGGCAGATGCCTTCCGAATCAAGTTACATAACATCTTGCATAGTAGCACAATGTGGGAATCTTGTAAAACACGGGGCCAATTCATCTTGCAAGGGGGTGAATCTTGCAAGTCGAACATGGGGCAGGCATTTTGCACAACAGGATGCTGGATGGCTGATTCAATCTTGCAAAAAATGTCATGGTAGGCAGACATCAGCAAGAAGGCTCATTCGTCTTGCAAGTTGTGGGGCAGATGCACACACTATGGATCACCACAATATATTTTATCGTAAATCTTGCAATCATGGTGATGGTAGTTACCACAAATTTTGCAAGCTAGTGTCAGATACGGGTGGTTCAATGCAATGTAGGGGCAGTTGTGTTTGGCTTTACGCGGCGTGCAACGTGCGTGTCTACGGTCACGTGTATTTACCTCGCTCCCAAAGGTCAGGTGCTTTTCATACGGAACGTGTGGCTTAGATAACCAGCCTCACCCCTTCGTAGTGTTTGCAGAAGTAGACCCACTACCAGCGTTTATAACTCGAGCGTACCCTATCTTCACGTCTCAAAGGTAAGTCTCTTTCTCGAAATCGTTTTCCTCAGCCGGATCTGAAGCTGACCGTCATCTTGCAGCCTGTAATCGCTCTTTACACCAAATCTCCACACTCGCCTATTACTACTAACCCCCCCACTTTCCTCTCGTCACTCCTCATCCTACGCTCAATAAAACTGTGTCGAAACGAACCAATCGTTACTATGTTTAGCCTGTTGGGCATCGGGCCCTCGACCCCGAAGAGGAGCAGCACGCTCAGACCTACACCGCTCACTTCCCAAACTCACAACGACCACGTCCCCTGATTACCCTTCTCTACCGCAGGACACCCAATGGGAACACGTCAGATCAGGCTCGCTTTCGTCTCCCGACGCCGACGATGAGGCTGCATTTGAGCCCCTCGGGTATAGCCAAGTAGACGGCAGTGATCACCTACGCGGGGTACCGGCACAGGTCTCACATCTTCGGTGGCAGGAAGAGAGGGATCAATTGCGCGAGCAGCTGGAGGTGTCGCTCGCCGCGCAGCGCAACGCAGAGAGTGACCGCGACCGTTGGGAACGAAAGGTGATGGAGCTGCGGTCCAGCCTCCAGGCAGAACGGCAAAAGGATGGGTCATCTGCCAAGAGCCGTCGCGAGCGGGAACTGGAACGGGTCAAAGAGAGAGAGCCGAGTCTCGTGGTCGCTGCGACAGATGCGCTCAAAGAAGAGAGCGAAGGGCTCAAAACGTTGTTGGAACAACGGGTACAGGAGCTGAACACTGCGCAGGAAGGAAGAAAGCAGGAATACTCGCAGTTGCAGGCTGATACGGAGCGGTTGAAAAGGGAGCTGGATGCTGCTCGCGTGGCGCACAAGGACGAAACAGAGGCGGTGAAGGCGAGCTTACAGGAACACGTTCAGAGGGTTGAGTACCTCTCGATGGACCGAGACCGCGTACGGAAGGATAGGGAGTCCATCAGAGGGCAACTCATTGCGGAGATCGAGCGACTCAGATCGACACACGCAAAAGAGCTCGAACAAGTTAAAACAGGGCTGGACGAGGTCAATCGCGACCGAACGCAGGCGCATACAGAGCTACGTAGAGTCAGGAAGTCCCTCGATGCGTACGCTCCTCAACTGGACGAGAGTCTCCGGGAGATCGATGACCTTCGCCGACAACTCTCTACCACGAAGGAGTCGCATCGGGCGGCTGCGGACTTGAAGCAGCGTCTGGAGATTCAAGGAAAGGAACTTCAGAAGCGCACGAGAGGAATCCTCGGCATTAAAAAGGGAGTTCGCTCAACTTACGACCCTGTTAGAAGACCGAACCTCGGAGCTCAAAGGTGCACAGAGTTTCCTTACAACAGCCGATGCCTTCTCTGGTGCAGAGGTAACCAGTACCCTCCAGAGACTCAATGCAGAAGTACTGCAAAGCACCGCTTTCATGGCCGAGTCGATGGTCGAACAGTTCTTCCATAAGACAGATCCCCGAGCATCCAAGTCGGATGAACAGTTGGCGGCCTGCAAACGGGCGTCGGCTGCCATCGGCGGCATCGTTGTTCACTTCCTTGGCACGAAAAATCATATGGATGATCCTATCTTGATCCAGATCGCGTTTCAAGCATATCTGACGTATCATCTCCGTTGGATTGCATGCGCTTGGATGGTCGGCGGGGACGAGAACCACAATCGGTTCATCGATGCGATTTATCAGAGCGTGCAAGAAAGAGGTAGGTATTCGTCGAGTAAATCACCTCACTTAGATACTCATGCCCAGGATCAGAGGCACAGGCCATCGCTGGCCGTTGGCGCGCCCTCACACGTGCACATGTCCCATCGACGCCTTTCGACGACTCGCAGATCGCGTTCCAAATTGCGACCAAGATTATCTCCGGCCTCAGTGACATCCTTCTCACTACAGGATGCCCAACGCCAAAATCTGACCTTATCTCGGGGTTTTCTTCCAAATTTTCCGAGAAACTTTCCTTCCTTGTCGCGTTAGCCATGCGCGTGAACAAAATTGTTCGCGAAGAGGTTACCTCAGGCGATTTCGAGGTCTTGGCTATCCCGCCAGGCACTGCATTCGATGTGGCAACGATGGATGATTCATACGCTAACGGAGAGCCTGCAAAGGTAGCAGCAAAACATGTCCAAAGTCCTTTGTGCGACAGATCTGGGTCTAAGGAAGAAGACGCGGATCGCAACTACTGGGGAGAAGCAGTGGGAGACGAAGTTGTTGCTCAAGCCCAAGGTTGCACTCGAATCGGTAATTGACATTTTGGATGAGTAGAGCGACCAACTCGTGTCAACACCCTGATAGTCACGTGTTGTACCCTCTTGATGTGTTTCTATGCGTTAACGGTGTGTTTGTAGACCATTACTCACGCTGTAATTTAGGATATCCTTGTTTGTACCCATGCCTTTCCGCTGCACCAGCTTGTTCACTGCTTCATCGAACACACATGATACAGATGTAAGTCCAACTCGCTTCTGCTATGATTGGTATCGTTGGCGCCGCAGTCCAGGAAATTATGACCCACTCATCATCAGACTTTTTTGACGTTGTGAAAAATTCTGACAAAGTCCTGCGAGATCATACTCTCTCCCTACTCCAAAGTGTAGCCGAACGTTGCAAGTCTACCCAGTTTACCGACATTATAGTTTCCGCTGCAAATCATATTGTCACATTTTGCGCGGACATCTGGATGCTCGTGGCATCACATTCGATTTATTCATACAAATGCTCAAAGGTTTTTTGATGACAAGCATCGACAAGCTAGTAGAGCATTCGTCCGCTCGAAAAGGCTGCCGGTCATGCTGAAAGGACGAAAGCAGTCGACAAGATACTAGATAAACGTCGAGGTGGCACTCAAAAACTTTATTACACGGTACGGGATCGTGGGTGAGCCAGTCGCAGCTTTCTTACCGACGTTACGGCAGCATACCCATGCGCTTACAGTTACAATTGATGCGTCCATCCTGCTTTCTATGGTGATGCTACTTCTCATCCATCAACGTGTAACATAGGTGATATCAATGAGTTGGATTCCCGGTTCCTCCCTACCATTTCCTGCATCATTGTTGCTTTGCTCTTTCCAGAATTACGGCTACTCAGGCCATTGTTATTCTTGCTCGGTTTTGAAATCTTGAGGCCATTCAAAGTACGACTCAGATGAGCTCTGAGTCAAAGCTTCATGCAATGCTCACTACTTCTTAGTTCCTGTGGATGCAGATTCATATGTTGCTTGGTTGAAAAAACGTATTCAAGTTCGGGCGGATGCAGTCACTTATAACTTGAACAGGCCTCAAGTTTCGGCGAAATTGTGAAAAGCTACCACATTAGCAAACCTCATCCTTTTTTTGTGGAATGGCAGACTCGAGAAACACATCGATTTCGGGCTCGACTCTTGTAGATTTAGGCAAAACTAAGGCCCAGCATCGACTGGCAAAATGCCCGCAACTGAGTGCTGAGCCGCAGAACTGCCGAGTTTCAGGTGATAACGAAGAATCGACGATGAGAAACGTATTATAGCCTACGTTCGAGGGAAAGAGTATTAATATAATACGCGTGTATCATAATATCATACTCAAAGTTGTAGTCGAAGAAAGAAGCTCAAACAGAACGCTTCAATCAACAAAAAGAAAATCACAGAAAGTGTAAACATTTGAAAAAATCGTTATCGTAAAAGAGTACCTGCCCATCGAATAACAGAAAAAGAAAAAAAAAGTGTCCAAACATCCATCGAAAACCCAGTTGAAGATGAACATTAAAAGCCCTAGCCCCGTTTCGCCGCCCGCTCTGGAAGCGCCGCGATCAGTCTCGACCCCGGTGACCCAGTACTTACACCCACGCCTGCACCCGCACCAACACCCGCACGCTCAAACCCTTCATTCTCTCCCCTCACTCCTTCCCTCCTCTCATCCCGGTCTTCCACCTTCAGCGACTTGCCCTTGTTCACCACCCTCGACACGCCCTTCGGTTCCCCACTCCCCCTCTCTACCAACGCCCGCTTTGAATTCGCAGGTCCAAGTGTCTGCGACGGATATCGCTTAAACGAAGGCCGAAGCATCTCCCCATCACTCCCACTCCCACCCGTCCCTGTGCCATCGCTGGTCACGCTCGACGCTCGCGAGGACGATCCAGTCGGGTCATATGTCAAGGACGCACTCGACCCAAATGTGACCGAGCGCGAATGCGAATGTCCATGTCCGTGCGAGTGCAGCCCCGACATGGATATGGTCGGAGGAATTGGCAAGGAAATCGACGCTCCGTGCATTGGTGGAGGCTTCACGACACCCGACGCTGGCGCATGCGCTTGGTGGTGGTGATGAGACGCCATGGTATACGGCTGTGCAAAAGACGATGTCGAACTCGAACTTGACGGTCGACTGGTCCCTTGATGATCTGTCCCTACACCGGCAGCAGGTGCAGATCCAACCCCCGCGCCTTCCATCTGTGAACCCTCGCTGGTACTCGGTCGTGTTCCTTTTCGTCGCGGAACGAGATTCAACTTGAGCGGCGCATTCCGCGCATTCACAGCGGCCTCGTAACTCTTCAAATCATCTGGATGGCCATGCATCGTCGATCGCAACGCGCCGGTGCCTGCGGCAGACCCCGCCTCACCATGCGTATTCATCACAATTGATTGACCTCTTTCCATCGTTGGGGTTACGCTTGGCAATGACGACACCCTAACACGCCGTCGTTGACCTGGTGGTGATTGCGGCATCTGCCCAAACGACGATGGATCGAGGGTCGCGGTTCCTGACCCACTCAAGGGCGAGCGCAGGTATATTTTCCACATATCCTTGAGCTCCCGCGAGTCCATAATTTCCTTTGTCTGCCCAGGTGTGGGCAATGAATTGAACGACATCCCACGGTCGCGACTTTGGTGTGAATGGGAATGTTGCACACGCGTCGGCATCGGCGTGGCGTTGGGCGAATGAGGCAATATGCCCATACCGAGGTTGGAGAAGAACGGTCCACCATCCGAAGAAAAACCAGCGAGCGCGTTAGGATCGTCGATGGACATCAAACCAAATTCAGAGGAAAAACCGCCTTCACCGACACGATGTGGCTGTTGTGGTTGAGTAGATTCGGACGGTCCAGAAAACGAAGATGGTTGAGACCCAGGCTGCGGATTGCTGCATTGATGTTGCAGGATATGGGCGTCGTCTGGTTGTCCCTGCGTCTCTTCCGGGCGGGCATCATACATCTCGTTCCCCGTGAGGGGAAGATGTACGTTCGAAGAAGTGGCGCTGGGAGGTACAGACTGTGACGTGGCACTACTGCTGTCACTGAAATCCAAAGACACCCTCCGGGGGCGGTAGGCAGAGCCTATGAAACCTGCACCATAGAAATCGGGCGAAAACGAAGTCGGTTCCGAGGACGTGAGCGAGTGCGTCCTCGCTATGCCATCAAACGGCTTGGTATCATCCAAGGGGGGTACGTTCCAGATTCACCCCATGCAGGGTACCAGATACTCGATGGTGGCTGGCTTTGCTGAGCCATATACATATTCGGCAGCATCGCGGAGGAGCTGCTGGAAACCACGGAAGGGCCAGCACGGCGAAGGGAATCGAATTGAGCACGGTATTTGGCAGTCATGTCTGCATCAGGCGCCACGGAAAATGGTAGCTGGACCACGTCGGCAGTCGTCCAACTTTGGGGGTAAGTAGGGGCACCAGGATTAAAGGTGAACGGGGTATTGAAAATATGCTCCGAACCGGAAAAGGAGGCCGAGCCAGGTGGCACGGATGACGAAGACGGGATGGCGAAACCATCGAGATGAGGCGGTAACCGCGAAGGGGCGATATTGTTATTGAGGGAAGAGGTGGAGGAAGAAGGGGACCGGGGTGGATGATGACCGGGACCACTTGGAGCGGTTTGCCGGTGAAATTTGACTGTAGGTGCAGCGGCACTTGCGAGAGACGCATTTTGCTGCAGGATCCGCGAGCCGCAGAAAGAGGAAAATAAGTCGAAAGTGAGCAAGATGCTTGGGTCAGAGGATGGGTGACTACGCACAGCACGGGTTGGAGCCGTCGCAAGGGAGGCTAGACTGGACGCATTGGTCGCAGGCTTGCTTGGAGGTCGTGGCACGGGATGTGGCGGCAGGAGCCCTTCCTGCGACCGCTGGAGACGGTGTTTGGAAGAGGTTTTTCGTTGGCGTGGCATTTGTTGATATGGCGGGCAAGAAGGTCACTAGTACAAAGGGATGAGGTGATCGAATTGGAAAGTGGAGAGGGGCTTACCTCCTTGCAAATTGGTCTCCACAATACTGACATTTATACGGACGGTCACCGGTGTCTAGAATGTGGTTGCAAGTGAGTGAATGCGGTGGGGTGGAGCGAGGAGTGGGGACGTACGTGATCGCATGTGGCGGGCAACATGTTGAGGGCGAGTAAAGGAAGATTGACAGACAGGACATTTGTGATCACCACCCATCGTATGTTATGCTCGTCGTCGTGTATGAGGTCGTCGTCGTCGTTGTCGTCGTCGGCGATGTTGACAGTGTCGCTCGCTCGCAGTTGGTGGATCCAAGCCCGATGACACAACTTGTATATATTTACTCTATCAAATCTGTCCAACCCCAGATCTCAGATATCGGCTCTTGCCGACCTATGATGTCATAGTTCCTTTATCTCAGATATTCGACAGTGCACCTCCTCCCGGTTCACCTTTCGTGCCCGCACATTGACCTAAATCGCTCGACCGAAGTAGCTCCCTTCTTCCACAGACTCGACTCCTCAAACATACGAGTAAGACAGACATGAGACAAGCCAACATTACCGGGTTGTCAAGACAATGAGCGAGTGACGCCATCTGATGACTGTCTGTTTGCGCGTGATCGTGGCGGAGATCAAGCCGCTAGGTTATGCATGCCTGACGTCAGAGACAGGACAGCACGAGCACACTGCGTCATGCGCACTCACCTGGGGGCAGCCACGGGTACGAACACCTCCGCATTCGCACTGCAAGTAGGGGTCAGCATCGCATTGAGTGTCAGCGTGTCGTAAGATACATGCCAGCGCTCCCCCACACCACGATGCACCCCATTTCCGACAATCAGGCGCACCAGTGCGTTTAGGACAATAACGAACCCAATTTAAAAAAAAGGTTTGGCGTGAGGACAGCCTTTGAGATGAAGCACCCCCGTAGCGAGCGTGTCCTTCATATAACGGAGCCAGCGCATCGCAGCGACTATACGTTTTCCGTGACAGGAGAGTAGCGATGATGAGATTCGGACCCCGATCCCACGGTATGACAGTCGCGCCGGTCCTTCCATTGATCAGCTCCGCAGCAGTATGAACGGATAAGGAGAGTTGTTCCATGAGAAGCGTAGTGGGTAACACGCGGGCTGAGCGCGTGAGTGGCCCATTCACGGTCCCACGGTGACGGGAACGCAATGCGACTGGTTGACGTAATGGGGTTCTTTCGATCATGCCACCGGCGTCATCGATTTTCACCGCCGCGACGACGAATGGGATGAGATAACCGATCCGGGCGAGGAACCGAATCTCCGATCTCGCACGTCATAGGAAAAGACAAACAAACAAACAAAGCAAAATATTACTCACGGCGTTAGATTGTCCAGTCCGAGGTACTTCATCTCCACGGGAATATAATGCTTGTTTGGCAGCTTGTACGTCACCTCTTCCACGCACTCGCTCTCCCATCTTGAACAGCAGTCGCCTGTTGTACGGTGAGCACAACAGTGAATATCAACGCATATACCCACCTGCACACTTGCACTTCTCATCCGTCGTAAGTAAGTCGACCATAGACGTCCCCGCACGTTCAGCGACGCTCCGATCCATCGGTCCTATGAGGGACGTCGAATTGGAGCAGCTTCTCGTCCGTTGGACAGGAATCCAGACCGGCGTGAAGCGATACTCGAGATCAATAGAAGTACTCAGAATACGATCCGAAACCTCGACGAGAGTAGTGTATTCGTCACAATACCTTTCGAACGCATATCCGGTTGACTTGAACACTGAGCGACGTAGATGAGCATCGACGCGATACTCGGATGGATAGACATACTCAACAAGTCGCCGATGCCTGCCGTCACCTTGGCCAGCAGCGTCTTTCCATTTGTCTTTCCGACCTGAGGGGGATCAGCACACGTACACTTTGAAGATGGGCGGCAAGAAGGGAGGTGGAAGTATATATGCGGGCCCAGCGAAGTGGCTGCGGCACCGAATTGAAATTGTATCAGGAAAAAAGGAAGATTCCAGCTCGCTCCACGGGCTAGACTCAGGTCCATGTGGAGTCGTAGACCTCGGCAATACAATCCGACGTTCCGTTGGCAGTTGCCGGCTCCACCCACAAATGGGGCCGCGTTTCATCATCCCTACAAGCTAGTAACTCACTATCGCACGGACAATCCGTTTGTCGTCCCGATGGAACGCGTGAGTATGAGGTTTGTCCCGCCCACTCACGGTGATCCGGGACCAGCGGAGCTGTTCGATGGTAACAAACGCATTTTGGAGGTGAGCGTATTTAGAAAGGACGTGGGTGCCAAGGTGAAAGGCAAAATGTTCAGGGACGAGAATATCGTCCGAGACCTTAGCCAAGTCTGGACCCGAAGTCAACACATATAAGAGATGGACCAATACGGACGTACGATATGTCATGTTCTTCACTATCGATGGTTGCGTCAAGTGGTGTGTGAATGGAGGAGAAACCACCTACTGGAATTGGCAGCAACCACCACTGAGTTATCCCCCTTGGTATATTTAAACGCGTCGTCTTAGATACCGGCTCAATATCTCGGCCAGATCACACATGTGACTCACGAAACGTCAAAATCGCCCTCAACGAGCAGGCTGACGTTTTACTTGACAATGTAGTGCGTACCATCCTTCTCGCACTTGATGCGAAAGACGCGCACCTTATCTTTACCGTATTGCGCAGTCGCCAGCACGACTTCGGGGGTGGTGGGGGTGCCATGATTGAAGTTCAGGACCAGGTGGTCGATGAAGCAGATAGATCAGTGTCTAACCGCGTGGGTAAAATAGATAGGCTCAACGATAAAAAGCCCTCCTTGACTCCGCGCCAACCGTTGATCGTGCTCGTACGCGATCGAAAAAGTGCTGTCACGGTAGGGATGGAGACGATTGGGGGGACGATGTCACATAAAAGTTATTCCACGAAGTGCAGACCCAAAGACAAGCGACTATTTCCTCGGGGACCAAAATTTCTCCTTGACGTCGTTGAAGGACAATCATCATCAGGATCCCAGCGATCTATCTTGTTCATCAAGCTGATCGATATCGATGAGCATGGTTGCAGTACAGCTAACTACATCCGTCGTAGGGGAATTCAATTTACAAACATAAATATGTACACACATTCAATTCCAAATCTCTGCCAGATCACCACACCTGCATTTGGTTGCTCAAGAGAGGTGACACTGACAATAACGTACACATGCATGTCTGATGATCTTGGTGTGACAGACGTGGGTAAGTCACTGAAAAGACGGTTCACGCGATAATATCAACTCACCCATGTCCGCCAAGCATGTCGGTCCATGTCATTTCCAGAATTTGCTGGTCGTCGGATTTCTTTTCATATGCGAGGGCGTGCTTTCACTGTACGATGAACCCACTCGCACAAAGGCAATGTCAACAAGTCCTATAGGGCAGAGTGATACGGAAGATAAGAAACACATCTCTACAACAACGTTAGTCGACTGTCCAAGCGTTGGGTCACAGCTCGGATGCGAGCCGATCACTATCACGGGCAAGACGTGGAGGAGGAATGACCCGATGACCTGTTCGCTTGTGGGTCTTGCTCAGATCCCACATTTTCGGCATAGACGAGCGCACATTGTCTTCGTCTTCGTGAGTCTTGAGTCAGATAGGAATGAATGCTGAGTAGAGACTCACCCTATAGATGCCAGCATGGTGCGTGACGCTTCCGCTCCCATGCACGACCAACTCGGGACAGAAACGACAGCCCAGTTAAGTAGATAGACACATCTGTGGATGTCTGCGACTGCTAAGCCATGAGACGAAGAAACCACTGTGGATATTTCTGGGGCATTCTGACGATCAGAAGTCAACAAGGAGAAGGACAAGTCAAGGGTTGACTGCACCTTGAATGGTCCAATGGCTGGCTGGGTCGTGAGAATCCTTTACGGGCTCGATGTCGAACATGAACTGCGGGAGCCAAAAACACTGTTAAAAGTGCTTTGACTAACAATAAGGATTCAAAGGAAGGATCATCATGGTACAGCAGCGGCTATTTCAGATGCCATAGAAACAGGCACTGCTGGTCCGCAAGTCGACCATCGATAATGGATGATACCACCTACTAAGAGAGAACAGGCACTCTTGTTCTCGAACAGACATTAGATGCTAACATGGTCGTGGATCGCTACCACATTCCAGAATACAAAATAAGGAGGAGACGTCACCTTTGCATGAAATTATGAGTTTATGAACAGCCTGAAACATCAAATCACAATATATTGTACACAATCGTAACACCACGGGCATGGTCGAGTATGTTGGTACAACTTAGCACATACAAATTTATCAACAAATTTCGCCTGGGAAACAAACTCAATTGACAATAAATATTGAAAAACGTATTCGGAAAATATATTTGAATCTGATAGCGAAACTGAGACTTCCAAAAGAGGATAAATAATAGTGCCAAACTCGGTTTGATAATCCAAGTCTGGGTATGATAAGAGTACTTATTCTAACTGCTTTTACTAAATATGAGCATCAAACTTATTTTATAAACAGATTCCACCTCAATTACAGCAACATACCCTTACTGTCGTCACTAGCCGAGAATATGTTTCTGTAACCAAGGCGGAATCTGTTTATAAAATAAGTTTTGTAATTATATTTAATAAAAATAGTTAGAATAAGTACTCTTATCATACCCAAACTTGGATTATCAAACCGAGTTTGAATAATTTCGGCGCTATTATTCTTTCTCTTTTGGAAGCCTTAGTTTTGCCATCAAAGTTACATAAATACATTTTCTAAATATGTCTTTGAATATTTATTGCGAACTGAACTTGTTTCCGAGGCGGAATTTGTTGATAAATTTGCATACGCTAAGTGGTATGAACATACTCGACCGTGCCCGTGGTGTAAATAAAATCTAACACTGAACCCCTTTTCCACTCGGCGATTCAGCTAAGGAAAATGATTTCGGGGAGACTTATTTCGTGAAGTATATAACTGCTGGCAGTGAGTCTACTTGTGCGGATACTGCCAAGGTGAGGCTCTTAGAAGGCAGGTTCATAATAAGCCACACGTCCCGGGACCTGCCAGTAATGCTGGAAGCATAACTCAATGACGACGACGACGGTAGCCTACGGTCGTCCAAGTTATCAAGGAACGACCGATCGCCTGTTGTAGTTTTGACATATACAAAGAAATTCGAGATTTTTTATGTTTCAATGACTGGAGGAAAAAAGGCCAGTAGTCGTCATCTATCCATATGCGCCTTTCTAACAGAACGTGGCATAGGTAGGGTGCATCTGTCGACTACGTCATCGGGGAGAAAAAGTATGATATTACTCGAGCGTATCATAATTTCGCATCCCTCAAAAGCAACGCAATACTGATTGTTTCCTGCAGTAGCGTTTTCAAGACTTCATCTCCCCAAGCAGCGGCACCCTGACATCGTGTCAGATTAGAACAATCCAGATCTGAGGTAGTGCATTCGAATAACTAACCTCGACTTGAAAGTGCAGCTTCCTATACATTGTCCACATCTGAAAAACCCTATGAGGCAAAAAGAGCGAAAGTATTAGATGGTGCAGTCCGAGGCGAGGAATATCAAATATAGACATCTTACATGATTGTGGTTAAACGCGCTCCGAGGCATAAATCCTCAACGCTGATTTCGCCGTGTCGCGTCGGTAGTTTTCTCTCTACTACGCCGAGATTCTGGAAGACGCAATGCCACGGAGGTAACCTTGATTGATGGCTGACTTCCTGATCGATTCGAGGGGGAGGCAGTTGTCCAAGGACGGGCATCGCGATGGAGAGACAAGGGTGAACTAAATACTTGTCGAACTGCTCTTGAATTTTTTTTGCAGTGATGATTAGTGTGGCCTTCTCGCTACCTTCTTTCAACGGCTGAGCCATCGGGACGCGCAATGGCATCATACAAAGAGACGACGAGAAATACGTCTTCGGATTAACCGGTAGCTTCAAATAACGTTCGGGAGAGACACTATAAACAGACTGACGGTTAGACGTACATATTTAACACGGGAAATATGTGCGTTACTAACGTAGTCACGGCATGTGGAAAATCGATGTCTATTCCTGGAGGTACTGGATTCATCTTGAATTGTGCCAAACCGTTCGCTGCTTTGAACAGCGCCGAAACCGAGACACCTATCTTCTTCGCATGTGCAACAATTGCTCTTGTTTCTGCCTCCGACAAAATTACATTGTGACGGATTGGTCGTTCGGACATATCAAGTGGGCGGGATGGAGGAGGCAATCTGTGACCAGGCTAGTATGCGTCATTACTCCCATCACAAGGTGAGGAACCAAAACACTCGGGTCAACTTGCCGTGAATACTCGTTTCAGCTGCGCTGCAAGATCCCGCAGCAGCTCTGCACCGAATGTTTCCCATTCTTTAGGCACCCCTCCCGTTGCGGTAATGACGTCGACAGGAAGATTCTTCCACTCCTCCGAGGGTACGACCGTCACGTCCATCCCGCCACCAGATATCCATTCGCACATAAGGTTCAGTGCGTGAAGCATAGGTCCGCCATCCATCATGGAGTGTAGACCATGAAGGTAAAGTCCATATTGATTGTTGCCGTCATCGCCTTCTTTCGACGTTGCAAGCAGGTAAACCCTAAAAAGAGTGCTCGTGCCACCGGCATCAACATAAGGCAGTCGCCTGAGGTTGACATCTTTCACAAACTCAGATGAGTTGAGTGAAGATCCACGTTGTTCAACGACAAAAATGAGATTAAGCCACGCTTCGCGGTCGGCCGCGGCGGAGGGGGTGTACACCCATCTGGGAGATTGATTGTCCTCTATGGCACAGGCAACGATAGGACAAACAAAGCTGGGAGACGGAAGTCAGCCCCTTTAGTCAGGCAGAGATTATGATGATGTCCTTGCAGAAATTTATCAAGAGCTTGACGAGTACAATCACTCAGTTCTTCTATCCTGAGCGAAGAGGTAAAGTTGACTCCCATGCACAGTTCACTAGCTCTGTTTGTCATCAGATCCAAAATTTGTCAAAACTTATCAGAGATTGAAAGAATCAGCACTTGCCCGTCGAAGGCCAACCAACCTTGATGCATCCGACGCTCAGAACCAATCATCGGGCTAGAGAAAGCCCACGTGGTCAGTCAAATGATAGGTGATGGCGGTATAAACACTTAAGGACCGACCGAGTATACACGGGTGGGTGGCGATTGGTATCGAGGACCCATTTCGTCTGAGAGGGAAGCAATGATTCCATTTGGGGCACCATTGGGCACGGTATCATTCCGCCGGTTTCAGTATCACTTTTTTTATACGAGAGTAAATCGGGGCTTAAGCTTAAACCTGTCATGCGCCACCATATCGTCCGTGAACTTTTGCTCATCAGCCACCTGTCTGGCTCCGCACAGCAAAATTAGCATCTCCGCCAATGAGATTGCCACGTCACTCGCAAGCAGCGAACTTGGCTCACTTGAGTGGTCATTTCACCAGATCGACAGATCGGAACTTCTGTAGCCGCTGCATCGACACAATGCCAGTGGCCCTTCATGCTGTGAGAGTACCTGATATAGGGTACTGGCTGAACTTTCAAGCATCTAATACCTCTGTTCCGTTATTTTTATGACAAGAGTGAACGATCCTCACCGAAGAGCTAGAGGTAGTCGTACTACATGGTCTTGAACATAAATAGCTTTGCGCAGTGCAAGGATACGTTTGAGAACCGGTTCGTACGACTTCGAAGTGATCGTGCCAGTGTCACTACGTCAGATCTATCAAGGAGCGGTGCATCAGGGCGTGATGCTTTTTGTAATATTCCCAAGGATACTGGCCACAGTTGTCCTTTGCGTGGTGTCAATTGATACGAACGATGCTTGAAAGTATCGAGGGTGTATCTTATTACTACTCGGGCTGTTGGAACGAACATCAGCATTGGTGCATTATAGATGTCGTACTTTCTGTGCCATCCGCTGCGTCCAGCACACATCGCAGCAAGCCAGCAACATGTTGACTAAAGTGGCCAAAAGACCAAAATCATGATGCGGTGGAATTGGTATTAAGGTCAATCCCAATGGAGGGCGGGAAGGCTCAGGCTAACCATGTGCTGCAAAGCATATGACGAAGCAGTATGTATTGCTGCAAAATCCCAAGTATCGCAACGTACTACGGTACGGCGAGTCGCGCGGATGATAGTCATGTTGCAGATGATGACCGCACCGTCTGCACGACGGGAGGGACGAAATTTTATCAAACGAGCAGTAGGTGGCTGGGAAAATGTCGGAAAAGATGCCGACTAATTGTAACCCGTTCGATCGAGCCCATCCCAGATCATACTGTACGTATCAATAACCATTGCCAGCTGGTCGCTTGGTCCTGTCGATATTTCAACTTCCGCCCGTATAGTCGCTTGGTTTGTGGGAGTCTGTCTGGTCAGATTCCTTCTTCACTTTCTACGATGCTTCGTAGACCCATTTTTTCATTCTTCTCACGAAGCCGTAGTATCACAGGTTCACTGGGCTACTATGGTCCAAAGCCCACTGCGCGCAATCGCCTCACGATGATGGCAACTGAAGCCATTCAAGGAGGGAAGAAAGACGGTAGCATCGCCGATATATTTACTACTCTTGATCCAAACGCCACTATTGCGCAACTCCCGGCACGGTTTTCTGCCGTCAAAAAGCATGTACTGGATGACATGGGTGTAACCCCCGATGTCATCGAGGTGGCGTGGAAGGGTGTACTCAAAGCACTTGAACCTCGCGTGCAGGAAATCATTTCCCATGGGGCGAACGTGAGCCTTGTTTCCGACCGAGAACACTACTTTGGCATGCTCACCATCTGGTTAGATCATTCCACGCATTCCTTATCAAGAGATAGAAGCAGGCCTGTCGGAGAGCCGAAAAGACGCAATTCGCAAAACTGGCGTGGTAGTTATCACAGGAGGCGTCCCAAAAGATGTGAGCGCACTTGTCAACCCGTCAATTAAAATATGAACGGCGACCGACGCAATCAAAACTTCAAGGAGGCGTTGAAGTGGAAATCTGACATCAAAGATTACATTGCAACGAACCCCGTGAAAGGTATTATGCCTTGCGAAACTTTCGTCTGGCAAGTTGTTCAATGTTAGTTCGACAGGTTTCCCCGCAGAGAATATACAAGTATATGAACTGTACAATACGAAGCCACAGATTTATGCCCGTACGCATGATGCTTTGCTGAATACGCAAAAATCGCTTCTATCCCTCTGGCACTCCTCTTCCTCGTTCCCCGATTCTATCGACTTCACGACGCCTGTCAGCTATTTCGACCGTCTACGTATACGTACTCCTGGAGATCGCTCGTTTACTCTTGGCCCACACATCGACGGGGGAAGTGTCGAACGGTGGGAAGACACAGCATTTCGAAGAGTTTGGGCAAACATCCTTCGTGGTGGACAGAGTGGTTGGGAGACATTCGACCCATTCGATGCAACATGGAGGGTCAATGCACGTCAAGATATGTATGATGCAGCGTATGTCCTGCCTTTGCCTTTCGCTTCCCCCTTCGCCATTGCTCAGGCATCTTGTGTTGTGGAAGCATGAATACATGACTTACTTATGTTACACAGGAACCAGTGCACTGTCCTCCGATGTTGGCAAGGTTGGACGTCTATGAGCTCTACAGGTGTCAATGAGGGCACCTTGCGTGTCCTCCCCATGCTTTCGCTTGCCACAGCTTACATCATCCTACGTCCATTCTTTAAACAGCGCAGTATCGCCACAGGAAGGACGACACAAGGCAGTCAGCTTGGCTGTGGAAGATTGGGAATTGAACCTGGACGGTGTTGAATTCCCTGGCAGTATTCCCGGCAAGGCTCAGGAGTTAAATAACAGCACACATCCGCATTTACGACTTACTGAGACGATGTTAACTATCCCAAAGATAGAACCTGGAGACCAGGTATACTGTGAGCATCTATGACATTGCAAGGTTCTGGATAAATAGCGCTGATTTTGACTCACTGATCAGGGCATTGCGATAGCGTGCATGCAGTAGAAAATGAACACAAGGGCCAACAAGACTCCTCGGTGTTGTATATTCCGGCTGTTCCACTCTGCGTTAAAAAGTAAGGCGTTCTGGTCTCGATAAGATGCGTGCTGACGAATGTACCCACCAGTGTTCTGTACCTCCACAACCAACGAAGCAATTTCGTCCGTGGCCTCCCCGCACCGTAAGTTCATGATGAATTTCTTGTGTCTCTACTTGATTCACTAATGTATCATTGCAGTGACTTCCCTGGAGGTGAAGGGGAATCCAAATTCTCTGGCCGAGCAACTCCACAAGACATTACCACCCAGCAGGGTCGTCGAGCGCTAGGGTTCGAGGCATTTGTTGCTACAAGCGCTGCTAACACTGCGCTTGTGGACGAAGCTAACAAGATCTTGTTCGGTTGAGCTTGGAGGAAAATATTAACCACTGACAATATTTTTCCACAAGTAAAGCTTTGTATCTTTTGTCGATTGAGTTGTTGTATTGCAGGGGCCATGCCGAAGATCGAAGGAAATATGCTTTGGAAGGTTTGAAGCAACGGTACATCATGAATACTTGAATCAAAGTGCATCTCTTTTCTCCATTTAAAAATATCTGGTAGACTTCTCGCGATCGTGGGGAATGATGTGTTGTCGAACATGCTCTTACATATATGTTATGGACTCGCAGCGCGAGAACAAAAGAAAAGAGCGCAGCAAGTAAAATCGGTGTAGAGAAGGAACTGTCCGAGTGCATATTGACCCAGGAAGGTTGACTATTTTCGAAGGTCGATCCTGGGAGTTCAGTTTTGACGCGGCTCCTCTGGATAGGTACTAGCAGTGGCCTTCGCATGAGACAATCTTGGATGACATCAAATGAGACAGAATACAGAGAAGCGCAGCGACCCGTGAGTCGGTTCGAATCGGATCGGAAAGTAACTTTGACAGTGCAGTCACGATAACATGCATAATGTAAAGCCTCATCAATTGCTACGAGGTCCTGATCTCTCCCGAGAGGAAGTTGCCTGAGGTAGCTCTCGTGTCCGAGACGAGGAAAGCCTCCCATGGCACAGGAAAGTCACAGAGAGCACACAGCAATCACAGGACAACCAGCCCGGCGTATGCTTCCCATGGAATCCATTTTGCGCGTTGACCTAGCGTTTGCCAAGTCTAGAACCCTAGTATCCGGTAACCGGTTGAAGTGGTTAGCCGCCAATAGTCCAGTTCACGGTGTTCCGAACCGATGTGCCAGAGAGGAGCTGACACGATTATGCAGGAATGTGACGAAAGAGGACGGCCGAGTGATTCTACATCATGATGGACGGTCCACGGACTGCGGTCGGCCTCGGGAACGGGAACGGGAAAAACACGTGGAGATTACCAAATTAGGAACAGCGTAGTGCGACCGCAAGACAATTGCTTGTGGGTTCGAACAACGCAAACTCGGTCGAAATTCTGTGCGATATTCTGATTTCCCACTCGATCCGCGGCCAGACAATTTCGACCTTATATCTATTACTACATGTCTCTCAACGCCCTCCCATACGACCTTTTGTTCAACATCGCACAATATCTCTCCATCGACGATATCCACAATCTCCAGGCGGTGAGTATCCAACCTCCTCCGCACCCTATCTCGCCGACTCAATCGTGTTGATTCTGTATCGCAGACCTGCAAATCGCTTCGGGTGTTTACTCTAACTCGGCCCGTCTACCGTGCCCTTGCACACGGCTTACTCGCGCGCTCTCGGCCTTTGCCACTTCCAGCCTTCCAACGTCTCTCGGACCTCTCTACAAAAAACCTCATCAAAGCGGTCGACAGAGCCCATAATTTTGAAAGGGCTTGGAGGATCCGTGCGCCTCGTCCGGCCAGGTCTCCATTCTCTTTGTCTACTTCCTCATCCACCACATCCGACAGACCTGGCCAATGGTACACAAAGATATCTGCGCCACCAAACGAGGAGATAGATTGGTTATCACCGATTACATCGTCGTACACCCTTTGTGCAACTAAGAGCGGTCGGGTCATTTGTTGGGATGTCGCACGCGATGCCTGTCTTGCAGAGTGGGATCCACGGACGCTTTCCGAGCAGCGTGACAGCGGTGAGCCCATTTCTAAAGACGATCACAAGATGGATCGGCGCAAGTCAAAGGAAGATGACGATGATGACGATGATGACGATCAAGAGCAACTAGATTCGGAAAAGAAATGGGAGTTGTGGAAATGCCGTGTCGAGTTTGAGGAACGGGCAGTATACTTCACGATGGCGAGAGTTCTCGAGGGGTCGTAAGTGTGCAGTCTATCACATCTTGTATCCTAACTTGGATCAACAGGTACGACGACAACCGGGTCATGGAGTTCGTTCTCATGAAACTTGCTTTCCCGCCCGAAGTGCGGGACTGTCCTTCTCCGTTGTGCCAGTCATTGACACTGATTCCGGATCCTCACCGCTGCTCTCCTCTTAAAAGTCCAGCGAACTCTCCCCCACCATCCTCGCAGGGATCATCCCCGCAAGACTCGACCTTTCATGCGTCAAGCGCAAGCACTGATTCTTCCTACCCCGCACGTTCACCCTTATCTACGCGAACCCTATCACCTCTTCCTGAGAGTGATAGAGAAATCCCCACGCTCACTGTTTTTCCCGGCACAACCCCCTCTACGTATTCTACTTGCCCTGGGGGTCGCTTTGTGAGAACCCGAAGTACTTTGCGTGCGGGGACTCTTTTTGAAACTTCGTCGCAGTCTACGTTCGAATCCAAACCCGTATTCTTTCCACTGACATCCTTTCATACAACTGGTGTCGTCATGAATGTGTTTCTATTGGATCCGCCACGTCGTCTTTTGAGTGCATTTGTTTGGGTAGCGAGTAGCAACACTATCGGTGAGTGACTGACCAAACTCATTGTGTTTCGCATACTGATTCCATTTCAGCGCTATATGTGTTACTGGATTGGGCTAAGGACGAATACGTTTTCGTGGATACTGGGGTCAGTTGTGTAAGTATGACACTCCATTGCTTATATGTATGACTGACACGCGCTTTTTTAGCTTATATCTTCCAATTGGTCCTGCATCTTACACGAGGACCAAATTGTCATACATTCCGAAGAAGCAGACGCCGCGTATCAACATTTCTATCCTCTCAATATCCTCCGCAACTTTGTCAAGCTCCGCAAACCGAGTCTACTCGCGGCTCGCATACACAACCAAGATAATCAAACGGATCACCACTCCCAGCAGACTTTTTCCCGTGATGAATTGCCCGCTATTTCGATTCGGCTATCTCCAATGAGATCGATATCAAGAAAGTTTGTCTTTCCGAGTGTTCAATCCCCATCTATTGAATCTGTTGATCCTGACTTTACCACCGCTGCTGACGAGGAAAGTGATGAAGAACCCCCCGTCGAAGAACAGCCACACGCCGGATCATCGCAAACCATTGAACTACAACAAGAATCTGAAGTTGATGATAACGATGGGTTACTTGATGACAGCTCAGGGAGCTCGACGGAAGACGATGAGAGGTGGTCACAACAAGCCGTGGCGGACAGCTCGAGGTCAAAAGGAAAGGGACGAGCTGACGGTGTCAATGAGGATACCGTGGACGAGTACGAACCAGGTCTATCGTCAAGAAGAGCGAAAAACAAGGGTAAAATGCGGGAGGCGGACGCCGAACAGGATCAAACTGCAACGATGACCCAAGTTAGATCTTCATCTGCGTCGCATCAGGTGTCTCCTGACATCGACCATGCCTCTCCGAGCGTACCGCCCGCAGCTCCACCTCTTGTGGAGTCACACAGCCCTCCGACGTCATCGCCCGCTCAAAACCCATATCCTTTCCCACCTTGGTACCCTGAGTCAGCTCACTTCGTCCGACAGTGGTGGCCAACGCTACCGGGAGTCCCTCGACTGAGCTGCACCGTCGTTCTTCTCGCTGCCCACGACCCTAATACTCACCGTACACGCTTCGTGCTGGCCCAGCACTACTTCCGTGTCCCGATCGTCCGTGAGCCGTCGACGTCGCATTCATCCGCATCCAATTCACACACCAATGGAGACGGAGACGACGAGATGCTTCATCTCTGGTATGTCTCTACACCCTTCGAAGTCGTCTGTGTCCTGGATAGTGCGGGCGATAGCGATGATGACGAAGAAGCGAGCGAGCGACCACGTCCCCTTGTTGCAGTCGATTTTGGACACGCCGTCTGGATAGAGCATGCCGCGGATTCAGGGGCCGATTTAAGTGTGGATGCGGGCAATGCGTCGTTTTCGGATAGTGATGATGATGGGGAACACGATGACGAAACATTGTCTGCAAGCATGTCGGGTGGCGCCGGCAAGTTGGGATCGGCATCCAATACTACGGGCTGTCATCACGATCTGCCTCGAAGCGCGGCAAGTGACTCGACAGGTCCACAGGATGGTGACGACACGTCATATGACTCACGACGACGTCCGGTTCCCAAGTGTCTGCGCTTCGTCACGTTTCCGCCCGTGTTTACCGCAGGGGACCGGAAGGCGGAGAAGCCTGGGAACGCCTGCGCATGGCGCGAGGAAGCGGTCGTGCGGACGCTAGAAATTCCAGACGAGCTCGATCTGGACGGGGTGGAGACGATCAACATTGACCAGAGCCAGGGAGCTGTCATTTTGTCGGTCAAGGAAGGCAAAATTTTTATTTTGAGATACGAGTGAGCGATTGGTGTTACTTTATATATGTATGCATGTGCCAGTGTATGTAGCAGCCTATGGAAGGTTTGAAACTCGGATATGGTGTACTGGAATGTGCGTTCGCTTGCGAGCGCTTTAGTTCTGGAGTTGACTATGACATCTTGTCCATTTTCTGATGCTCCTCTTCAGTGAAGACATCGATTCTAATTTTGGCGAGAGACATCTTTGTGGATGAGTGGAAAAGGGAGATTAGATTGTATATACGGTTGTTGTGTCGTTCTTGGCAACATGAGTACTACTTAGTGGCGGTGCACGTTCTAATTTACTTAATTCCTGCTCTTTGATTCCGCCCTTCGCCGGTCCACAAAAAGTCATCTCGCCCTTGGCTACACATACTTCGTCAGGTTGTGAACGGACGCAAGAAAGCACCATGATGCATGATCTGTGAGCATTCCGGCACCCTCTTCGGTTTACTCTGATTTTGACTTCTTGACTCGATCTTTCTTTAGGGGTTTTCAACAGCATGACAGGATGCTTTTGAACCAAGATCAGAAAGGACCCATTCAAATCGGCCTCGGCGATAGCGCAGGCGACGTTCCTCCGGCTTATGCGGCATATGACGTTCCACCACCTTCCCCGTCTCCGCACACTACCCATCGCACCGCAACACGTCGCGCAAGTTCTGCTACCGTGGCGCCCTCACCTAACCCAGTTATGGGGCCCAGCAGTGTCCCGCCGCGCTGTAATTCAGCATTCGTGTCTAGACCTCCTGTCTTAAACGCTGGTCAAGCATCATCAGCATCTCCGCCTTCATTTGATGGCACGCCATCCTCTCCCGGGAGCTCTAGCCTCGTCCCTCAGAGACCCCGAGACAGAAAAAACGCATCGTGGCTCTCGCACCTGCCATTCGTATCGTCCTTCTCGGCAAAACGAATTCGCAATTCTGTTTTGTCCGTCGTGAGCGACCTCGTCGTCCCTTCGCCACGGAAACGCATTAAAGAACAGAAGAGTCCACATGAGATACTCGCTTCCCTGGCGGAAACGTGTGCAGAGCATAAGCTCTGCTTGTCTACTATACTTCAGGAAGCATCTATTGCGGAGCACACTCCGATGTACTGGGCTATAATTTACGATCGCCAAGCGTTGCTTGAGGCCTTGTTGGTCTATTCCCGACCTTTATCTATCCAGACCATCTCAGATATACGGCGGGCATGTCTCATTGGCTCCAATCAGCCGCTGTTTCATGCGCTTCGCGTATGTAGTCCTCCGTTCCACCGAACGGATGGAATTCAGGTTCCAAGCGTGCGAACAGGTATGCTGTATTCGCTCGTAGGAGTGTGGGTGTGACAAATTTGATAGCCTCTGACACCTTGATCTTGGGTGGTCGGCCCTTGGATGAAATCTTCATACAACAGATGAGCGATCAAGGATTTGTCGTCATCTTCCAAATCCCTCTTTGGCAAAAGCGGATAACCGCGATCGGGCAAGTAAGCATGGAGTTCATTGTAGCCGGTGAGCGTTGCTCCAGTATTGATGTGTTCTGCACTCAATTGCCGGCTTGGAATAGGCAGGATGTGGTCTGTCACCTTTTTTTCTACTGATCCTTCATTACCGGTTGCAGCGTCTGTGAAGTCGAAGAGAAGCATGAATACATGGCACGTCATACTCAGCCTGCTTGAATCCAGTGCTCCCACTTTCTTCGATTCTCGACTTGTCGTGGATCCTCCCACGAACACCGATTCGACCCAGACTCCAAGACCTCGAGATCCAGCACCATCCACGACGGTTCGTTCGCGCGACAGGCAACCGCGCAGTCGGTCCTCGACGTACGATTGCAATTATAACGGGGCATATCCGCGTTCATCTCGTAATCCTGAAGCTTCTCTCACCTCGGAGGAAGACCCTTCATCAGCTCAGCCTCCGGCATCGACGAGTGTTGGAACACCACCCCCGATTTTCATCCACCTAGGGGCTGGTAAACGTAAACTCTCCTGCCGGGCTGAATCAGGAGAACCTCCTAGTGCGTAGTTGATTTCCACAGTCGGAGACCCGCCGCGTTCAAAACTTGGAAGCAGGGACCATTGAGACACTAACCACGCAGCCCAGCACATGGTCAGATCACGGCGTGAAGTATACAAGTGCAGCAGTGTCTCCCCTTGGAGAAGGACCTTCATCTCCACTATTAAACGAGTGAGCTAACGTTACACAACCGATAGTTGCAGCTCAGGGTGCATCGACAGACATTCGCGATACTTGTTGCCTGATGGTACTATGAGAGGGCGGTTAGAGGCGAGTCTCAAGAAGCCGGAGTCTTCCAAGAGTTGTATTATCTGCTAAGGTTTTCGTGTCGTTGCAGACGAGTAGGATGGTAGTCTTCTGTGTGTGTCACTGCGTGAATCAGAAACTGCTAAGTGCAGCGTTTATTTTCGCTGCCAAATGCGGTGCGCAAGTGTAAGACGAGAAGCGGTTGCACTTTCTCACACAGGGGCTATGCATCATCTCAGCAAATGACCCCTCCGCAGTGCATGCCAGCTGCAAAATATATGTACTCGCCATAATTATCCTGCTCGCCAACTACCACTCTATACCGAGCCGCAGCAATTTTGAACTATGGTTGTGTTAGACAAGTACGACGACGACGAACTCACGGAGTCACCGGCAAACGGCCACACTGATGCACCCCCTTCCTACGAGGCCATTGCCCCAACGGATAGTGGACAACACAAAAGCTTTCGCCGACCTGCAGTGGGAATAGTCGATGAAAAATCGCCCAGCCATACTCCGTCTCCGACCTCACCCAGCACCTCTCCGAGTCGTCCTATCAATCGGACATCACAGTCCAATCCATCGTCCTGGCTATCCAAGTTGTCCTTCGCCTCCTCGCGCACTTCTAAACATGTCCGACAGACTGTTTTTGCACTTATTCGTGACCTTGTCCTCAACGCGGAGTCACCTAACCTTCTCGATAGTTGTGCCGACGCATGCCGATCATATGGTCTGGATCTTTCAGCCCTTTTACAAGAGCCGTCCATCGAGAACCATTCTGCGGTTTACTGGGGGGTCTTAAATCGTCGTGAGGCACTGCTTCCGGCATTGCTGGCCCATGCAGCCCCGCTGTCCCAGGCAACGATATCGGAAATACGCTTCGCTTGTTTGGCCACTTCGAACCAGCACCTCTTTCAATCGCTCAGGTGCCATCGCGAACCGTTCACGAAGCAGATGACGCCGCTGAGTACGAGTCCTGGTAGGTGACAAACCAAGCACTCATCCAAATGCACTGACGTTCCCAAGGTTCAGATGCGCTTGTGCTCGGCCCGATGTCGGCAGATGAGGTATCGATACGTGAGGTGGACGGTCAAGGGGCTTTCGTGGCAGAGATGCAGATCAACCTCTGGCAAAAACGTATGAGGGTTTCCGGTCGAGTCAGTGTCGAGTTTATTGCACGAGGTATATAATACCCCATATTTGGCGCATGACAGGACTGCTTACGACCTGCTCTCCTGCTCGCTCTTCCCCAGGCCGGATATGGTCTCTCACATTCTTCTCCTCGCCGTCCACCCCGAATACAACCGTGGGCATGTGGCAGGTCGCACTGTGCCTGCTGGAGCACAGTCCGCCTACCTTTATCGACTCCAGGCTGGTCATTGACCTGCCACCGCCGTCCTCGATTTTGTCAACTTCTTCGAATATGTCCCGATCCAATGATTTGATATCGTTGTCGCCCCCACCGGACGACTCGAGTAGCCCTAGTGCTCCACGGTTTCCAACCCCACCTTCCCCTTCCCCGTCGAACAAGACCAAATCAAAATCCAAGTCACCACAAAGCATTCAAGTACGACTAAAGAGCACCTATCGTCTCGCCTACCGCGCGTCGAACTCATTCCAAACTGCAATTGATGCCACATTCTCGAGCCAAAAGAGTTGGAGTCCTCCACACGTTGAGTGTTGGTCGGACAACAGTGGCAGTACTTACACGAACGCCATCGTTGTGTCGCTTGACAACGGTGCCGGCGAAGAATTATTATATGCGTATGTCCGAATCACATTCTTGGTGCACTTTTCGCTCAGTTGGTCCCCGCTAGCAATACCCCGTTCATTGCAGTTGATGGTGCACTACGTGTTCGTCTAGAGGCAAGATTGGCGAAGCCGGACGCAACAGAATGCGTCATATGTTGATGCTGTCAGGAAATGAATATAAACGTCGCATTGTGCCTGGACCACACCAAGTTGCTACCCACCCGCATGTCTAATCTCGTTGTCTGACATCTAGGGTTTGACTTGGATGCAATGGACGCAGATAAAGTTCACATTGCAATCGTATATCATCCATACGACTTTAACTGTCATTAGGGTATTATGATGCTGCAGCCTCACGTTTGCCAGCATTCCTGTTATTTCGCCTCTTTCTGAAACAGGGGTTGATTATCCCTGGTGGTCAAAGTGTCCACCAAGAACTGTCATGATGGACAGTTCTGACTGCTTTGATGAAACTAACAGGACCTGATGACTCAGGTTTATGAACAACTGTGGTCCCATCCAGATACGTGGCAGCACGTCGGGCGTTAACGAAGCGTCACAAACTCGATGTGATAAGGCGGCTTCCTGGACCGGCTTGATGCCGACAGCCTTACGGAGGTTGCGCCGCGCTGTCAGGTCCGTGCCGTCGACACAGAGGTGGTTGAATTGCTTGGATTGAAACGTTCGCATGCGTCTGCTCGCTGAGAAAAGTTTCCTACCCAGCCAAAAACGGCTTGCAGAGATGCGCAAATTTCGCTTGAGCGGAAGACGTGGCTGATGCGAGGATCCGACGACAGAAAATACGGTGAATGGCTCGAGGGCCGGTGTTCCGATGTAGCGGTGTTTTTTCCGCCGCTCACCGCCTTCCGAGTCTGTTGAAGATCATCGCACCGCGGGTGGTTCGGTTTGCGAAACGTGGCAGAACACCAGGAATATATTGGCCCGCCTGTCGAAAATAAGTTCGAAACTAATATTTTCATTGGCCTCGGTCGCAAGCCCGCAATGAATACTCACCAGGCCATCATTTTCAAAATGATGGATGAGTTGAACGAAGCCTGAGATGTTGAATATGTTGATCTGCACTAACAATGGAAACTGGGCAACGTTTGAAGTCGAATCGACATCAGCGAGACCGAATTGGTCTTGACACAACCGTGCGCCGACGAAAGTTCCAGTTGTGCATATCCTCTTGACTACGATGATCGGTACATTCTTAAGATGGCGTTTCATATTCGCAGGTGCGAAAAAATATAGAGAATCCAAACCGTGAGCGTCATTTTGGCACCGCGGGTCCATGGAACGTTGAAACAAGAGAAGTCGTGACGACATGTGGCGCGCTCGGGAGTCCGTAGAGCTGAAACGGGTTGTCATGCATCTATGCGGTTACAAGGTAGAATTCGGGACTGACTATAAGTATTGACACTTGGTCAACTATTATTGCGCCATGGTCCTGGAAATACCGGAAGTGTTTCGTTCTCCTGGGGTTGGTATCGAGCGTCAGTGATCCTTTCTCCTCCGACTGGGGCCGGATTTAGAGAGGGATCGATGTCATTTTGGCTTTCTACGTGGGGCTTGATCCGTTTCCAATCAAGTGCTGTGGGCAATGCACAGGAAGATTGAACTACTTTGCACAGGTCGAGTTGGCAGTGCCCACAGATTAGTGTGTCGGTTGTTGCCACAAAGTTGTTCTCGTTATCTATATGACTTGCCTTGGTGAGACGGCGAAGGATTGGTAAACGCCTCGACGGATCCAACACTGGAATTGAAGTTTCCCAACTTTGCACACTGGATTCAGCCTTTACTATACCAAGACCTGTCTACCTGACAAGGGAAGAAAGGTTAGTGTACGAGGTATTGTCTTCGGCTGGTCTAATATGTAGCCTAGTTTTGGACGATTAAGCGAGGTCGCGCGCTGAGCCTCAAAAAGTCAAAATTCTACTTTGATGCGACTGCAAATGCTGTGGTACCAGTGAAGAAAGCAGCCAGTCTACAAATCACAGCCGCACATTGATCACTACCACGTTGGCGGTCGCTGGCGTCTTTACTTCTCCGATCTCAACGTCTCTCCGATTTAAATAGCCAGTGGACGATATCCCGCGCTAGTATCATGGATCCCGTCGTACCACAAGAAATTACCGCTGAGCTCACGCAGATACTCGCCAATCTGGTGCTCGGTGATAACAAGATCCGCTCAAAGTATGGTTCTATCTGTATTGACCATTCGCATCTACTCTGACCAGATGGCGTTAGTGCAGAGAAGGCAGTCAATGATCGTCTCGTTCAGACTCCGGACCTCTATTTGCTCGCCTTGGCTCAGTTTGCCATTGCAGCAGACACAGAAGTGGCAAGTAACCAAAACATGCTATGATCGCTTTAAACCAGGGCGCTTACTGTTCAACTTCAAGTGTAGATGAGGTCCTTCTCCTTGGTACTCCTTCGACGTCTTCTCTTCCGCTCTGCACCTCATCAGCAACACAAAGAGCCAAGATCGACGCTCTACGACCAACTCCCTTCACAAGCTTTGACCACTCTCGAGCGTCTTCTCCTTCACTCACTCTCTCATGAACCTTCAGATTCCGTACGACGGAAATCTGTCGACACCGTATGCGACCTTGCCAATAACGCGATGACTCGTGGCCGGCCTTGGCATGCCTTGCAAGAACAGGCATTCAACATGACGCAGAATCAGGAGGCAGGTTTTCGAGAATGTGCATTCCGAGTGTTTTCAGGCTGTCCCAATCTTGTTATTGATCTCCAAACCGCGGCCGTGCTCTCCGTCTTTCAAAAAGGGTTACAGGACGGTCAGAGCGTTGACGTACGTCCCTTGATTCACGTTCTCTTACCATGCTGAACGTCGCTGATCGTACACAGGTCCGACTTGCTGCTCTTCGAGCTTGCGTGTCGTATCTGACAGCGTCGGACGCTCACCAGCTTGCACAGTCGTTGTCATTGCTCTATCCGATGCTCGATACCCTTCCATCTCTCCCAAACGTTCATCTCAAGGCGTTTTTGGGTTCGCTCACGCCCCTCTGCGCTTCACACCCCACGCTGTTCGCACCTCATTTACCTGCGCTCTTATCGTTCTTGCGTGCCTTAATTATGCCCACCGCAGACTCGGGACCCACCCCGACAGTGGCAAAGCCGTTTCCTGCCACGAGTACGTCGTTTGCTTTCCCACCAGGTCAGGCCGTTCAACAGAGCGATGATGGGGATGCCGAGGCTGCCGAGGATGAAGAAAAGCAACAAGTTAGAAGGGCGGCGTTAGAACTCATGGTTACCCTGAGTGAAGCGAAGCCATCGATGGTGAAGCGTGTGGAAGGCTGGACGTTCGCCACTGTACGCGCTTGTCTCGAGGGTATGGGGGAGTTGCCTGAGGATGGGTTGGAGGCATGGCTGGAAGTTGACGTATGTCCTTTTATGTTCTTCCTCGGGGTTTGGTTTGAAATTGACTCGTATTTGAAAAGCCTTCTGAGGAGTCCCAGGACGAGAGTTACCCGCAGGTCTACGAACAATCTATTGATCGCCTCGCGTGTGCTCTTGGGGGAAAGGAGGTCCTTCCACCTGCTTTCCAGTGTATTCCATCTATGCTCGCGAGTTACGATTGGCGATTGCGCCATGCTGGTCTGATGGCAATCGCAGCGATAGCGGAGGGCACCAGCAAGGTACATATGCCATCCCCTTAATACCTGAACCATTCCCCACAATTGGATTTAGGTAATGCAACTCGAGCTTGGAAAGGTCGTTGAGTATGAACTCCTCTTCCACTCAATGTTTGCACCTAAAATTGAGGTATACAGCCTCGTAACTCCGATGTTCAGGGATGCTCATCCTCGTGTGCGTTATGCTGCATGTCAATGCTTGTAGGCATCTACTTCCTCTAACGAGTGTGCATGATTCACTCAAACTAAATTCAGGGGCCAGCTATGCACAGATTTGGAAGTAAGTGTAGACGCGCTGTCAACTATCGGGCGGGTCTCATGAATTGCTGTGTCGGCTAGGAGGTGATTCAGAGTCGTTATCACCGGCAGCTTTTCGCTGCATTGATTCCGACACTTGAAGCCCCTGAACCTCGGTAAATAAAAACGAATACTTGAAGTGACATCGCTCATTCGTGTGGGGCAGTGTCCATGCACATGCGGCTGCTGCGCTTATCAACTTTTGCGAAGGCGTTGAACTGGGACGTGCTTGTTCCATACCTCGATCCCATCGTCGAACGACTACTCAAGCTGCTTGACCCGGGCGCCGAAACCGGAAAACCGGTCAAAGGATATGTTCAAGAGCAAGCCATCACCACATTGGCTATGGTAGCGGATGCCAGCGAGGCCACGTTCGTCAAGGCACGTCAACGTTGATCTGTCCTCGCTTGCCCGTCCTGATGTCAGCACAGCATTACGGGACAATCATGCCACTTCTGCTCAATGTCCTCCAAAATGCAAATGATCCGAGCCATCAGAAACTGCGTGTTAAAGCCATGGAATGTGCCGGGCTAATTGGTATGTACCTCAATATCTGCCATGAGTTCTTCTACCCCCGTTTGACTTGGCCCTTTATTTCACTCTTTATATTCAACTCGTAGCAATCGCTGTCGGACGGGACGTCTTCCGGTCAGATGCACGTGCACTCATAGACGCTCTGATCAATATCCAAAGTATGACTTGCCTATTTTCGCTGGCCCGATATAACTGCGTTGCACAGACTCTCCCAGTCGACCGCTCTGATACACTTCTGGCAACGTACCTGATTGCAACGTGGGCCAAGATTTGTCAGGCACTGGGACCTGAATTTGAGCCCTTTTTACCTGTCGTAATGCCACCCTTGCTCAACGCCGCGAGCGCCAAAGCCGACGTATCTATCTACGGTAAGCTCAGACCTGGCCGTGCGACGTGCATGTGTTCATAAGCCCGTTATAGACGAGGAAGAGGACGATCCTGAACGCGAAGGATGGGAGACTATCTCGATGGACGGTCACATCGTCGGCATCCGCACCTCGACGATCGACGAGAAATGTCAGGCATTCGACACGCTCGTCATCTACTGCAGTGTTCTCGGGAGTCGCTTCGGACCGTATCTCACGCAGGCTCTCGAGCTCACCTTGCCGGCGCTGCAGTTCTACTTTCACGAAGGCGTGCGGGAGGCGGCGTGTAGGTACGTCCTTGCCAGTATTTTCCGTGCGTGTCCTAGACATGACATGCTCTACATAGACTCGTACCGCTCCTGATGTCGTGCGGGAAATCCAGCGGCACGCTCACCCCACCCATGGTCACCTGCCTCCCTCTCCAAGCTCGTGTACGGCGTCCAGATCGAGACGGACCCGTCCTTTTTGGCGTCCTTGTACAAGGCCGTCGCAGGACACGCTGCGCGTCGTCGGCACACACGCGTTCACGCCCGAGCTGACAAACGGTTTCGTGGACTGGTACGAAACTCCAGCTAGCAGAACATGGCCGAGAAGCGCAAACGTCGCGGCGGCGGACGCCGCGCGGACCCTGGCCAAACGGGCGGCGCGGCGACCGAACCCGGCGGCCCGCAGGACTGACGACGACCGGGACGAGATCGCGCTGATGGAAGAGATGGAGGAGTTTGCGTTGGAGGATATGGAAAAGGCGTTGCGGATGCTGGACGAGGGGCATCCGCTGTTGATCGCGGTAGCGAGCGTGCGCGAGTTGGGGCATGCGTATGCGTGGGAAGACGAGGGGAGATTGACGCGTGACGCGTGAATGCCTGTCCCTGGCGATGGCCATGAGGCGATTTGCTGCGGTGGCGGCAGCATGATGATAGATTTCGGAAATGAGCCCGAGGACCGTCCCAACGGATCCGTCGGGTTACAAAGTAGACACCCAATTTGCATGTGGCACCGCTGTATTTTTATGAAACTCTCTACCTGATCGCGATGCAGAGGAAGAAAAAGGATACATAGTAGTCCCATCCCAAAATGTGTTAAAAATGTACATCGACTCTATTGTACACTTTTTCATGGGTGAATTTCTTTTTCGAGAAAGACATCTGTATGGTTGGGAAACAAGAGCATGCACTCAGTGCGATCAGGAAGATGACCTCGTGTAAGAGGGAGAGGAAGAATTAAAATGTGGGGACTGTGAAGTCGATGAAACAGTCCCGAGGACAAAGGAAACAACGACCCCGCGCCGTTCATATTCCTCCCGAAACGGAAGGGAGGAAAGGAGGAAAGAATGAGACGTCCATTTGTGTGGTCAGTCGAGAAATGTACGCTTGCGATTGTGTAGCCGCCGTGCGCGGCCAAAGCAATAGGCTGATGATATGTTATGTATGGAGGAGACATGCTAGATGACAAGAATATCCACAGAGATAATGCAAGCTGTCGAAGGGGGGTAGCGATGTCAATGCAACCGGATGACCGCAAACAACCGAAGAGATCTTACCAATAGATAGCGACACGACTTGTAACACAACGGAAACAGTAAAGAAGCAAAGGGGATAGAAAAAGAAAGAAGAAACGGAGGTAAAAAAAAGGTCAAGCTACAGAATGCCTGAATCTTTTAGTGCATTCTGTAGGATTGTTTCCTTCACCGCCGCGAATACTAAACGAATGTTTGTCGTGTCCGTTGCTTGTGTTAGACTGATCGCCAGCGTGAGCCAATTTTGAAAGTACAAAGAGTTGAAACATACTGAGGATAAACCGAGAGGCGTGCACGATTCGTTTGCATGAATCTCCAGAGGATATATTTAGCGGCCTTGTTTATATCCGCACCGCCAGAGTATTCTGGGAAATATCTCTCCAATGGTACCTTGCAGAAATGTGAGGAATGCAAAGACTCGAGCGCTGGGAAACGCACCTTTGGTAGTTTGGTCTTGAACACGTCGATCTTGTTGAGGAACAATATGATCGACGTTCTCAAAAACCACCGGGAGTTGATTACAGATTCGAAGAGTATGAGAGATTCGGCCATCCGATTCTACGAAGCGTGGTTAAAGCTTGGCTATGAATAGCGAACTTGGGGCTTGCCTGGTTCTTCTCCTCCAGTAAGACTTGATCGTACTCGCTCAGGGCTGTGCAGAAAATGATGCTCGTTACGCTTTCAAAACAATGAATCCATTTCTTTCGTTCGGAGCGTTGGCCCCCGACATCAAACATATGTATCCTAAAGGGGGTTGAGATAGGAGGGGAGAAGAGGGGAACGACGACGTACTGAAGTTGACCCATCGTAAATCGAGTTTCGGCGATACCTGTTGACTTTAGACGAGCTCGCAGAACGTCATTCTCGGTAGGAAGATATTTGGGTGAACCTATGCGCAAGACATCGGTGAAGAAACTGAGGAAATGGTGTCAGAAGGGGTTGGAGCACAAGGATGACGATACTTACTAAACCGCGCTGTCCATGAGGTAAAACTCGGTACTGTGGTCCATGAGTTGGGGAATTATTGGGTCCTTCCATAATTGGTCGATAGCTTCTGCGATCTCAAGAGAAAATTCGAAGGAGGGTGAGGGGTCGATTCGGTAGTCAAAGATGCGGTCCGCGTTGAGCTGAGTGGCGGGAATGAAGACCAAGGACGAATGAAGACAGCGCCGAAACGTACACGATTATGTGGGTGAACGCAGTCCAGACCAAGCTTGCGCATTGCGAGAACGATAGCTTGTGCGCTATCGAGGGTGTTGCGGTAAATAGTGGGGCGGTGAGTCATGAGTTCTTCGTGGGTGAAGCCGTTCTGGTGTATAATCTTCATTTGTTTAACAATAGTTGACTTCCCTGACTCGCCCGATCCTAGAAGGGGTGGGATATGAGGACCACGAGGAAAGACGCCCAAGAAGCGGGGAGAGGTGAGACATACCTAGGAGCAGTATTTTGCACTCCTTTCTAAGCTTCCTCGAGTCCTCTTCGAGCTGACGGTCGATGGCGTCTGATCTCGCCTTTTCGACCCTGTCCTGGGAAGAGATACAGTTGCCCATAACGAAAGGGAGTGAATGTGGAGCGGGTATAGAGCCAGATGGACGTCGTGCTTGCGGTATTGTGCGCGACGATGAGGAGGGGTCCAGGGAGAAAGGGGAGAAGGGGGAAGGAAGGGGAAATGAGAGGGCACGCAGAGAAAGAACAGCGGAGAAAGTGACCTGACGATGTCCAGCCGCTGCCTTTGTTCTCACCGCGTCCACAAAACACGTCACATATTGTCACATGTCACGCCACTTCACCTCCCCCATCTAATAAGTAACCTCGTCGTAGTGAGGAACATGGTCCTCTGCCCATCCGACGTCATATACCCTTCTTGGGCACGCCACACCCCTTATTTATCATCAACGACTCTCGCTCCCTCAGTTATTCGTCTCGCTTGCTAAGTACACCTGACCTTGTTCCGACACAGTCGGATGATCGAATACCCGCCAGGAAAGGGAAAGGGAAGAAAAAGGTAAAATGAGTTTTCAGTGTCGCTCCTATTCTTGCAGTACATCGATCAGGCACTGGCCCTCAGCATCTTGCTAGTGCCTCGTCGTAGGTCGTCTCCTTTACTGTAGAGGAACGGTCTAATGACAGAGATTCTCCTGTAAATATCCCTGAACCCGCAGGTACATCCACTCGGAATCAAGGACGCAATACGCTTGGATCCGGCGGTTTACTCCCCTGACGGCCTGGTTTGATAATTTCAAAGTCTTTTGGTGGATCAATGAGAACTATACACCTGGACCGGTTCCGCCTGTCATAATGCAACTCACTGAAGAAATAGTTCCCCTTTGTGGGAAACGGTACTTCTATATTCCCCGCAAAGCTGTGCAAATGAGCTGACCTATTACATGTCGCATCGATGCCATGATCTCCGGTATCCAACCATGCTGCAACGTTCACACTCATTGGGCAATGTGTCAAACAAGGGTACGTATCCATAATGGATGGTATCGGATCAAATCAAAAATGAAATACGAATCACATCGACAGGGTGGGTTGACATCCGACATTACCCTACTGTCAAGATCATCGACGTAAAGAAGAAAACAAATTAAATTAAATTTTGCCAAGCAAGGGGACACAGCCAAGGTTTGAAGAAATAACGTCGGCTGTCTCGGTTACAGGATGAAAGCGGCGCCAACCAAAGCCCCAGCCGAGGCGACCAGAGTACCGACCAAGCTCCCGAAAGACAAGGGAGCAACCATCGCAGCACCAGAGCTGGAGCTCGTAGCAGACTGAGAAACGGAGGTGGATGTTCCAGTCTTTGTTGACGAAGTTTCTGTCTTAGCCGCGCTGGAAGTGGCACTGGTAGCAGGAACGGTGGACGCGCCACTAGTGCTAGAGGTGGCACCGGTGGACACGCCACTAGCGCTAGAAGTGGCACCGGTAGAAGCAGCGGTGGACGCGCCACTAACGCTCACTGCACGGGTCAAAACAAGACAGAAAGAAAAATGGGAGTGACCCACAGGCAGCACACTCTTGGCTCTGAAGCTGAGTCGCAGCCGCAATATCGTCTGCGGTACAGTTGGCCTGGAGGCACTGGAGAGCAGCCTGTTGGAAGGCGGTTGAGGTGCAGACACAAGATAAATCAGTGCTGACAGACGAGTCAACATGGTTCAACACGAGAAGATGACGAGCCCTACTAGCTGGAGCAACCACCAGCCGTAGCGGCCGAGCTCACGCAGCCGAGGATACAGCTGTCGAGACCGGTGGAGGATGTCGACGGAGGTGCACTCGTGGTGGTGGTTTGTGCCTGCACAAGCAGAACCAAGGAGAGGATGACAGGGAGGGTTTTTGGCCAAAGAACATCTTGAAATGAGGCTAATCGACGGACATGCGGGGTATTTGAGGAATACGAAGCGTGTGAATATTCACGTGATGTTTTACGGGACAATCATTTTTACTGATCAGGTAAATGACGGGACGTAGCACCGAAAAAGGAAATGTGTTCGAGACTGGGGGTCTAGACCGATCTTGTACCTGAGGTGAATGAATCATAGATTAGACTAGAGGTCGAGACCAGCCGCAGTACAGCTGCTCGTCCAATTTCTTACTTGTATCGTGACTCTCCTCCTCCTCCTTCATGCCTTCCCCACCATTCCCCCCTCGTCCTGCCCCTACCCCTTCCCACCAAGACGACCCACGCCTTCCCTCCAATTCCCCCTCCCGTCCATATCCCTCTCAGAACGACCCTAGAAGCATTCTACGTCCTTCCCCAACGTCCCCTCACAATCCGTCTACCAATCCCCAGCCCCCTCCCATTCCCCGCAGTATCACTACCACCTCATCGCCATACCACCACCATCATACCTCCTCTTCACCCGAACTACGCCCGCGTGCTGATAATACACGGCCACCTCGTGTCCGTCCTTACACACAGCAGCACCTCCCCGATCTCTCACAACCCGCTAATACTTCCGCTCCTACTCACACCTCCTCACACTTCATCCCCCGTCCTCGCCCTGGCCAGGACAATCCAAAACATGCACTCGTCGCCCGTCTTAACCTGCAGTCTGTTCCTGGGAATCGGGGGCGCTCGGCATCCGATGTCCGCATCGTCCATACTCCGCCACCTGATCTAGAGCCGGACAGATTAGCCAGAGCGTGCGGCCAACCGGCCCATGGCGCTTATCGTCTTAATGATCGTGCCCGCCAAGGAGACCTCATTGATTCACGCTCGTCTCGATCAAAGGACCCAGAGGCAGACCCTTCTCCGTCTCACCCACCTGTCCCCAAGATCAGAGTCGGTCACATGTATCGACGCCTCGACGCTCTTGCACGTCGTCATGGCCATCGTGCCATGGACTATGTCAGTATCGAAGACATCGCTGCGATACACAAGCATGACAGTCAACTCCGAGAACAGCTGCGTCGAAAACGAAGTGACCGCTTGCAAGAAAGGGATCCAACCTTCCGTAGGTGGATTTATCCCTCTGTAAAGATACTGAACTTTATTTTCTAGACGCGATCGGTGCGACACTCGAGGACGTGTTTCTACATGCCTCCACTACCATCGTCATCGGTGACCATCAACACCACCTTCCCGTCGTCGTCGTCGCATGCATAGAGGAACTTACCAAGACTGGCTAGTGACGCCTCCGTTTGTTCTGTTTTATCTGGTCTCATTCGGATCTCTAGGTATATATCAAAGCGGTCTGTTCCGCGCGCTACCGAGTCGCGATCGCCACCTGCAGCTCATCGACTTATTCGACAAGAGTTCAGATTTCGGCGCCCAGTTTAACATGCGTGGACAGGCCATGCCCGACATTTGTGCGCTTTTATCAACCTTTATCTCTAGTCTTCCCAGCCCTCTCCTTGACGTCCAAATATATTCGGCGCTTTGGCACTGGTCCGTAAAACCCAGTGTGAAACGCGAAGATGCTCGTCGCGACCGGCAGGAAGAAGAGGAAGAAGCTCGGCGTGCACGAGGTGAACTCCCGCGCTCAAACTCGTGGATGAGGCATACCGATCTCTATCTGGACGATGCCGACATCGCCCTGGAATCAGACCAGATCTCCATCGCGCAGATCCTCCTCCGGTTTCTCCCTTTGGCGAACCTCTCGCTCCTCGTGTACCTTTGTGGGTTTTTCACCCAACTCCCACTCTGTCCCGAGAATGGGTTGCAGCTGGAGGATGTGGCTCGGATATTCGGACATCGCCTGTTGGGTGGGACAGTCAAGGTCGTATCACAGCGGATGATGATGTGGCTATTGACACGCTGGCATCGGGTTTCGGACTCTTTGATTGGGAGACGTGTGGAATGACACCGCCACCGTCGCCATCACGGGGCGGAGCATCCGAGGCTGAGGGGAATCGTGAGCGGATCGAGAAACGCAAAGGGGAGCGAGACAGTGGGTCGGAAGACGCATCCCGGAATGCGATGCCCTCGTCATCTTCGTCCCCATCCACTGATTCACCCTGATGATCATGGTACGTCTCGGAAGTCGACACCAGGCGGGGAAGAGGAAGAAAGCTCGGAAGACAGCCAACGACGGCGGAAGAAACGCGGGGTCGACGTACCAGAGTTACGTACTCATTCGCAAATGGGCCGTCCCTCGACACGTAAAGAACGTAAGCAGCATCTTATTCTGCTTGGTGTCATCTGGGTACTTAACGTGTGCATATATGATTTCGAAAGCGCGTCATGGACATGGGCGTCGTGGTTCTGGCTCGCGTCGTCACCACCACCATGCGTATTCATCGGAGCCCAAGAACGCACCCGCGTCGCCAGATCCATTTGCAATGGGTAAGACAGACGCTTCTTCTTCTTCTCGGCCAGCTGATCTTTTCCTCTGCCAAAGCATTCACCCAGGCACAACTGGATTTGGCGGACGCACCTCTCCTGACGGCGCCACCCAGCGCAATTTCCGATGGTGAAGGCAGGAATGGATCAGCGGATCCAGCATCTCGATTCGACTCGGAAAGCGCTCACCTCCATAGGCTCGATACGCCGGTTCGCGTCGTCCGGTCCGAAAATAACTCGAAAGTAGACGCGAGTGTGGTGGATGCACTTTTACAGGAAACGGCAACAGCAGCGGGCGTTACAAGGGCATTGGCGGAGAGGGTAGAGGCGTTGGAGAGGGCGTTGGAGGTACGGGTGGGTGGAGAGAGTCAGTATGGGAAAGCCGAAGGCGGGGGTGGGAGCGGGGTAGCTGGCAACATCAATGATGTAAAAATGAACGGCCACACGGACGTCGAGGATGGGCTGAGGTTACAATTACGGATCGCCGAGGCGGAGAGGGACAGGGCACAACGGATCGTGCAAGAGATGACGACGTTTCTGTTAGACGGGGAGCGCGCGACGTTGCAGCGGGGAGGATAACGATGTGCGACGATTTACGGGCATGGACGGTTTCTTGATTTTTTAGCATTCTTGGATTGAATCTGCATTATACAACCATGTGATAGATGTTCCAGTGTCCCTTGTCTCCTTGTCCTGTCATCGCCAATTCGGACCCTATGTCTATTGTATGTCAAGTTCTCTATTGTACGTTCATGTGCGACTCACGATGGGATGACGTGTAATCGGTCGAGACTCGAGTATTCGATCTGCCGGCTTAAAATACGTCCTCGAGCGTGCCTTGGTCTCGTTCATCAAACGAATATCACTGTGACGTGATCAGGCATGTCAAATAAAGGAACTGAGAACCTGAATATTCTTACTTTTTTGAATCTGCACGATCGAACGTACATGCCTACTGACCAGGGTCGCCCCTCCGTCCCTTGCATGACCCTTGGGGCCTGCTGCAAGCCTCAAGGTCCAACGCACGTCACGGCGTACGTCAGAAAGGAGGATGCTCTCCGATCAGCTGGTTCCTCATCGTCAAATAAGTACCATGTCGACACCACGTACGGTGATCGCCGTTCATATCGTCAACCACCCGTTCGGCCATCGTTGACATGCCGAGGTACGAAAGAACGACGGGACACGTGCGACGATGGCGTGACTCGGACGGATTCACTCTTTGTATCGGAAGCGGCGAGCTGGTACCGTGACCGCGTATTGAGAATACGCCTGGGCGACTTCAACGCGAACTGCAAGGGAATGGTCGACATACCATCGTCACATCTGGCAAAATTCCAACCTGCCGAGGCGCGACTGGGTCTTTCATGGATCCTATATGGGCTCCCTTGAGGGAGGGTTCTGTGTTTGACAGCGTTGCATAGGTGAAAGACATGAGCGAAAGCAAAGTTGAGAGACGCATCGCAGGCCAAGGATCAGGCACCACATGCAGACTTTTGGATGAACAAAGGGCCTGGGTATAGTCTGATTTGACGCGCTGGACAGCTTGGGGCCGCCAGGAGCCATCAATATCACGGTGTCGCCTCGGATCTTTTCGCAGTGACACAGACTCAGGGGGATGGTAACGAAGGAGCAAGCAACTATACACTCACGACGGCGACTATATCCTCGTGTGTACTCGGCTGATCTGATGTCAGGAAGAACATAGTTGATACTGTTGGAGATCGAGCATCGAGTATTACGCTGCTGTGTCGAGACAAAGACTACAGATTACACATCTGAGTCGTCCGGAGACAATAACAATAGGATATATAAAATGCCGACCTGTATCAGGGGATCCCAACTTTTACAATAATAGTCGTCGTCCCCGGCCCTCACAAGGGCTCACCTCGTCTGATCCGAGTCAGCCGCCACCTCGCGTACTCCCGCTGTGAAAGATACATTAGCCATGTTATTTCGAAGTGAAGTCATGCCTGTCTGCGCTGGACAGTCAAGAACTCGATTCTGCTTCAACAGCGAGTGGCACAAGACAGGCAACCTTGGCGACGAACGTTTGAACCTCTGAACACATCAACATCAGCACGGACAACTCATATGCATCCTACAACGGGTAAACTTGCCTTTGGCAATGCAAATTTTTCAAAAGGGCGTGAGATAGTAAGTTTTCTTTTCGACCGTGCTGACGCATGCTCCCCGCCCTTCACTACTACATACTCGACACTGAAATTATGCTTGGATCATCCACCGCGGCGAGCTCGCCTCTAGTGTTCCGGGGATTTGGAAGGGCTGATTGCGGCCTCAGCTAATCCACCCAAGTAGATTAGCGCTGATCAGCTGTGATTTTGGGTTCAACTGTTTTTGCCGGGTAGATTTGGATGGATTTGGTATGGGTCAAGATCCGTGCTCCTGCCTTTTGTAGTAGTCACAATATAGCTGGACATGGGGCAACGAAATAAACACAGCGTATGGCACAACATGGACACAGTGCTAAGCCGAAAACTCGAGACCTTGAGGCTTTACCTCTCCAACCTCCCTGACTTCTTGCCTTACCCCGAACGTGGACTTTCTGTGTATAACTTCGAGCTCCTTGAGGTCTCTGAGGAAGACTACGGCGAAACGGGCGTGATCAATCGTCAGCTTGAAATTGCTTTCGGAAGCCGACGAAACGGACCTGTTGTGTTTGTCGAGCGTGGTCCTGGACTAGCTAGCATTGTCAATGTCCTTCGAGCTCACCTGCTGAAAGACCCGACATCAGCAATACTGCAGAACTCCATTTTTCTCTCAGTGGAATTCCGGTGCGTGATTCTTGACGAGGGCCCCTATTCACGTTGACGACAATGCAGCTTCCTGACACTGCACCAACGCCGCCAGTGCTGACAACCACTGTTGTGGTCAATGCGGCCGTTCGGAAGAATAAACGCACGGTACAAAAACTCGACACCAAAATGATCAGTGACAGAATAATCCTGACTATGTGGACTTACAGAGGTTGAAGACACCCGAAAAGGAGGTGCAAAGACCCTTCCGTTGTTGCGCAAGGTCGCCATATGCTGTCACCTGAAAGATAACCCTGGAATTGTGTGCCGGCGCGCGCGATGGTTGGCAAGCAGCCGTTGTCATATGTACCACATGGAGTTGGCCACGGTATCGCCGGCGCATTCTTGAACATGTGTCAAAGTGCAATTACCTCAATTACGAACTTCGTGATGAGGCAGCTACAGTGGCGATGGTAAACAAGGCGGACGGACCAAATATGATCATTCCCAGCCAAGAATCCGGTCATGATAGTGACGAGATGACGGGAGTAGCTGGGACCTCGCTGGTTGCTGTATCTACTCCATCGCAGTTGCCCCGGGCCAAGAATATGATGAAAAACTTGTTCCAAGCTGAAGGAAAGAAGGTAAGGAGCGTGCTGACTATGCGTTGATGAAACTCTTCGTCTGCTGTGGGTCCAGACTCCAGGGTTCCTCCATCAATTGCTGACACGGACGAGTTTACATAAAAACTTGATGTCTGTACTCAACTGAGTCGGCGTATTCACCTGCGAGTGCCAGAATGCTCGAAGACAAACTGATAGCCAATGAAGGTGCCAAAATCAGTCTCGCGGTCATATCTCACCTCAAAATTTGTCAAAATCTCACGATAACATTTGATGGCGGCAAGATACTACGCAAACCAAAGTCCTTGTACAGCATCCATGTCACAACTCCTACCAGACAATCATTTTGCATGGAGCTTCACGATGCTTCGCTCCTGCTGACTATATCCTCGAAGCGCTCGAACGAGTTTGTCAATATAACAATAATTCAATAAATATATATACTGAATCAAATTATGAGAATACAGGTCATCTCAAAAAGAGGTCCCTGGAAATTCTCAGCAACATCATATCCGACAGTACTGGAAATACGAAGAAGGCACGCAGGCTATCGTGCGAACGATACCCTCATATAGTCAACTTTCAAGAGCCCTGCGCACCTACTCAACCTCGCGATCAAGGCAATGTGCCTGCTTCGAATTCCAGGATGTCACATCGGTCAGCTCCGCCGGGTGAATTTCGTCCAATTTGAAATCCCCGGTACACTACTCGCCTCGCTCTCGCTCGGCTGTGCCGATTTACGCATTTACGGTGGCTGGAGCCCCATGCGGTGCGTAAATTTCGTTGGTTATCCATACTTATATGTCACGGTGAGCGCAATTCATATTAATGTCACTGATCGGTTTGAAGACGCTCTATGGTGTTGTTCGGATTCACTGCGGCCGGAGGGCAAAGTTCTTTGGGACCATATATGTAATGACAGATGCTGACTACACAATGGAACCGAATTTGTCGCATCGTATAAAGGCAAGGAGCATGGAACCGATAAGCATACCGTGTCCTAAATGGAGTCTAGCTTGCTTCCCACACAGACGGAATGGGTCCTCGACGCCAACCGACACCCACCCGTGTATACGCGGTCGGTCCTGAAATAGCTCATATTGTCCTGTCATCACACTGACCACGCACGCACCTCTTAGGCCGTTGGTTGGTTCCGAGCTCTGGAATCACAATGCCTGGTTAACCTTTAATGGGTGAGTAATTCTTCGAATCTCTGGCCCCTACATGGCAAGTTGGATTTGACAAAATTTGCATGTGCCGACTAACAGAGCCACTGAGCTATGCGGGGGAATCAACTTTACGTCTCCGCTTCGGATAGAAGAACTGAGGGATCGTGCTCGTTCAGCTCTCGATAAATTCCGGTAAGGACATCCTGTTTGTTCTCTGCATGACCGCAGATGATGACATTCGTTCCCAGTTTCGTTTGTCCCATTGTTGCTTGTGGCGTAGAGGGCAACGAATCTCCCAGATGGGTGTACACCCCCTCCGCCGATCGCGAAACATGGCTCGACCTCGCTTTCGTCGTTGAACAGCGTGGAGCTTCGCTCAACTCCTCTGAGTTTATGAAGGATGTCAACATTAAGCGACTGCCTTACATTGGCACGAATGGTACAAGCACCCTTTTCAGGGTTTACCTACTCGTGACGTCGAAAGAAGATGGTGATGGCAGAAGGAAATACGGCCTATACCTCCATGGCCCACACTCTATGATGGACGCTGGACCTATCCTTAACGCACTGAACCTGATGCGTGAATGGATATGTGGTAGTGGGATGGACGTGACGATCATACCTTCGGAGGAGTGGAAGAATCTTCCGGTCGACGTAATTACCGCAACTGGAGGGGCGCCCGAAGGATGGGAGACATCCGCTGCAGAGCTGATGGAAGATCTCACGACGCAGATAATTAAATCGCTCACGGTAGGTTTCAATCTGAGTGTTTTGTTGTCACACTGATGAATGTAATAACGTATACTAGCCCATTCACACCTTGCCTCCTCCATCCCGCGCTCTAGATATGTCCGAGAGGCCAATCCGTCATCATATCACTCTGTCGGAGTCGGAAACGAGGGCGGTCGTCACACATGCGAAGAAGCTAGGTGTTTCGCTCTCGGCGTTGTTCAAAGCGGCAAACGGTGTGATGCAATTCAAGATTAATCCAGTGCCTCCAGGGATGGACGTTGATTTTCCAACTCTTCTGACCTCGTCAGTACTCTCAGGTTTTGCAGCGCAGGATATGTCTTATTATTGGTCTGTTTCTAGTGTTTCTCCTGAACGTTACTTGAAGCCATCGATCAATGCCAAGACGTACTTCACATCGTCTCTTTGTGCAATGCCATTGGACATCTCAATGACTCTCCCGTTGAGAGAAGGGAGCGAGAAAGCAACATTGATCATGACAGCAAAAAAAATCCAGGAGCAATTTGAGAAATATCTAGCACATCCATGTCTCCCCATTTCGATGCCCATCGCCCTTGCACAGTTGTCTACCGCTGGAACCAGTCAGGAAGCCAGCCCCCAGTTACCCCCATGGCAATGCACCTTGGAGAACCTCGGTTCACTGGAGAGCAAAATGCCGACACGCGAGGGTCACATCAGCATTGATGAAATGTATATCGGAGGGCGTTTAATTACGTTTGCGTAAGGCATAAATATTAGATGATCCTCGCTTTGGACTATACTAACTAATTCTTTTCGCTCCCTTCTTCTCTTCGTCTCACTAGGGCTATTCAAATGTGGACATTGCACAAGAAGTTACATTTTCAAATCGAGGTTAGTTATCTGAAACGCTCTCGCTATACTTCAGATGGTCTAAGCTGCCATGATGTCAGGGTGCTGCTGCATGGGGAGACGAAACCTTGAAGACCTTGCTGGAAGAAACGATCAGGATTGGGTTGCTCATTGTGAGCGATGCGAAATTGTAACATGTGATGTACTGGATTTTGTGAACTGTAACCGCGGGATTGTACTACCAAATTTGAATTTGTTGATCCATAACTCGGGGAACAAAAAAAGATAATACCAAATTACCACATCACCTGGAGCAGTAACATCAAATTCAACATCTACTTCAAGTTGTCCGATTTGCCAGTGCCAGTGGTCTACATTGTATCCATACGCTCCACCAATCTGAATAGTGTCATTACCAACGTGATGTTCTCGAGTCATTTCAACAAGTAGGTGTAAACAGGTGATTGGGACCGCTGTACATGTACGACGGACTCAAACAACTGTCCTCAGAGAGCTCGGACTGGACATTCCGATTTGCGCTCCGCAACAGCTGAAACACCTCACCTACCCACTTGCGAGCACTTCGAAGTTTGATACAACATCAAGTTCGTGTCGTTGACGCCCCGCGAGCAGGGTTTCGCATGGGTACGGGCTGCAAAAGACCCTAAACGGGATATGGTTCCCCATGAAAATGAGCTATGGGCTCGCCCACAGACTGAGTGTGGACAAAATACTTCGCAGGATAGCTGTTGTCTGGTCCGACGCGCGCTTGACCTGGAGGATTGTAGAATGGTGGAAATGGGCCTTGGGGGCCGTCAAGCCTTCAATGAGCCGCTGTCAGCGTCATACAAGTAACGTCAGGATCGAGACTATTTAATAACAGCGGATGTCGTGACTTAGTGAAGTTTACATCACACACATGATGAATAGGCTTGATATATGCATTGTTGAAATACCGAGGAATATGCCTCGGATTATTTTGCAGTCTGAGAATGCTTGATTGTAGTATCAGTCGAGCCCGGCATCATCAAGGTCTCTTACATGAAAAGGAGTACGTTCCTTGCATGACCCTCGGCCTCACGTTCGAACGCGCATGGTGACTCAGGTGCTCTCAGATCAGCTAGCGTGCCTCCTCGTCCAATACATCGACACGATGCCATCCTCGATCGATGATCGCCGTTCATATCAATGTCGAGGAACGAAAGAACTACCCAGGGACATGGACAATGATGGCGTGATCGGATCCACACTCTGGTCCGTTTCAGAAGCAGAGAGCGGGCACCGTGTTTATTGAGAGTGCTCCTGGAGTCTTGGTCGAGGAGGATGGTATTCGGCGTTCGCCACGCTCTGTCAACATGGGTGCCACGCCAGTATTCTTGAGGAAATTTTACAAATCGGCTGGTTTATTGTCCAACGGACGAGATGACCGCTGATATATTGACCAAAGCCCTTCCGCGTCAGAAGCACCTTCTGCACTCCAAAGGTCTCGGCCTCCGCTAGGCTTGAAGGGGAGTGTTGGAGATCGAGCATTAGTATAAACACGAGCAAACCAAGCTCGGCCTCACTATGTTGAGACAGAGACTTCAGATTACACATGTGAGTCGTCCGGAGTAGGATATATAAAGTGTCGACCTACATATCAGGGGATCTTAATTAATAGTCGCCGTCCCTCACAAGGGCTCACCTCATCTGATCCGAGTCAGTCGCCACCTCGCGTACTCCCGCTGCGAAAAACCCGCCATTGAATAAGACTCATTTTTGATTCGAACCTTATGATGTTCGGTTGAAATTTCAGGAATCATTGAGTTCCGGCAGTACATACTTGGCCAGAATGAAAGCATGCGCATCGTGTACATGACACACCTCAAATATATAGTAAGTAAAAGGTTTGATCAGTGCCAGCGGTGTGTTAGCCTGCAGCCTCACGTTGTACGCGGGGTTTTTCGAGACCAAAGCGCGTCATTTCTCTCACTATGCGAAGCTGTTATTATAATGTTCAGGAGCCTCGCCCTACCCCTGACTGTTGATGCGGTCACGGTCCTCCCAAGTGCTAGTGAGCATTTACTTTACATAACCGTAACTGGCAACATTTATGTAAATTGTAGGCAGCGGCGCACAAACCACAATTCGTCAAGCGGTAACGTTATAAACCCGTCCTCCTGATAGGGTGAGAAGCTTACTACTTATGTAAGTTACATAAATATATGCACGGTCGTAAGGCGCGCGCTGTTAGAGGGAACATCCTATACTTACAATCAACTATCTCAGCGCCAACGCCAAGTACGTGCAGGCTTAAGAGTCGAGTTGGCGAAGCGACTTTGTAAGAGGTGAAACCAGAAGTAGTTTCATTTGGTCGTAACTTGAAGACAACTTGGGCGCTCCACTGGCAGGCCACCACCCTGATATTTTACAGCAGTGTGCGAATGGAATGAGATTGGGTTGTGAGAAATTTTGAGGCGTGGCGATGATCAGACGAAAAAGGAAATCAGTGTAGAGCTAAATTACGTTATGGGTCTTCGAAGCCCGGGTCAATGAGATTAGGCTAACTTAAGTATATAGTCGTGTTGTTCGGACTCGCGGTGACTGGCCAGAGAGCAAAGTTCTTTGGGACCATATGGGTGCACAATGGCCCGGGATCCGAATTTGCCGGGCATCACATAAAGGGAAGGAGCACGGGACTAACGATGTATCGTGCGGCCTAGATGGAGTCCAGCTTGTTTCCCACACAGACGGAATGGGTCCTCGACACCAATCGACACCCACCCGTGTATACTCGGTCAGTCCTGAAATGGCGCATGTCGGACTGTCATTGGATTGACAACGCAAGCTTCCCTTAGGCCGTTGGTTGGTTCTGAGCTCTGGATGCACAATGGTTGGTTAGCCTTCGAAGGGTGAGCAAATTTCTGTCCCCAACATGGCAAGTAAGATTTGACACTGACAAATTTGCATGTGTCAATTAACAGAGCGGGAGAAATATGCGCTGGAATCAACTTTACCTCTCCGCTTGGGATCGGAGAACTGAGAGATCGTACTCGTCGAGCTCTCGATAAATTCCGGTAAGGACATCGTGTGTGTTTTCTGCATGACAGAAGGTGATGATGTTCGTTTCCCAGTTTTGTTTGTCCTATCGTTGCTTGTGCCATAGAGGACAACGAATCTCCCAGATGGGTATACAGCCCTTCCACCGATCGCGAAGCATGGCTCGATCTCGCTTTCGCCGTTGAACAGCGTGGATCTTCGCTCAACTCATCTGAGTTTGTGAAGGATGTCAACCTCATGCGACTGCCTTACATTAGTACAGATGGCACGAGCACTCTTTTCAAGGTTTACCTGCTTGTGACGTCGATAGAAGGTGACGATGACAGAAGGGAATACGGCCTATACTTTCATGGCCCACACTCCATGATGGACGCTGGATCCATACTCCACGCACTGAACTTGATGTGCGAATGGATGTCTGGTAGCGGGATTCCCGTGACGATCACGCCTTCTGAGGAGTGGAAGAACCTTCCTGTGGACATAATAGCCGCAACGGGAGGGGTGCCTAAAGAATGGCAGACTTCTGGTCTAGAGCTACTGCAGGATCTCGGGACGCAGGCGGATATGATGTTCAAGGTAGGTTTGCCCAAGTATTTTCGTTCTTACCTGTCACCCTGATGCAGATAACAACGTATACTAGCCTGTTCACAGGTTGCCTCCTCCATCCCGTCCTCTGGATATGTCCTGAGCGACCAATCCGTCATAATATCATTCTGTCGGAGTCAGAAACGAGGGCGGTTATTGCACAAGCGAAGAAGCTAGGTGTCTCGGTTTCGGCGTTATTCAAAGCGGCAAATGGTTTGGCGCAGTTCAAAATGAATCCAGTACCTCCCTGGAGAGGACGTCGACTTTCCAAATGCTACGACCGCGTTAGCAATTACTTTTTGCCACGTTGGATACGTCTGACTGTCGGTCCATTTCCAGCGTCTCTCTTGAATCTCATTTGAAACCACCCGCCCATCCCAAGACGTATTTCACATCGCTTCTGTGTGTGGCCCCATTGCGCGTCCCGATGGCTCGTCCGTTGAGTGAAGGCAGCGAGAAGACAGCATTGATTTCGACGGCAAAAAAAATACAAGAGCAGTTTGACAAATATGTAGCCCATCCCTGTCTCCCCATCATTGTTTCCATCCTTGCGCAGCTGCCCATCTCTGGACCCGATCATGAAGCCAGCTTTGAGTCAAGGTTGCCCCCATGGCAATGTGACTTGGAGAACTTGGGCTTAGTGGAGAACAGAATGATAACACGGCAGGGTCACATCAGCATTGATGAAACTTGTGGCGGATCGCGTTTAATTACCTTGGTGTAAGTCATCGATATTGGATGACTCGCTTCAAATTATGCCATATCTGATTTTTTTTTTTCGTTACCCTCTCTCTTTGTCTCACAGGTCTATTCAGATGTGGACCATGCATAAGAAGTTCCATTTTCAAGTCGAGGTTAGTTATTGAAGCGCTCTCTACACTTCAGATTATTCTAAGCTGCCATGATGTCAGGGTGCTGCTGCTTGGGGATATGAAACATTGAAAACTTTGCTGGAAGAAACGGTTAGGATTGGGTTGCTCGTTGTGAACGATGTGAAGTTGTAGCATGTTGAGTAAAATGATGACCATTTCTCCCCGGTATCGACGCATGCTCCCTACGGATGTCAATGATATTCTGTTTGCAAGGTACATTGATGGTTGACGTCGCACTGGACCCTTTATCTCCTGGCATTCCCTTGTAAAACTTACCGGATCATAAATACCCATTTGTGCCTGAAACTACAGTCGAGACCTTGACTATTATTAATATGCTGACGGGCCTGACGCCGACCTCCCCGTGAGACATTGAGGCCGAATATTGAGCGTTGGCATCGACCCACCGAGTGTTTCGTCAAGAGCTTCTAGGTTCTACAGTCGAAAACGCAGGCAACCCCACCTTGAAATTAGACACATCCGAGACAGGGAATTCCGTCGAATGGTCTCGAATATAGTACGACATCGCCCCTGTAGGGAATTTCTATGATACTGTTTACATGCTACAATTTCGCATCGCTGAGAACGAGTAATCCAATCCTAATCGTCTCTTCCAGCAAGGTTTTTAAAGTTTCATCTCCCCAAGCAGCAGCGCCCTGACAATGCGACAGCTTAGACCATGTGAAGTGATGTAGAGATATTGTTTCGATAACTAACCTCGACTTGAAAGTGGAACTTCTTATGCACTGTCCACATATGAATGCACCTGTAGGACGGAGAGAAGGGAGGAAAAAGAATCAGATGGCAGGGTTAAACGAGGATGCAACGTCAATGTCTTACGCAAACGTAGTTACCCGCCCTCCAAAACCTATATTGTTAATGTTGATGTGCCCCTGTCGTGTCGGTATTCTGCTCTCCACTGACCCGAGATTCTGCAAATTGCATTGCCATGGGGGTAACTCGGAGGTGGCGTTCTGACCAGTAAGCAGCTTTGCAAGGATAGGCATCGAGACGAGGAAACAAGGATGGGCCAAATATTTGTCAAACTGCTCCTGAATTATTTTTGCCGTCATGATCAGTGTTGCCTTCTCGCTGCCTTCTCTCAACGGACGAGCCATCGGGATACGCAAAGGCATTGCGCAAAGAGACGATGTGAAATACGTTTTCGGGTTGACCGGTGGTTTCAGATAACGTTCAGTTGAGACACTAAAAACAGACTGACGGTGAGACGTATCCAGCGCGGGGAAGAGATTACAAACGTGGTCATAGGGTTTGGAAAATCGACGTCCTTGCCCAGGGACACTGGATTCATCTTGAATTGTGCCAAACCGTTCGCCGCGTTGAATAATGCTGAAACCGAGATACCTAGCTTCTTCGCTTGTGCAACAACCGCCCTCGTTTCTGATTCCGATAGGATGATATTATGACGGATTGGTCGCTCGGACATATCCAGAGGACGGGATGGAGGAGGCAACCTATGACCGGGCTAGCAGATGTCATCATCTTCGTTCGAGTGACAGGTAAGAATGAAGCCATTCGGATCGAACTTACCGCGCTCATTGTAGTTGCCTGCGTCGTGAGATCCTGGAGTAACTCTGTACCGGATATCTCCCATTCCTTAGGCACCCCTCCCGTTGCGGTAATCACGTCGACAGGAAGATTCTTCCATTCTTCCGACGGTACGATCGTCACGTCCATCCCACTATCAGACATCCATTCGCACATCAGGTTCAGTGCGTGGAGGATAGGTCCACCGTCCATCATGGAGTGTGGACCTTGAAGGTATAAGCCATATTCCCTTCTGTCACCGCCGCCTTCATTCGACGTCACAAGTAGGTAAACTCTGAACAGCGTGCTTGTGCCATCTGCACCAACACAAGGTAGATGCGTGAGGTTGATATCCTTCACAAACTCAGAAGAGTTGAGCGAGGATCCACGCTGTTCAACGACAAAAGCGAGATCGAGCCATGCTTCACGATCGGCGGAGGGCGTGTACACCCATCTCGGAGATTCGTCGTCCTCTATGGCACAAGCAACGATAGGACAAACAAAACTGGGAAACGAACATCATCCCCTTCGGTCATGCAGAAGATACACATAATTTCCATACCGAAATTTATCGAGAGCTCGACGAGTACGATCCCTCAATTCTTCTATGCTGAGCGGAGAGGTGAAGTTGATTCCAGCGCACAGTTCATTAGCTCTGTTAGTCGGCACATGCAAATTTTGTCATATCAAATTTAACATGCCGGGAGAGTTGAGATTCAAAGAATTACTTACCCATTGAAGGCTAACCAATCATTGTGCATCCAACGTTCAGAACCAACCATCGGTCTAGGGTGTGGTCAGTCCAATGTGACAGGACAGTATCATAGAGCTACTTCAGGACTGACCGAGTATACACGGGCGGGTGGCGGCTGGTGTTCAGGACCCATTCTGTCTGAGAGGGAATCAAGCTGGACTCCATTTGGGGCACGATGTGCCGTTAATGTCATTTCCCTTGCCCTCATATATGATCAAGTGCAAGTACATGACAGTGGCAAATGGGATCCAAATTCGTTGGTGACGCGCCCAACATCTTGTCGTCACATACCCACCGAATTATGTAAAACTTATTCGGAACAATTATTAGGCGGACTCGAATTCTTAGTCTAATGCCGTAACTGCTGCGCCTTACGTCTGTATGATTCGACGTCGTGCAATGAGCTTCCTGGCCCTGCTCTCGGTTTCGCCTTGGTTCATTCTTTTGCCACTGTAAGGGTCCCTGGTCATGCGGTGGTTGTTCGGGTTGACGCTTTATGGTTATATACATAAGGTGTCACGTTGACAAGGATCAATCGATCACCTACGAGAGCTTCGCAGAGCGAAAAGAAAGACATTGAGTTGAACAGACTGTCATCCGAGTCAAACGTTCGCTTGCTGAAATAATCCATAAGTACGGACTCCTACTGTGCCCGCGCTGACAGCAGGAGTGACACACGTGATCTTGCCACGACTCGGACTTGGTTTCAAGTTCTTTCCGACCCTTGCCGGAAGTCTTCTGAAATTTCATCCGAATAGGTGACAACATGCGGGTGCATGCGGCAGCAGTGCGTTGCATATTGTTTGCAAGTGACGAGATGCTAATACATAGTGCATTGCTTGCCCTGTCCCGGAGCCTGGTGTCAGCATTACTGACTCACTGTCGGAGTCGGACATGTCGTCGATCAGAAAGCAGAGCCAAACCTGGCGTTGGGGATTTTTGGTAATTTCCTAAACGTATAGGAACCACTGCGGCCATACATAGTATATATGAGGCTGCCTACAATGTCCTCATCGACTGCCTGAGTTACATATCCCACAAGCTCCAAGTCCGAGTCTCAAGGTGGCGAAGTGAGCTCTAAGGGGAAATGAGCTGGTTCTGACTCTTCTGAGTCTGTAAAATGAGTCAGGTAAAGCCAACAGGTGAGTGGAACATGGGCGCTGCAACGTTATGGGTCTAGAAATATGTACTAATGCTGTCAAGCTACTAAGATGCTGGTAAGCGTTAAATCGGACCGCTGCTTTAGATTCAGATCCCAATTTGCCGGCCACTGATCACATAAAGGCAAAGTAACGACTCATCATCATGTCCCAAATGAAGTCCAACTTGCTTCCCTCACGGATGGAATGGGTCCTCAACACCAACCGCCACCCACCCGTATATACTCGGTCAGTCATGAAGTAGCTCGTACCGTCCTGTCGTCGGACTGACTGCGTGGGCTTCCCTTAGACCAATGGTTGGTTCTGAACGTTGGATGCACAATGATTGGTTAACCTTCGATGGGCAAGTAATTCTTCGGTTCTCTGTTCTCCCAATATGTCAAGTTTGATTTGACAAATTTGAATATACCGACCAACAGAGCTAATGAACTATGCGCTGGAATCAACTTCACCTCTCCGCTCAGCATAGAAGAATTGAGGGATCGTACTCGTCGAGCTCTCGATAAATTCCGGTAAGGACATCATTTGTGTTCTCTGCATGACAGAAGGGGATGATGGACGTTTCCCAGTTTTGTTTGTCCTATCGTTGCTTGTGACATAGAGAACGACGAATCTCCCAGATGGGTATACAGTCCCTCCACCGATCGTGAAGCATGGCTCGATCTCGCTTTCGTCGTTGAACAGCGTGGATCCTCGCTCAACTCTTCTGAGTTTGTGAAGGATATCAACCTCACGCAACTACCTTATGTCGGTGCAGATGGCATGAACACTCTGTTCAGGGTTTACTTGCTTGCGACCTCGAAAGAAGGAGACGATGATAGAAGGGAATACGGCTTATACCTTCATGGCCCACACTCCATGATGGACGGTGGACCTATCCTCCACGCACTGAACCTTTTATGCGAATGGATGTCTGGTAGTGGGATAGACGTGACGGTCGTACCTACGGAGGAGTGGAAGAACCTTCCTGTTGACATAATAATCGCAACGGGAGGGGTGCCTAAAGAATGGGAAACATCCGGTGCGGAGCTACTGCAGGATCTTACGACGCAGGCGAATAAAATGTGCGCAGTAAGTTTGACCCGAATGTCTTCGCTCTACTTGTCATTCAAATGGAGGTAATGACGTCTGCTAGCCCTGTTATAGGTTGCCTCCTCCATCCCGTCCTCTGGATATGTCCGAGAGACCAATCCGTCATAATATCATTCTGTCGGAGTCAGAAACGAGGGCGGTTATTGCACAAGCGAAGAAGCTAGGTGTCTCGGTATCGGCGTTGTTCAAAGCAGCAAACGGTTTGGCGCAGTTCAATATGAATCCAGTACCTCCCGGAAAGGACATTGATTTTCCAAACGCTACGACCACGTTAGCAGTTACTCTTTGCGGCGCTGGATATATCTGACTGTTAGTCTGTTTCTAGTGTCTCTCTTGAATCCTATTTGAAATCACCCGCCAATCCGAAAACGTATTTCACATCGTCTCTTTCTGTAATGCCATTGCGCATCCCGATGGCTCGTCCGTTGAGAGAAGGTAGCGAGCAGGCAACCTTGATCATGACGGCAAAAGAAATTCAGGAGCAGTTTGACAAATATTTGACCCATCCTTGTTTCCCCATTTCGATGCCCATTCTTGCACAGCTGCCTATCCCTGGAATCGGTCAGGAAGCCAGTCCCGAGACAAGGTTCCCCCCATGGCAATGCGACTTGCAGAACCTCGGGTCAGTGGAGAGCAGAATACCGACACAGCAGGGGCACATTAGTGTTGACAATATATGTTTCGGAGGGCGTTTAATCACGTTTGTGTAAGATATCGATGTTGCATCCTCCTTGCTTCGGACCGCGCCATCTAATACTTTCTCTCTCCATTCTCACAGGGTTGCCCACATGTGGACAGTGCATAAGAAGTTCCACTTTCAAATCGAGGTTGGTTGTTACATTATCTCTTATTTCACATAGCTCTAAGCTGTCATAATGCCAGGGTGCCGCTGCTTGGGGGGACAATTTTTTGAGAATGCTGCTAGAAGAAACGATCAGGATTGGGTTGCTCGTTGTGAGCGACGCGAAATTGTAGCACACTCGAGCAATGTTATAGCCATTTCTCCTCGGCGCTGACGTATACCCGGACCCTATACGGACAACATTATGGTTGGGAATGTATATTGACGGAGGTAGTAGTCGCCATTCACTGCAGAATATTGGGTGTTCGCATATTCACTATGCAATTTACTTCGTAGCGACAGGTCTAAGAGTTGCTGTACGATGCATGGATGCTATGTCAATGCTCTTCATCATGGTGCACACCTTGATAGCCCTGCGGTGGATCCGAACTTCAAGCTGCAAGAGCCTTGAACCGAAATAATTGGCACTGCATATGTTGCCACATTAGAAGATCATACTCTTATCAAATGAAACTGATCCGTCCTGCCATTGGCAGCATGGAGGTCGCAAGCAAGCTTGGCGGTTAAGTCACAGCAGCCGCTGTTACTAAACAGCAATAGTCTCGATCCCGACGTTACTTGTATGACGCTGACAGCGACTCATTGAAGGCTTGACGGCCCCCAAGGCCCATTTCCACCATTCTACAATCCTCCAGGCCAAGCGCGCGTCGGACCAGACAACACTGAGCTATCCTGTGAAATATTTTGTCGCACTGTGGGCGAGTCCAGCGTCAAGATGCGGTGTGATTGTAATCCTGTGTTGAACATTACGAAACCATTCCTCGAAGATGTAGTTCGCAAGTCTCAATCGCTAATCGTGACTCCACAGTCTAGGGTCCAGGGCACATTCTCTGGCAGTTTTTAATAGTTTGACTGTTCTCAAGCAAATCTTCCCTTCACTGTGCAAAGCTGTGTTGAGTCTATCAAGACGTCGATTGAATGCCAGTGAACACTCGGGTCCGCCACCCATGACTTGATACGTCATGCGTCACGCGTCACGACCCAACGGGTCTTGAAGTGGAGCAATGCCATTGGTGGGGATGTAGCTCTGGATCCGAGTCCCAATTTGAAGGCAAAGAGAATGGAACTATACTCGGTCAGGATCGATATTGTCCACACTATGGTTTCTTCGTTGCTTTGGTTGACTGTTTCGAGATTCAATATTCAGGCCTCAGGTTATAAGAATTGACAGTTACAATTTGAAATGACACGTTGGGAATCTGCGATGAATGAACATTGAACGCCGGAACTTGGGGGGAGCATTTGAGTACTCAATTAATATTGATTTGAATCCCGACGAGAAGCATCGGACGAATAATGTCAGACTAAAAGAGCGATCCTGCCAGAACATAACAAAAAGTCACAACGTTATATTTTCACTTTACGTGGGGGATTCTGGTGTACACGACGTTGACTTATGGCTACTGGTAGCGCGACTCGACAACCAAGAATACTGCAAAAGAAACGGAAGAACGAACTTCAGGAGTGGACCAATGTCATGAATGCAATGAATCAGGCACGCCGCTTGAAGCAGGGACTGAGGAGTATCGCAATTAGACCTCCAAGCAAGAGGGTTCCTTTCCCGATGAATCCTGCCCACTTCGGAATTACACCCATTCCAGCTTTTTGGAGCAAAGAAAACCAGCTACCAGCTTCCACAGTGGCTCCCCAAAGACGGCTTTGCAACCAAGCAGCAGCTGAACCTATTCATACAATTGGGTTCAAGATATCCTGTTTCAGAATCACAACGCACCTTTCATAGGACCAGTGGGGCCAAAACCAAACAAGCTTAGAAAAGGTCTCAGTATCCACGATTCTGGAATAAGCAAAGCAGCAACGCTGAACGCAAGAATGGGAAGGAGCTTTGGATGTTGTTCGTTGATATCCCCTATGCCAGTGCAAGAATTCAGCATTTTGATCCGTCCATGTAAAATCAACATACCAACAATAACAATGAGGGCGTGAATATGTGGCTTCAAGGCGCTTAGATAGGACGTGATAGCTTCTTGCTCGATTCCGTGACGCGCAACAAGGTTGACGAGTGCCTGTTCAGCATCGTCCATTACCCTTTCAACCATTTCCGCTCTTTCGGTGTGGCCAGGTGCTTTGTTAGGAGGAGGGGTCTTCTTCAGCTCGCTCGCTATCGCCATGAAGATACCCTCAAGCTCCTCCGTGAGCGTTTCGAAGGTGATTTGACGAGCCTCGATACCGCCCTCGATGCTGTCGCGAAAAGTGGCAGTCACACTGACTATGTGATCCATAGCAATCGTGATGTCGGTAAACTTCGTAGACTTGAAGTACGCATCTGCGCTTTTAAGAAGACGTGGAACGTAATCTTGCAGAACTTGTTCGTATTTTTTCGCAATGTCCCAAAAGTCAACTGGCGACAAATCAGAATCCGCAAAGGCCTCATGCTGAATTTCTCCCATCACATCGAGGTCTAAGGAGAATAATGCATCTACAATCTGGATAAGAATAGAACAGAAAGCGAGTTCACCAAAACGCTCACCTTGAACGTTCTCGAGGATGTATGACGACCTCAAGGAGGCTACATGGGGATAAGCAAGCTGTTGGGACTCGACAGACTGGAACGTACATGCCGAAGACTTGGCCTGAATCCTATCTAATGAATCTGGTATGAAGACTAGATAAATCGTGATCGAAGAGTCAAGCTAAAATCCTACCACCAGGTACGTCCGAAATCCCATGGTTCGCTTGAACCTCGCTGTTGCCCAACGTACCGATGGGAAAGGAAAGTGAAATGAAATTAGTGATGAGGAGTAGGGAAGACGACAAGAATCGCATCGTAGCAGAATAAAGAGACTCTGGGATGGTGGTGGTTGTCGTGAGAGTCTGCCTCGTGTCTGCTTGTTTGTGGCAAAGTTCAACGTTCAACGTTCAACAACGGTACCTTCCAGTTTCAGGTTGCGAAGATCATCAGTAAAAGGAAACAAAATCCACGTGACTATTAGCGTTGATACCACGTCCATTGATTGATGCAACTTGAGATTGACTTGTCAGATTCAGAAACCTTGTTGCAACGCAAAATATGACTTGAAGGATATCAAAGAACCCGCTTGATCGACCCCGCTCCAGTGTGGCAAACAGCCTGAGGTTGTGATATGAATTAAATTCAAAATTACGAGCACTCACTCCATACCCTCCAATTTCGAAAGCTTTGAAGAGTCAAGACGCGAGAAAAGGAGATCCAAGCTGTGAGTCACGGTTCTGGCACCATGACGATGCATTCATCGTTTGCATGTATACCGGACTTCACGCAATTTCAAGTTGCTCCGCGGCACTGGGCCACTCAGTGGCTCCACAGCTCACGCGTTCATGTTCTGCAACCAGCGTCAGCTTGAACTACAACAATGACTGGATCGCCTGCACTCAGGTTACGCGGATATAAGTAACGGCGCCAAATGGAAGATTCGCCTGCTCAGGTCCCCTTGGCTTCTTCTCAGTACTTACGTCCAGGTTGTATGGAAAACCCGTGTCGTTGCTTGTTGAGGTGCCGTATTAAATGCTAAACATGAGGTGTTACTGACCTTGTCTTGTTTAGTGCATTTACATACCCACATGCTTGATGTCGTTTCGAGTTGGCGAAGCGAGCCCTAAGAGAAATGAAACACTTTCACCTGGTCCGTAAACTAAGGAAACCAAAAGGTCAGTGGAACATGGGTGGTCCTAGAAGACAATGTGTCAAGCGAATGAAATCCGAATGAACACTCGAGCTTGTTACTTGTATACGTTATGAGTATTGAAGCGCAGCAATATTGTCATTAGTGATCTCAGGTATGTCATTCGGAGCCGCGATGACCGGTGAGCAGAGCTTTCTTACGATATAGCGCACGATGCATTTGGATCCTAGATTGCCATCATATAAAGGAGAATGGAATGACAACATATCATGTCCCACATGGAGTCTAGCGTGCTTCCCTCTCAGACGGAACGGATCCTCAATACCAATCGCCACCCACCCGTGTATACTCGGTTAGTCCTGCCAGGATGTGGCTCATGCCATGTTATCGTCGAGTTGACTACATGGACTTCCCTTAGACCAATGGTTGGTCGGCCTTCGATGGGTAGGTAATTCTCTTACTCCTGATATGTCAAGTTTGATTTAACAACATTTGCATGCGCATACCAACAGAGCCGGTGAGCTGTGCATGGGAGTCAACTTTACCTCTCCTCTCAGGATAGAAGAATTCAAAGATCGTGCTCGTCGAGCTCTCGATAAATTCCGGTAAGCACATTGTGTTTGTGCTCTGGATGACCGAAAGGATGATATTTGTTTCCCAGTTTTGTTTGTCCTATTGTCGCTTGTGCCATAGAGGACAACGAATTCGGTGTACATCCCCTCCGCCGATCGTGAACCATGGCTCAATCTCGCGTTTGTCGTCGAACAGTGTGGATCTTCACTCAACTCATCTGAGTTTGTGAAGGATGTCAACCTCAGGCGACTGCCTTACATTGGTACAGATGGCGCGAGTACTATTTTCAAGGTTTATCTGCTCGTGGCGTCGAAAAAAGGTAATGATGATAGAAGGGAATACGGCCTATATATTCATGGCCCGCACTCCATGACAGATGGTGAACCTATCTTCCACGCACTGAGCTTGATGTGCAGTGGATGTCTGGTAGCGGGATAGATGTGACGATCGCACCTTCGGAGGAGTGGAAAAAACTTCCTGTGAACATAGTAGTCGCAACGGGAGGGGTGCCTAAAGAATAGGAGATGTCCGGTGCGGAGCTACTGCAGGATGTCGCCACGCAATTGAACAAAATGTTCACGGTAAATCTCACTCGAGTGTTTTTGTTCCTTTTCATTCTGGGATGACGATAATGACGCATACTAGCTTCAAGGTCAAGGTCATAGGGTACCTCCACCATCCCGCCCGCTCAATATGTCCGAGCGACCATTTCTCACATTGTCGCAGTCAGATCCAGTACCTCCAGGAAAGGACGTCGATTTTCCGCATTTTGTAACCACGTAAGCAATACTCTTTCCCGCGCTGCTATTGCTGACTGTGATTCTGCGACTTTCTGCCTCTTAGTGTTTCTCCTGAGTGTTACTTGAAGCCACCCGTCAATCCAAAGGCATATTTCATATCGTCTCTCTGTGTGATGCCACTACGCGTCCCGATGGCTCATCCGTCGAAGGAAGGCAGCGAGAAGGCAACATTGATCATGACGGCAAAAAAATTCAGGAGCAGTTTGACAAATATTTGGCCCATCCTTGTCTCCCCTTCTCGCTGCCGATCCTTGCACAGCTGCCTATCCTTGGAATCGATCAGGAGACTGGCTCCGAGACGAGCGTAACCCCATGGCAATGCGACTTCCAGAACCTCAGCGTACTAGAGAGCAGAATACCGACGTACCAGGGCACATCAGTATCGACAATATATGTTTCGGAGGGCGTTTAGCCATGATCATGTAAGGCGTCGACATTGAATTGCTTTGGACCGTGCGATCTAATACTCTCGCCCTCTCTTCGTGTTATAGGGTTGTTCAGATGTGGACAGTACATAAGAAGCTCCACTTTCAAGTCGAGGTGGGTGATTGAAATATCATCTCTACACTGCTTCACAAGGTTCTAAGCCGTCAACGCAGGGTGCCGCTGCTTTGGGAGATAAAATTTTGAAAACACTGCCGGAGGAAACGAACAGGATTGGGTTACTCGTCGTGAACGATGCGAAATTGTAGCATGCTTGAAAATATGACACGCACGCCCTATACCAGCAACGTCGTGTTAGACTAGTATGAGTCTTGTTGAGGTCATCTGACACCAGGAAAATCACCGATATTGTATAGCTGACGGGCGTTGCCAGTGGGGGTGCGCCGCACTGCCAGTTTTCCATCTGATTCGAGGCCGAGTGAAGTGTTCAAAATTGTTGCAGCACGATAGGCGCGAGAGGAACTTAGTTAGATGAGATGATAGTCGAGAGGCAGGAATCTATTAGGAGTCTCCTATCGACAGATGACGTGTAGCTACAGTCGGCATCAGGCCGAGTGAGGCTTGCTATTGTTTGGCGTAATCAAAGGACTTCGAGTCCAACACTCCCCCTCAAGCCGCACGGAGGCCGAGAGCTTTGGAGTGCTGTAAATGTTTTTGTCGTGGTAGGGCTTTTGTGAGTACATCAGCGGTCATATCATTGGTTGGACAATATACGAGGGTTATCCAGCCAATTTTGATCGTGTTCCGCATATGTAAGTTCCGTAGGTCGAAATACTTTGCCCGTTTGTGAAATTGGGCATTCGTCGCAATGGCAATAGCGGATTTGTTGTCGCCGTAGAGGATGGTCGCGTTTTCGGGCTCGAAACCAATTTCGGAATAAAGATTTCTGAGCCAGATCACATCCTTCTCGGCTCTGGCCATTGCAGTAAATTCGGCCTCGGCAGTAGAAAGCGCAGCTGTTGGTTCCTTCTTTGAGCTCCAGGCGATGGCACCTCCATTGAGAATAAAAATGTTGCCGCTCGTCGAAGTTAAATTGTTATTGGCGGCAAAGCTTGCATCCGCGTAACCGTAGAAACTGCTCTGTTTGTTATTGCGCGCATATGTTATTCCAAGATCTTTTGTGCCCTTGAGGTAGCGCAAGACTCGTTTCGCTGCGGTCCAATGGGCAAGATCTGGATTGTTATTGAACGAGCAGAGTTTATTTACGGCGAATGCGATGTCGGGACGTGTACCAATTGCGGCATACATAAGTGATCCCGTTAAGGAGGCGTAATTCCCATCGACCTGGGAATATTGTGATGGGTTAGTAGCTGCGTCTCGTGGTTCGAGCTTCAGATTTGGATCGAGCGGGGTAGAAACGGGATTAGCTTCATGCATCCCATACCTGTCTAGAACGCTTTCAATATAATTGGTTTGTTTGATAGTAAGCGTTCCTCGTTCTCGGTCACGTGTGAATTCTAGACCAACGAGTTTGCTCGGTTCACCAAGATCGGTGATATCGAATAGCCCTTTTAGATTTTGTTTTAGTTTAGTCATCTGATTTTTATCATTGGAGAAAAGTAATAGATCATCAACCCATACAGTGATGATCTCGATAATCTTTCCAGTACGCCGGATATAGACGCATGGATCTGATAAGAGGCGGTCGAAATTTATGCCGCTGAGCTTGTTATCAAGCTCCTCATTCCACCCTCGACCGGATTGTTTCAATCCGTATAATGTCTTTAATAAATGGCATAGTCGAGCCGTACCGTCACTGAATCCTTCTGGCTGGTTCATATAAATCTCTTCTTTGAGTTTACCATTTAGGTAAGCCCCTTTTACGTCCATTTGCTGGATTTCCCAGTCTTCAGCAACGGCGAGCGCTAATATCGCTCTAATTGTTTCAAGCCGGACTACAGGTGAGAAAGTTTCATTGTAGTCCATCCCTGGTACCTGACTGAATCCGCGAGCTACTAATCTCGCTTTGTATTTTTCTAGATTGCCATTCCTGTCGTATTTCCGCACAAAGACCCATTTGTTCGTGACAGGCTTTCTATCATCGGGAGGATCAACTAACTCCCATGTGCCCATCTGTTTCAATGTTTCGAGCTCGGTTTGAATGGCTTTCTCCCATTGGGGCCAGTCAGGTGAGTTCATTGCTTCTTTGAGCGTTTTTGGGTCATTACTGCTAATGTGTGATTCACTTATAGCAGTGTATATGGCGGCAGCGACTTTGGCAATTGATTCCTGTTGGTCATGCTCATCTTCTGAGTCATTATCATCAGGATCGGGTGTCAGTTCAGGTACGTCGCTTTCGACTCGATGTCTTTTACTTTGATTCAGATCTGATTCTTGATCTAGATCTTTTCGTTTCATGCCGGATGAAGGTTTGCTACCTTCTCCAGCATGCTCCCCCTCAAACCGATGATCCGGTATGCTTTGCGTGACAGCAATCGGCCAACGGTACTCACGAGAAACTTTGATTGTTCTTTTAAGGGGGTCATAATATTTGATTGCTTTTGGACCATCCTCGTGGCCAACGAAGATGAACTTCTTAGCCTGTGAGTCCAATTTTGATGGGTTTAATTCTTGATTCAGTATCCATACAGGTCGCCCAAATTCCTGAATGAAGGAAATGTCTGGGCGATTCCCAGACCATTTTTCGTATGGTGTCATATTGGGTACGGAGCGTGTGTACGCCCGGTTACGAATATAAGCGGCATGAGACATCGCTTCAGGCCATAGCTCGTTTGGTAAGTCATGCGCGAAAAGCATTGCACGACCTAATTCAACAACCGTTCTATTCCAGCGTTCTGCGACGCCATTTTGCTCCGGAGTATAGGGAGCAGTTGTTTGGAGCTCGATTCCCTTATCGAGACACCATGTCTGTAAATTTTTATTGACATATTCTCGTCCGTTATCGGCACGGATTGCTTTGGGTACGTGCCCATACTGTCTCTCGATATGTGAGACATATTGTTTTACCTTATTAGGAGCTTCATCTTTCGTTTTCATGAAGCTAATCGTGGCGTGTCGCGATTCATCGTCCACGAAAGAAATATAATACCGGTATCCTTGTGAAGATGGAACTCGGGCTGGGCCCCAAACATCTGAGTGAGTGAGGTCACCCGGTTTTCTTATTTGCGGGCTGACCGTCTTTGGTAGCGGTTGCCGCGTAATTTTCGATTTAATACAAGCCTCGCACTCGAAGTCCTGCAGGCTTTGTTGGAGTGAGAACCCGTCGACAAGGTTCTTTCCGTGAAGTTTTCTCAGTCCAGTAATGCCGATATGTCCCAGGCGGCGATGCCATTCCTCCCAGGTCCAAGATCGTTTGATCTTTATTGCTACATTGGTTTTGTAGCTTGCTGTTTCGACGTCAAGGTAATATAGATTTCGATGTATTGTAGCAACGGCAATAAGTTCGTTATTTTTATGTATTGTCATCCGGCCGTCTGCACAGGTGACATGTGCGCCTGCTTTATCAAGTCGCCCAATAGAGACAAGATTCTCTCGGGCTTCGGGTACGTGCAGGACTTTGAATAGCCGTAGCGTACGAATTTTGTCATCAGCACGCGTGTGTATAATGACGGTGCCCTCTCCAAGAGCGGCGACCGGTTTGTCGCCAAGCCCTTTGACGATGCGTTCTGGTAACGACTTGTAGTCGAGGAACGCTTCACGCTGTGCACAGATATGGGTGGATGCGCCAGTATCGGCGATCCATGGATAAGCTGAAAAGTCGGCCTCATTGGCCTCTTTCATTTCGACGTCATCAGCAATAGATACATTTGTTACAAAGCTTCGTTCGAGCTCATCTGTTTCGCTGGCTGATTCTTCTTTTACTACCTTTGCACGTGCTTTTTCTTTTCCTTTCGGCCCGGGTCGCGAGTTTCCCCGTCCGAATTTGCCTGGATTTTGGCGCCCTTTATTCAGAGGGTTGTAGCGGCATTCTTCCTCTGAATGGCCAAACTTTTGGCATATGCCACATTTGGGTTTCCCTTTGTGGCGACACTGGAAAGTCAGGTGGTTGGTGTAGCCGCAAATGGCGCACGGACGTGGTCCCTTCGTCGTCTTGCGCGAAGTAAAAGCCGTGTTTGCGACGTCACCTGATTTCTCTCTTTCTTCTTTCAGTTTCTGCTTTTTTCGCCACTCAACGGAAAGACGCGAGATAAGATCGGGGACCGAGATGTCGCCCGATAGGTTTTGATTGCTTTGGATCACACTTTGAGAGCCGAGGTAGCCGCCGGTAAAGCTATCGAGGCTGGCGGGAAGTGACCCGACGATGATAGCTTTGAACATTGAGTCATCGACTTCTTTAGCGTGACCGGCAACGATGAGGCGCTCTCGTATGATCTGAAGCTGATGGAAGTGGGACGTGATGTTAGTCTCGTCCTGAGCTTCCGTATTATACAATTGTTTGAACAAAGCGAGTACGGACTCTTGTCCGCGAGGTTCGTGTACGGTACGTAGAGTTTCCCATGCGTGGAACGCCGTGTCGCAGTCGGTTATATGCACGACTTGTTCATCCCGAATGGAAGTCGAGATGAGTTCTTGTGCGACTGCGTCCTTTGTTTCCCAGATTGCGGCTTCCGAGGGGTCATTAGGCTTTTGGACATTACCTTCAATAATGCCTTCCCATGCCCCTTTCCGTTTGAGAACGGCTCTCATGCGCACTTTCCATGCGAGCCAGTTCCCATCGCGTAGCTTCTCAATCTTAGGAGCTGAGCTCACTAAGTTGGAGCTCGCGGTCGGAGCCGGTTGGGTTGAGGGACTCGATGTAATCGGATTCGACGGATTTGAGGTTGTCGCGACCATAGTTTGAGGAGTGGTCGCAGCGGCAGTCGAAGGAGATACCGTGGTGGTGGGAAAAGAGAAAGGTAACGGGGGCGGTGGCTGTTGCGACATCGTGATTGGCTGAGCGTGAGACAAATATGATGGCGATAATAGACGTATAAAATGATGCTCGTCTGCTTCAAATTAGAGCTCAGGGCTCATAACCTGTTGCAGCACGATAGGCGCGAGAGGAACTTAGTTAGATGAGATGATAGTCGAGAGGCAGGAATCTATTAGGAGTCTCCTATCGACAGATGACGTGTAGCTACAGTCGGCATCAGGCCGAGTGAGGCTTGCTATTGTTTGGCGTAATCAAAGGACTTCGAGTCCAACAAAAATCATACCATTACATAATGCAAATAATGGACAGCAAAACCTGTGACATAGTCCAACAAGGATCAAGACACCTACAAAGGGCGCTGCTGCAAGGCATGTCACACAACTATATCACAAATGACACCCAACGTCCATTGGATCCATGGAGGGGTCGCGAAGTTGGTGCCACTGAGTGTACTGATTACGAGGACTTACGGCTTTTCTATAGAAATCTTCTCACGAAGAAGATTCAGAGTCATGGGCTGAAGCGGGCCTGTAGGCGCACATTTTGTCCTGTCCTTGACACCTCCGCTGAGCCCAGGTCATCATGCGCGTTTTGCAGCCATCGTCGCTACTAGTGCTTATTCCTGCTTACCTCTTTTTCTTGTCCTTTCCCATTGCTTTTTCAACGTCTCGGGATCGAGGAAGGGATTGCCACGGATTACATTCGCGCTGCAAAACCACACATTCAGACGCTTGTTGTCGCCGTCTGTACGTCCGTCTTGTGCGTCGAGGTGGACTGAGATCGCTAAACACCCACAGGCGAGATCAACAAGCAGCATCCGGACCTCTTCCCTGCGCTCGCATTTTCTGTGGCCGTGTTACTCATTCCGGAAGGGTGGATACTTAGGCCGTTTTTGAGCTTGCTTGGCTTTGGACCGGCAGGTCCTCTCAAAGGTACGATGATAATTTCATACAGAGTGCCCAAGCTCAACTCGATGCTAGGTTCTGCTGCTGCATGGCTGCAAAGGTACTTTTGGGGTGCTGCAGTTAAATCTGGTAGCTGGTTTGCTTGGCTTCAGGCTGCCGGAATGGGCGCTGTTCCAATATGGGCCAACGTCGTCGCCAAGATGCACTTATTGATTGGCGGTCTGTTCGCGATGTTGTTTCGGACGAAACAAGATTAACCTGCGATTCTTCTTGCATATCTTTCACGACTCTTTTTGAACTTCATGACTGGGGAATGCACGAAATCGACATGGATTGCACGCGTACATCATTTACGCGTAGAACACATGAACTGTGTATACAAACCTGCTTATATGCGAGACTTTTTGTCCGTACGCCCAAGATTCCCGTTGCATGGGTTCACGTCACTTTTCTCTTGATGTCGGTTGTGTTGATCCAGCCTTTCGATCCCAAACATGTAGTCATACAACGTCTGTGCGTACAACAATAGTGAAATGGATACAACAAACATCTATGGTGCAAGAATACAGTGCAGTGCATGGATGATGTCGGGTATCACGAACTGCAGGATAAATACCCTGTTGTCTTCTAATCTTCTTCGATTTTGATTCTCTTTCTTTCTGCTACGGACATGCATTCGACGATCATAAGAGACGAGGGGAAGCAGAAACAGGAAGATGACTGCGACGTACTTGGGAATGTAGTGACGGCTTCGTCAAACTCCCTTTTCATTGCTACTGAAGGTGCTAATCACGATGTGTTATTTGAGCATGCCCGGGTTGGAACTGAAAGGCACATACGTTGCTGAGCACCCATGCCCTGAAAAAATTTGTTCATTTCCTCAGCAAGTTCTGCTGATGGTTGGTAATCCCCAGCTTGTAGGGGGGTGGATTGAAATGCTAGAAACTTGTGGCTCGTCTCCGCCATGTAACAAGAAAGAAAAATCGTACAAGATGTGGCTCCCGAAAAACGATTGGGTTGAATGCTGCCGCCGAGGTCCTCCAACTTGACCTCTACAACTTCCCTTTTGATGGAAAGAGGTATAATCGGTTTGATTTCTTCACGTTTCACATCTGTCGTATCCTCGTCCTCGTCCTCCTCCCTTCGAATCTCTGCTGAAGGTGCTGGTCATGACATGTCATCAGAGGACATCAACACACAACCCGAAAGAAAAAACACACCTGCTTGGGTACCCATACCTTGGAAAAAAATATTCATTTCCGCAGCAAGTTCGGCTGATGGTTGATATTCTCTAGCTGGCAGGGGGGTAGGTCGGGATGCTAGAAGCGTCATCGTTCTCCATCAAGCTGCAGACAAGAGAAAGAAATATCGCACAGGAAGTGGCCCCCGACATATAGTTGTGTCGAGCGCTGTTGTCGCAATTTTCTAAAGTAACCTCTGGAACTTCAGCTTTGATGAAAAGGGGTGAGCTCGGTTTGACGTCTTCATACGCTGCTTCATTTGTGTTCTCGGCAGGTTCGGGTGAGCGGAGGGCGTTGAACGCATCTTCATCTATGCGGCGAGGAATAAGATCACGACTGAAACGAAGAGGGATAAAGGCTTACCAAGTTCGTATGGGTCAAGTTTCTTGACGAATTTGAGGGGCGGAGTCGAGGGTTCTTTGGGCAATGTAGGTGGCTGATCTGTGGGTGCTATGCGAGATGGGTACTGTGAAGGCGGTTCGTATGGCTTGAAAAGGGTGTTCGGCTGGTATTGCAACGATATCAGTGTGCCTCTAGTTACAAGGTAAGTTACCTACCGCTGAAGCTTCTTCCACGGGCTGTGCTGGGGGTGCCACTGATGGTAGTCTTTCGATTGGTTGCTCTGGAAATTTTGGTTGGTCCACTGGTTGCGGAATGGGCAGCGTCTTCAACGGGTTAGAGTCTTTGCCGCTGTTGGCGACCGGTGAGGGATTCCGCGGTGGGTTCGGTGGCGGGTTCGGTGGACGTGGAATGGGGTGGACAAAGTTGACGAGGGTGGATGGAGGGGCGACCCATGAGGGGGTTGGATACGGTGATTTGGCTGGGACCTTTTCGAGGGACATGGGGTTGGGGAAGTCTCCCGTCCAATTATCTGACGTCAGTGAGCAAACATACTTACCAATGGAACGCTAACCGTAGCAACTACGGCAAGCATGATTCACGTACGCTTCGAAGGGTCTCCATTGTTCCTCCAGTTGTAGATAAATACACAGGTCGCACTCGGGTCGTCCGGGGACCCTGTCCATCGACTCCCGAAGTTCGCCCAGCGGTGTTCACCGAGGAGAGGAATGATGTCTGTGCCTTCTGAGAACTGAATGATTATTTCGTCACGCTAAACATACCATGTCCGGAGCGGTTCCAGGAGGGTAGTTCGAGCGGAACGTCAGTCTCCACAGTGCCACCCACACGTCGAGAGCGGATCTGCGACACTCACAGTAAACGTGCTATAGATGCAGTCGATAGTCGCGAGGCGTCCACCACCCAGTCCTGCTTGCTGGAGGACGAATCGTGCCCACGCGGCGATGCGGTCAAAATCATCCTGCTTGCGCTGACGCGGATCCCGGTTCATTGACCAAGGATTCAGGACGACGACGTAGACGCTGTCGGGGATATCTGTGTATGGGGGGCCAATCTTGCCCCTCTTTGGCGGCATTGTACTGGTTACGAGGCAGTCGGAGAAGTGTCGGGTTATCCTGATCGGAAGGGATGTCGGAGATCGGATCCATCCCTTGTAATGCCACGATCAACAAAGTAACGACGTTTTGCTTCTTCTCGTTTCACTCTATCTAACAGCACGAAATCAGCTCTTCGTCAAACTGGCTAGCATTGCAGAAGGTGAGTTTCATCAGTGTTGGCACGATAAAACACTACCGTGTATCCGAGTAGACTTGGGGTCAAGATGGTCGCCCACGAAAACGCCGCAAGATCGACCGTGATCAGGCAAGCGGGCCGGTTCCAGACAGGACGGCCGAGTTTCCTCGCAACACGTATACACCATGTCTACCATCGAAACGACATAGCCTGGGCAACCCCAACGAGCACATCGATCTCGATACCACCGAGGTAAAGAACGGCGAGTCCATCGCTGGACTTCGCAGAATGGTCCTCGGAAAAATGGAGTACACGACTTCACAGACAGCGTGAGCAACGTACACACTTTGCTGCGCTCGCTTTGTCATCCCATCGTTTCTCGTCAGCCCCGGGAAATACCTCGCCCTGGACTGTGAGATGGTCGGCGTTGGCATAGAGGGAAATGAATCTTCACTTGCGCGCGTCAGCATCGTTAATCACATTGGTGCTATTGTCCTTGACGTGTTCGTCAAACAACGGGAAAGGGTCGTCGACTATCGAACGCAGTGGAGCGGTGTGCGAAGTACTGATCTCGCTGGCTCAGGTAAGCGCGTTATTTGTAAGATTGGACAATACTAATGGTACCGGGTCGTGCATAGCCAAGTCGTTTAAAGAAATCCAACAAACCGTGGCAGACTTGATCAAGGACCGAATACTTGTCGGACATGCGATATACAACGATCTCAAGGCATGTCCACCTTCCAAAGAAAGTTCATTCCTTACATTTTTGACCGCATCCAGGCCCTCTTACTTTCTCATCCGTCTCCCCAAATCCGTGATACTCAGTCGTTGGCGTACAAACACCGTGTGGTCAAGTCGCGTCGCCCCGCGCTGCGTGTCCTCGCAAAACAAGAACTTGGCATTGTCATCCAGAGTGGTGAACACAGTAGTGTAAGTCGCATCTCCTTCCATATGGCCTTTGAAACGAAACAAACGAACCGAATAGGTCACCGACGCACGTGCGACAATGGCACTTTTTCGATTATATAAAAAGCAGTGGGACAACGGTACCAGATCATTTCGTTCCCGTTCTCACGCATTATCGCAAGATAAAAACGGGGACAACTCGGGTGAAAAAACCCTTACACCCTTTCAATCATCGCCTTCCCCCCCGTCCAATAGAAAACGGAAGCGTCCAGGAACTCATGATCTCAGCGACGCCGACGTGGAAAAAGCGGATGAATTGTCAAAACCGTCACGGCCAGGAGCATGTTCCCCAAGCCCATCGAGCGCGCCGCGTATTCAATCCCTGAAACAAGCATCATCCACTGGAGCTAAATTTCACAATTCAACACGAAAGGCACGACTGCCAGCGGATTCATCGCAACGAAAAGGGGCCTCTTCTGGACTTTCCATTGTTTCCAGGAGAGCTGGCGGTATGAAGGAAGTTACGAGGAAAGGTAACCGAATTGGAAATGATGGCGAGAAGAACACAGACAGGTCCGGGAAGAGGTGGTGGGAAAGCCTGGGAGGAAACAAAAAGGAAGTATCAAGGTTTGATGATGAGACGCCTAGCGAATTCTTTTAATCCACCTTAGTCTATGGATATTCATGGTTTTTCGTGAGTGTCCAAGTTTTATGCCTGTGGCTCTTATTGCAGCCGTCGCGTCTGTCAGGCCCCACATCGATCTTGAGCCGAGTGGAGATCAGTCCACTTTTGCACAACAATATGGCAGACCCAGCTGAGGAACCTCTGCGCTCAGGTGTCCTCCAGTGATCTGTTGCTGGAAACTCGTTCGGAGTAACCAGGATGATTGAATGTTGCTTTCATTTTTCTAGAACCACCGCTCCCGTCGTTGGAGAGCCATGACATGGAGTACCTATGCGCCTTTGATGAAATATTGGCTTGCGGAGGATCCGGAAATTGGATAGATCCCACTGATTTACTTTGCAAGTCTCCGAATAGATAACTTCCCCGCTGCTGCTTTTCCTGTGTGGATAACAAGTTCTGTCAGTAGTCCCGTGGATTCGTCGAATCAGGCGAGACGTCCACTGCAACATCCCGCCTGAGTCAACGAATTCTCGAAGGTTAGGCGTTAGCTCATACTTTTCGATGTGGTACTCGAAACATTCCGACTTGCACATCTCTGCAGGCCGCTGTCGGTCACAAGACGCGGTAACAGCTAATTTTCTCGCGCAGAGCCCTGGCAGACGTTCTGGGGAGGTGTCAATGTGTTACTCATGGTTTCGTTTTCATCGAAGTCGCTTACTCGGGCTATGCTGATATTCTCAGAATCGCTATGGGCATGATGCGGGGGTACTGGTCCGCCTCCTATCGATCGCTGTCTTGCGCCGCCCTCCATTTGATGCTCTGAATTCCACGCCTGCGTGCTAATCCTGGCCTTCTTGAAAGAAGGGGACTCGCAAACAGGGTGATCGTGTGGCGACTATGAGGACGAGTAGCCAGGAAGAGGCAGGACCGGCGTGGCGGTTGCGAAACGGTGATCGAGGGCTCTCGATACCCAGATAAGAGAATAAGGAAGAAGCTAGTTCTGGTGTGTGATGCGCCGGAAGTTTACGCGCGATCATGCGCGTGATCGCAGGCAGCTGGTCATCATACGCCGCGGGAAGTCGTCATTTTGATGCCCTCTGACCGGCCGTCAAGCACTACATCATACCGGAGAAACGAATCCGATAACGTACAAAGTTTGAATTGCTGATGGGCCTCCGCTGGACAAGACCGCAAAGCGGGATCCGCAAAATCAAATACATCAGTGTTGTACTTCTACTTGTCAGCTTCTTGTTGAATCACTCCACAAGGAAGCCACGAGGCGGTCCATTGGACCCGTGGTCAATTTGAGCAATATCTTCATCAGAATTCTGACGATATCACTATATATGTAGGATCTTGGAGCGGGTTGATAGTTCAAGCGGACAACGTATTCTGGTGAATTAATTTATTATATGGTCTCCTCTTCTCTCCAGCTGAATTCCAAAAAAGACTTTTCAATCTGACCTATCTGGACCCGGCGCAAACTTCAAATCGGAACAACAGCGCAGCGTCCAAGTTGCAAAATACTACCTGCCAGTGCCCTCGGGCTCGTAGAACCACAGATAACCGGGTGTGTCGCCGCATGCATGATGCAACATTTCCATGCTAACTTGAAAGTCTGGATCGGACATCGTTGATAACTACGTACCCGGTAGCGACAGGGTCCGGCTTCTCTTGTAAATGCAGTTCAACACAATTCCTTCCGTTGCGAAATGGCTGAGTTGACACGTACCCTCGAGGGGATGAACACATTGAAGCCGCTCTTGAGGTAGGCTTGAGAAGAGTGCGCAGTATAACTTGGCCGTGTTCTCGGCGCTCAGGCTACACACCCCTTTATCATTCTCACGAATGACTCCTGGCCAGTTGAGGATCGTGTACCCACGCTCGTGCAACTTTTCTTCCAGCTTAAACCATGGAAGTCGATCCTCAGGAACTTGGAACCCAACTTCGCTTGCATGTATGCATTTGATCAGCGATCTGTCAAGGCATGTTTGTGACCCGCAATTGGACACCCTCACGAAGCATGGTGATGAGTCGCTTTTTGCTTGATGTCGAGGAAACACGGAAGTAGACGGCTCAACCTGTGCTAGATACCTGTAGTAGAGATGAGGTTTAGACCAAATCAGAACGTGAATGCTCGGAAGACAAGGATGAAAAGAACTCGATTGGCGCTCCGTCGAAGCGATCATGGGGAAATGTACTTACATCAAGTTCTGACAAGACTGGACAATGCTGTCCAGTTCAGTCCTGGAAGCATTTTCATAACCCAGGGTAGATACCCAAGAATAAAATCGAGCGGAAGATATAGTAGGTCATCCGAAAACGCGAGATCCGTCTTCAATAATTGGGTCAGGAAGGATTTGTAAGTCACAGATGATAACTTGAATTCAAACGAGTTCGCGTATATGGGATTCGAGTATGCGTTGGCGTTCTTTCAAGTCAAGTGAGTGATCCGGGAGGATAGATTGCAAATCCGGCCTTTCAGTCGCGGTTCGATTTGAGCTCTCGACAGATATACCGTCTGGATCTGCATCTCCTGTAAGAGGAACCGGTGGTATATAGGGTCCCGAGTGAAGAAACACTAAAGGTGTGTGTATAGTCGCTTCGATGGATAAACTACGGTACAACTGAACGGTGTACTTACGGTTACGTAAGCAGTGGCTGTACGTACTACTGAGGAGGACCCGACGTCTGTTGTATGTAACTTTAACAAGAGTGAACAGGAAGTGACAGGAAATCCTAAGTGGCAAACACTTACAACATGGAAGGATGATTACAGCAGTGTGCGAAACTAATGGCAACTCGCGATTTTTTTCTCACCGAGGGCTGAACCAAAATAGGAAATGACCCTGTCGAACGTGCTCATCCGAGTTCAGCTCTGCATCTCTAGACGACAATGGGCAACAGGAAAATTAGCGATGATGTCAAAGAATGTGCCCTGGATCTGTGGAATCATGGTTGGGCACTTGAAGAGATCTGCGAAATCCTCCACGTTTCCAAACGGAGCTGCTACCGATGGCGAAGCATCTTCGAAGAACATGGTACCATGAGCCGACCTCCCTCTCCTTTTGTCGGACGAACTAGGATCCTTACACGTGCTGCACTGACAGCACTCGAGGACCTCTATGCTGAAGAATCAGATCTTTTCCTTGACGAAGCTTGCACTTGGCTTGGAGTTCAACACGGGATCACAATCATGCCATCTACACTGAGCCGAAACCTCCTTGATGCTGGACTCACCCGAAAAATACTTCGCAAAGTAGTGTTACGGTAGTTCCGGGTAGGACCTAACGTAGCCGCAAAAGCGCCAAGTACCAAGTGGCTGCGATAACTCAAACAACCACCACTTGATACGTGGTGCGCTGAAGAGTTGAACAAGGGTTTCTGGTCAGCTGAATGCTACCAGAGAGACGAGTGAAAACTCAGGCGTTGCTGAGAGTTGTCCTGTTGGGAATCTATACCCGAAGGACGGTCGAGGGTCGAGTGGGGACTGCGAAGAGTCCGAACAGTGTTATCGGGATTGGAGTAATCCCGTCGAGTGGTCACAAGCGCTGTGGCGAGTGGAGCAGTGATACTCAGCTAGTATTGCGGAGATCAAGACTGAGGCTACAGGAGTATCGCTGCGGGGTATTTATACTACGAGAACTGCGCACGGACCAAGTAACTAAAAGGGGATGGCCAGAAGAGCGGAAGGGCGAAAGGCCAAAAGAAGTGCGCAGTCTACACAAAAGGGAATCATACGATGCGACGGCATCGGACGATGACGAAGGTGAAATGACAAATGCGAAGGCATCGGGTGATGACGAGAATGAAATGACTAAGTGCGATGCCATCGGATGATGACGAGAAAAGAAAGAGTAAGCGCGATACCATCGGATGATGACGCGAGAGAAAGGAGTAAGCATCGGGTAAAGCCGATGTAGGGTTACATAACGTGAAACGCGTACGGATGAGCGTACGAAGATACCTAGGTATCGAGTGAAGCAAAGTAGTACAAGTGAAACAAAGAAAAGAAAGAAATCGTAACAAGTAGCTGCAGAACGTAATGAAGTTGCACGAGAGGAGTTCCGGGACATGCTACGAACTCAGTTTGCTGGCGATGGCTCCGAGTTTGTTGTGATTGATGAAACCAGTAAAGATAAGCGAACATATGCACGACGGTATGGACGTGCCTCCCATGGACAACGAGCCCACCTCACCGATGTCTTTGTTCATGGTGACCGGTACTCATTATGCGCTGCCTTGACACTGGAGGGTTACATTGCGGCCCGTGCCATTCCTGGTTCTTATGACGCTGATGAATTTTACAGTTTTATTGCTGAAGAAGTGGTAAGTGAAATAGTTGTCTTCCCTGGCCCTGGCTCAGGAGCTGAGTATCCTATAGCTTCCTCAAATGAATCCGTTCCCAGAACCACGTTCTGTCATCGTCCTTGATAACTGTCGCATCCATCACAATCCGGAGCTTGTGGAGCTTGTTGAGGGTACAGGTTTGCCTGATTTCTTGTGCTTTGGTTGCTGATCAGACGACCGGGCTATAGGTTGTCTGCTTCTTTTCTTACCCCCATATTCCCCGGACCTTACTCCGATTGAAGAGTCATTTAGCACGTGTAAGTACTTTCTAGGCTGCTTTATGTTTGAATTGATCAAAACTCAATATTTGTAAGTGAAAGCATATATTCGACGACATGGTGATCAGCTACGACGGGTCCTGGATCCCATTGATGCGCTCATTGAGGCAACTGGCTGCATCACGTCGGAAATGGCTAAAAATTGGTTCAAACACACAGGGTACATTGTTGACAATGCAGAGTAGAAGTACTAATACACGTTGTCGGATGACATTGAACAAACACTGTACACGGTCAAACATTGTGTGATTTGATGGCTGCACAAAAACGGCGGTGAGCAGCAAGAAAAGACTCCCAACCCAACGTTGTAAAGCCTGCAAATTCGCGCCAATCCTTCTCATTGAGTCGCTCAACGGTCCGGTTTCCTGGACGGTATTCTAGCTTTTGCAGCTTTTGTTGGTCACTTTCGTCGATCTCGTACTGTGCACAAAACTCGGCAAGCGAGACTTTGTGAGCGGTGGTTGCTATACCCGGTGACGGAGGTGGAAACATGGCACTGTGATCAGCACCAGGGGCAGTGAAGCCAGGGGGATATGCGTATGGAAAACTTGGATGATGAGGCATGAACGGCATATGATGCGGAGGATAGTACAAATGGTAGGGTAGCGGCTGTGGATAACCGGTGGGGAGCACATGGACATTGGTACCTTGGATAGCTGGCACGACTTGGTCCCCTGGGGTTATCGGGCCAGAAGTAGCGACTGTGGTGTGAGTCGATGGTACCTTCATCCGCTTGTTCTCAGAAAAATGTCCATTGTTTGGCGGGGCAGATATCGTGACTGATTCTGCCCCTGATGCCTATATTAGTGGTGCGTCAGCTAGACTGAGGTCAGCCCAATAAGCAGGTGTCACCCACAAGTGCATTTGCCCATGCCTTCATGCGCATGTCGGTAAGCTCAATATAACTCCCAGATTTCAGGTTCTTCCACACTCGTTTACCTTCGAACATCGGAAAGTTTCCCACTGGATATTCTTTCTCCAATGCTGCATGGGCAGCACTACGTTTCTCCGTCAGTTCCATCTATATTTCATTGTTCATGTCAGCGCATCCATGCCATAACGTTGAGGGCTAGACTTACAATTCGCCCCTTCATAGTAGCAGTTGGGACCCGATCGCATTCAACATCAAAGTCAAATGGTTGCTCGACATGGTCAGGACGCCCAGTATCCCAATCCTAGTACAACCTGAAGGTCAGAAATCACTTGAACGTATTGTCAACGACCTACGTCTTCCTCTTTCACTGGCTTGGGGAAGTGCAGCCAGATGACAACGTTGTCGGTGACCCGGGTCTTCATGACTGCTTCGACGAGCGCATCAAAACCTGCACAATCAGCTATTTTCTTGTACGGTGCCGATTTCGCCTCCTTATCAAATTTCCACTCGAATTTTGACACAGGAAGGAGGGCCTCACGACAAGGGAGAGCATCGGCAACCTCGCGCTGAAAGTCAGCAAAAGAGTGGGACGTGTCAAATTTGAATGGGCCCTTGGTAGCGGTTGTTGTGGTCGTGGTCGTTTTCCCTGGTTTACCATATCGTTTTGGTTCGGTTACTGTCTCCGTCGAGAACACCGATATATAAACTGTAAAGGTCCGAACATCGGGTTTGTCATCTGTGTTGGCCTTCGTTTTCATCTTGTCCTCAGATTTCAAGGGGATTTCCCGGCGAGGTTTTTTGGTGGGCAGCTTGCTTTCATCCAGGTTATCTTTCCGCTTCCGCTCGGGCTTGGGCTCTTTGTAATGGACAAACTGGAGAGATGCGGTAGTAGAACCTGCAACGTAAGAAAAGAGCTAAGTATCTACAACGGAAGAGTGTACCGAATTTACCTTGACCAGTATTGGTAACGTGGTCATTGATATTGCTATCGCAAATCTCGACTTCCGAGTCTGAAGTCCCGCCTACATCTGAGACCGCCGCTGCGCCAATGGACTACTCGGTACTGAAAAAGAGTGAATATATGCGTACCCAATGGCTACATACCTTTCTATTCACTCCATTGGTAGTGTCGGTTGGTTCAAATACCTCCTGAAAAATGGTTCATAAGCGGCCGAATCGAGACGAGATTCCACTGGCAACACACCTTCTTCCTACCGGGAATGCGGATCTTGAGCTTCGTAGATTGCTGCGTGCTGATTTCCTGATCCTCTCTGGACAACATCTTCTTGTCCTTGCCGTTCTCAGTTATGTGGTGCTTGTTGAATGGATGATGTTGCTGTTGTTGGGGAATGTAACTCGCGACGCGACGCGCTGCTACAGGGTCATTTCCTATTTTGGTTCAGCCCTCGGTGAGAAAAAAATCGCGAGTTGCCATTAGTTTCGCACACTGCTGTAATAGGTATCTGGTTCTTGTTCAAAGTTGGGCCACACAGGTGGATGGGGCGGAACTTTGATGGAATGAGGCGTTGCATGCGGTGCGGTGCCTATGTAGTGGAGAAAAAAATATTCAGAAAAAGTTTGAACAGTACTGTGATCATACCTGCCACAAACATATCTTTCCACCCTGTGTAGGTGACGCCACAGATTCACCAGAAGAAGAGAGCAAAAGCCTCTCACGAATCACGAAGTGAGTACGTTGTAGACATGGCGGCCGCCCGTTGCATCCCGAATTAGAGTAAGCATCGTCCATGCGAAGAGACCTTGGGATGATCGATGAGGACGCCGCCGCTTGTCTAGTAACCATGAATTCAAATCGAAATATTGAAGTTCGAGACCGAATGATCACCGCAAAGGAATCCTTGGTAAAGCGGTGGGACACACTATTCGGTGAGCGCAACCGAGAAAGCTACCACAATGGCGCTTGTGGCCGCCGCATGTAAGCACATGTGATGTGCCATTGAAGTAGTTCATTTAATTGACACGCAGCATTTTGATGAATGAGCCTTATATTGGCGATCGATCCTATGTGAAATATCGCCGGGTACACTGTTCAGACGCTATATCGTTGATGAAAAAGAAGGTGCACCAGAGAGGCTGCAGGCACCAAAAAACTAGTAAATAAGCAACCTAGGCCAAGGTGCGCCAAATACGCTGCAGGCACCAAGGACACTATATCAAGTCTGAGGTGAACTGAAACCGGATCTAAGGGAAGAATACTGCAAAATTCGTACCAATAGGGCACGAAGAAAAATGTGAATGTGAAGTTGATGCTGAGAAACTGAACAGAAGACTGACCAGATGACTTTTCGTGCGATGTTTGACTCTGCCGCCATAAAAAGTCCAAAGACCTCGCGGTTGCTCTAAACCCGATCCGAGGCAAACCGAAGTCAAGTCCGTGTCACGTTCAAACCACCTATCTAAGTCTCAACAGAAAAACTCGAAGCCCGCGATGACCGTGAGGTGCTGACCACCACATCTCGAAAGCGTACAAACTTACTCAACGTCGCCTTGAAATCTTGCGCTCAGAAAAAGAAGGTAACCGTGATCTTGCATGCAAAGGCAACTTCAACTTGCGTGCCCTGACGTCGCCCGATGTGACTGAACCCCGTCACGGTAGAACGGAAGGATTGTCACGGTTGTCTCGAACAGACCTGCGTTGTTTTCTTGTCATCGACCTTGTGCACGACCATCGCCATATTGGATTCGCACAAACACGTCCCGAGGAGCCTCCGTTTTGGTTGTTGTACCGTCTGCACCAACCTATGACCCAGCGGGCCAAAGGGTTTGGCGTATGGAAACGCGTTCGTCGTCGATGCTACTGGACGACGTCCGCAGCTAGTGTCTGTGACCTGGGTGCGTCGGACAGTTTTGGCCTCGCGGGTGTTGACGGATGCTTTGCAGTACAGCCCTCGGTTGCGCACACTAGTGATGACCTTGACAGCGACGCCCTTCCCCCTACCAGTCACAGAGATGCCAGAAGACGACCCAGAGATCCGGGAACGCGGAATACAACTCGGCCGCGGCGACACGCTGTCCTGCATAGACTCTACGCATGCCTGGAATCGACCCGCCTTGACTCCCTTCGACGTCTGTGTTGCCTTTACCATGCTGAACGTCTTCTCGACCTGACCGTGTCCCTGCGTCGGAACCTGTAGTTCCTTTGTTGTCCCGCTCGCCACTGGAATCCGCCGCAGCGAGACATGGCTCGGCCTCGCTTTGGAAACATCTGTCAGGAACGAACCAGGTTGTGCCTTCTGGTTCGTGGACGTCTCAGGGGCGACCGATGGTCGTGACTTGCTCGCTTCTCGGAGTGGGAACTGTTGAAGCTGTACTGCGAGTGGTTTCGTCGACAAGGGGGGAGCATACTGTTTCGTGTTGGTACTGCACATCACGAACGGTTTGCTTCCTGTCCTCGTCTAAAGCGAAATGTTCCTCTCATGAGCATACGTCGTCAAAAACAGTACGAAACAACGTACGGAGGAGCATGCACATGCGCGCCCTTTGAGAACATGTTCGTGTTGGTAATTTCAATCATCGAAGTTGGCATTGCGATGAGAGGAAACGAGGAAAGGCGGCAAATTTTACTGACCTTTCATGGCTAATGGTGGCTGACAGGTCGATTAACATTGCGGTTACTCTTAATTCTTTTTGTCCAACCTGATTGCAATCGACCTCAACTATGCATGCAGGTGTGGTCGTTCTTCCCTCAAAAGTTGCTCGCCAGAGATGGCGTATCTCAGATGGTGCATAGGATTAGGAATAACGTACAGACGATTTGAACTGGTGGTGCTGGATAAGATCACGAAGCGAGATACTACTGACGAGAATCAAGTAGAGGTTCACTACTACACATCGGCCTCCTCCTGTTGAATCAATTCCGCAAACAAGTCATGAGGCGGACCGTTTGACCCGTCATCGACTTTAGCAAACTCTTCATCGGCTTCATCGGCTTGGTCGCCAGGTCTAACTGTCTCGTTAGCTTTGAGATCCGGTTTCTGCACGCCGCCTCGGAGCACCTCTCCAAACCTGCAGTTGTCCGGCCCTCCCAGGTCATCAACCTGAGCAGCTTCATCGTCATGATCAGCTCGGTTGGAGCCTCCATCATCCTGATTAGCCTGTGCTAATTTTTGTGCAGTTCGAAGCATGTCGGGATACAAACAGATCATGGAAGGGTCAGGAGGTCCTGACGACAACGATATATCCTTGTTTCCATCTACTTGGTTACTCAACCCGTTAGTTCCGAGTCAATGGTCAACATCGAAATTCACCATTCGTTTGGTCAGACATGATGGTACAAATTTGATGGCAGCAATATAATAGGTTGTTTAGAATGCTGACGATATCGGGAGTGGGCTGAAGGTTCAAGCGGATAAGGCACAATTTGTGGTGGGATTTATATGGTCTCGTCTCGTCTCGAACTAGATTCCAAAAAAGACCTTCGATCCCACTGACCCCGTGGTCGCTTGAAATGTTCATTTTCCAAAGTCTGAGCAGTGATTGAGATGGTAACAGTCTACTTAGAACTCGAATGCTATGCCGACAGCATACCTCAGGCTTCCCCTATTGTTCATTCCGTTCAGCGAAGTGGATCACACAAATTCGGGCTGTCCTCGCAAAGACCAGCTGGCACTTTGACCAGTGGCTGATATCTATCCGGGTGGGGACGTCTTGATTCTCAATCCAGAGTAAAACTCCATACAGACTCGGATCCTTCTGTTTGCAAATCTCACCATCGGCAGGCTACGAAGAACGAGCGCATAAACCAGACATTTGGGTCAAGGTATCACACTGAAGTGCAGAAACCATCTGGAGCCACTGAGTAGTCATGATCATGGTAAGGTCGAGGATGGTACTGCTGGATCATGTAAACACTCAAAGGGGAAAGGCAGGGTAGGCATGTCCTTGGCGCAATGTTGTGAAAATCCCAGCAAGGGGAAAACTCGACCGATCCATCAGATTGCAACTATCGTTCTTGAGACACGGAACTACTTCCATGCGGGTGATATATGATAAATTGCTTTGTTCATGTGACACATGGAACTTGAATAAGTCTGGAAAACCCAGCCGGACTATATACGGCAAACTTGGACCAGTGCATCCAAGTCATGCATAAAGTTCAGGTCTTTTTCAGATCTAGGGTGATGCATGAATACATGTATCGTTGAATTCCCAAACTGTCACATGCGCCACGTTCTGATCAGTGTATTGGCATTGCAAGATCATTCCCAACACCGCCGAAGAATTTGGATAGGAATAGGAGCGGGTCAATTGTACATATGATACTTGATATTGAACCTTATATTCTGTGTGCTCGGGATCAGAGGGACTAAAATGTACATGTCAGACGTTCATCCATAACAGGAGCCAACTGTGCATACATCTGTGAACAAAGTTTACTCCACATCAAGTATTGAATTCCACAGTGTGATCTGATGCTGAGAAGATGTTTGATTCCATCCATTGCCAGGGTAATCTCTGGATCGGATGTTGAGCTCCCGATCAGTCGAGATCGAGAGAACCCCATTACTATATTGTACCTCGATCAGCATGCTAAAACTTGAACCTTGAACCTTAAGTTCAAGAGTGAGTAGAGACCCAGAATGGAAATCGGTACTTATTCCTGGACCCTATGGGACAGGTTTAGGTTAATAAAAATGTCGCCTGATTGCTCCCGATTTGGTTCTTTCTGATCAATTGTTGTTTCTTGCTCGATATGTCTATGCAGTCACGTGTGACGGTGGCATTCAAGTTGCTTAGGGGTCTCAATGATGGCAGACCGCAATGACTTTATCGCATGTGTTCACGTTGTGCTGTGTGTGCGCAGCGGCAGTTTCCGCACAGAGCTGTGTAATGTCAATCTGGGAGACATTGATTTAGCAAGGCCAACTCGAAGTTAGTGGGGTCCAGGATTGTCCGTAGGGCCTGTTGAATGACAATCAAACCCACATTGTGCGGAGAAACCATGAATGTGGAGTACTCGAGGATACTGATCGGTGCCTCAGTGAGACCAACAATACCAGCATCAATAAATTCACAAGTTGCTTTCTGCACTTTTTCAGACTTTTCATTTACGTCAAGATCATCAAAAGCGCACAAAGCACGAAAGCACCCAAAAGCCTGAATAGTATCATAACTGTGCTTCGAAAGAGAATCAAAAGTAGCTATACCATCAAAAGCACATATTGGGTCAACTATAATAAACTTCTATTACAAATGACCTATCTACGAGAGCTGCGAAGGTGACTGATGAGTATTGTAATGTCTAGACAATTGCGGTATATAGTTGGTGTCGTATCGTCGTCTCGCCGTGATGAACCGGTGGTGAGGTCACGCGTGGGCAGGCAAGGTGAAGGCGACGAGGCATTGGCAATGCCTTTCAAGTTTTCTGGGAGAATTCGGTTCCCGGAATGGGAAGGCCATTGAGAACATTGACTGACGGGGAATACGCACGAAGTCTCTGCATGGTTCACCTAAGAGTAATATATCCTGTCTGAGATGCTGATCAGATGGCTGATGAACCAGTTCACAGAATGCTGCTTACCCGACTCGTACACCATGATGGATCCGATGTGACCGGTTATCGATATCGATCCGGCGCACATGTGGAGCTGAAGGAATGGAAGACGAACTTGAAGAACCCACTCATTACTCCACTGCTCCGCCCTTCATGCTTCAGGGGCATCAGTACGAAACTAAGATCAAACCACTCGACGAAAAGAGTTCAACTCAGAGTTATACACTGGTATCGTGCGAATCCACTGCCATTGGCACTCTGTAATATGGCAGAGTCATTATAGTGGATTTCCACTGGGAGCCCTTCCACACCATATTCGCTCAGAGTCTGTCCGAGATGTTCTTTTCTGTTGCCGCGAGCTGGATTAGAAAAAGAGAAAGCTTCGTTTGGGTAAGAATACCCGGCCAGCTGAGTAGCGTTCAGAACTCGGCCCTTCAGAACGGCGTTTCGTTGGTGGTCTGAGCCTTTCAGTGAGTAAAGGTGTCGTCCGCCGAGTCGCCGACTCATCAATGATGCATCGTAAGACTGACTCGGGGACCGAACAAGAATGTACACCGACTCTCCGACCGGTACTATGTAGTACCAAATCAACTCACGATCATGATAGGCTTGAGCATTCAATAATATTCAACGCAACTTCATACTTACCATAAATTCGAATTTGTCGTAATCAGGAAGAGACAATGGCACATGGTGTTGCCTTTCTATACAGATCTCATCGGGCAGCAGTACGGACTCCCTCTTCAAGTTGGTGCTGAGTCACAGTACTCGAGCTTCCAACACGAGGTAAGTACTGTTGCACTCGCAGACCGCCCCAGTTCAAAATGTTTCTGCATCGCCCGCTAGTGAATCATCCCAGCCCCCCACATCGCTGATTCGCTACTATGTTCGTCATCTCAGAGTCAGAGAATAGCACATGCGGCCCCGTTCCTTTGCCTCCCTCCGATCCTCTCGCTATTAGCGTCCCACGCGGCGCTCTTGCATATGTCACCCGCAAGAAACAGTTGTGGGACATCGGCCACATGCAGAGCGATCTTCAAGACCATATTCTGAAGGAAAGGAACGCCCGAGAGGGAACAACGGTATATCCATCAACTTTCTCTTTCGTATCACGGTTTAGAAGTTAATCTGACCGCGCCTGCTATAGATCCTAGTATACGAATTCCTCCAATCAGAATTCGAGGGCAATAAACAATTCGTCAAGGAAACCATCAAAGAATGGGAACAGCACGCAAACGTCAAGTTCATGGAAAAGGAAGAGGAAAGCAATACCTCTGATATTCGCATCCTCTTCGGCGATGCGCCATCGTCATGGGCCTACATGGGTCCCCCCCAGCGAAACCAAAAGCATCCTACCGTATACCTCGGCGGAATGTGCGGCGCACGCACCAGGGAGGAGAAAGCGATCATCCTTCACGAATTTGGGCACGTTCTTGGTATGCTGCATGAACATCAAAGCCCCACACGAGGAGGGGATATTGTTCTCAACGAGAGAGCCGTATATAACTACTATGGCGCGCACAGTCGTGAGGAGAAACGCATTATCAAAGAACAGTTCCTCGATGTGTTCGACAGCGATAAGTCGAATTTCAGCGAATTCGATCCCAAGTCCATCATGCTGTTTGTTCGATTTTGGACATTTTAATTGACGCTGATCATGACACTCTTGCTGATTCTAGGTACCCTATCCCAGCGAAACTCATCAAAGAGGGGAAGCCTGTTAAAGTGAACCGCACGCTGTCCCCGCTCGATAAAGCATACATTCAACTCGCATATCCTCATAATAGCTCACGACGGCTCCTCAATGCCATGGGCACGATCGGCATCCCGGACTTGGACGCGCTGAATATCATCAAGCCTCTTATGAAGCCAACAAACCAAACGGATGACTCGGAGGATTTGATTTCACGACTCGAGGAAGTGAGAGACGCGTTTTTCTATTATAACAAGAAAAAAATCGAGGCAAAGGCTCTCTTGAAAGGTGCGTCGCCCCCTGATAATTTTGGAGATTTTAGTCAAAAATGTCACTACAGTGAAGAAAGTGCAAGCAGCCAGGGCAAACCGACACAGGAGATGAAGCTGATAAACTGTAGGTGATAAATGTCGGAGTACGGTGGGCGGGTATTCTTCACATATTGTCGTTTTTACGGCTTGATGGGGCAATTCGAACACTGATGAAGGGTTGGAACGACCCGGGTGGCTCCGACGACGGATGCTAGTCGCGGGGTTCACTCAATTATGAATCCCACTATTAGGTCGCAGATTGCCCATCGATACGGGATAGTCAAAATGAACAGATGATTTTATCTTGAGTATGTAGGTAGATCGCTCAGGTGACAAAGGAGAAACGTAGTCGAAGAACTTGGGTCGACACAATGCTTAGTCCAGATGAGAGAGAAGCTTCGAGGGAAAACTGATGATCTCATTCGGTGGAGACGAGGTATGTATGTACATGCTCTTCGGACGTGACAATATTGCAATAGAACAAGGTGATAGAGAGAAGAGAAGAAACTATAGTGTGAGCAAAGATGAGAACCTGAAAACACAGTCCTTAAGGACTAAGTGATGGTGGCACGGTCAATGCATCTTAGTCGAAAGGATCATTTGGGGTGATCGGTGCCGCGCGACGGCATGAATTCCTTACATGTAAATCGCCAATGAGAAAGCTCGTGCTCAAAGTACATCAATTTCTTCGTCTGCTCATATAGTAGTACATGAAACTGGAAAAACCCTGTGGAGTATGCACCGATCACGTAGCAGTAGAGCGATACAAAGTACAACCGCAAGAAAGCGATACCTTTAATTTTCCTCCCGGCTCAGAAGGTTTGCTCCTATCTTCAAGGCCAAATTGCCCAGTTGCCACCAGGGTATCTTGCCCAAGGCCCCTCCGATGGTGCCAAAGATCCCGTGCTGAGCATTTCTGGAGACGTCATCGTCGATTTGACCTTCAGCGTTGATCGAGAAGCCAAGTAAGCTGATGACGGATTGAGTAGCGGAGACTACGAGGGGAATCCAGGAAAGGAATTGCTGGATGTCGGCCTCTTCCAAGTCGTCTTCCGCATGCGCTTTCTTTATGGAACGAACTAATTCATCGACCCCAGCTTGCGCGTCCGATTTGGCTTGATCTGGGTCCCTGTCGTCCTTCAAAAAGTTTTCGATAGCTTTAAGCTGCTGCTTCGCGCTCTCGTCGTTGCTATTTTCCACCGGACGATCCTCCAACTTGGTCCTGTAGCCCTTGACGGCATTCTTCCAAACTACGGTCTCCAGGCTATCGGGCGCTGTCAGAGTGTGCTGCACCATAGGCGGCGTGGGGTGCCGAAGAAGGCGGACAAGGTCAAAGATCCCATTTTGTATCTGAACTGGGTCTAGTGGCTCGCCGTTCGGCATCCGAGTCGGGGCGGGATGTGGTGCGGCGAGCGAATGCAACTTCCAGAGAACGTTTGCTGCCGCCATCAGACGAGTGAACCGATTGTCCTCCTGATTGGTGGGTGGTTCATTATTATTGTATTCTTGAATCGCCGCCGTCACGGAGTTAACAAGGTCGCGGTCGAGGACTAGTAATGATGATCAGAATTCGACCAAAGACGTTCACGAATCTGGCTTACCAGTATCCGACAATCTCTCCTTGTTCTTGTTCCATTGTTCACGAACGTATCGAAGATAAAGGAACCGTCTGTAAGAGACATCACCACTCTTCAGAGCCTCCTCCTGGTACTTGAAAGAGTCCTCGAACAACTCGGCGAGAGACGTCTGGAACACCCAAGTGCCCTCCTCTGTCGGCTTGTGGAGAGACGCCTTGGGATAGTGGAAAGCGAGCCAGGCCTTGTCGTGGTTGGAAAGTGATGTATTATGTCACAGCTTCGCCATCCAGGGTTGATCCCGTATGTAAAATAACTGCAAAATATCGAAGTAAACAAATGAAATTGAGAACGCCATGCAGCAAGATACGTACCGCATGATAGAATCTTTATCTATCCTGGCATAATTCGACATACCACGATTGCCGTGCGCAAGTTCCTGATGCTGGATTCTGCAGTCCTCGGCGTTTTCGGCGACATGGCTGAGATTGAAGCTCTTTCCTGTTTCCTTATACTCCATCTCGTGGCAAAGCCCGAGTACGTGACCAATGGCATGAAGTGCGAGAGCCGTGTTAATTTTTTCCGCTTTCTCCTTTGCCTCACTCGATAAATCTAAAGCCTCGATCTTGGGGTCTTTCAGGCCCATATCCGGTTTGATAAACCCCAAGTTCATCGTGGGTTCCGTTTCGACGAGTAAAGCGTCTGTACCGATAGAGCTCCAGAAGGTCTTTTCAGTGAATGCGATCCGTATCTCAGCGGGCTCAGTGCTCCTCTTGTCCCAGGCGTCAAACTTGACACTGGCAAGCTTGGCGTATTCGTCCATCGCGTTCAATACAAAAGCTATCTGCTTCGAGGTGTCGCCTGGCAGGGAGTCCTTTAGAGGATCGCCCTTAGCATCCACAAAAGAATAGGATATAACCTTTATTGAAAGATTCAGTAAATGGCGCGAGGAGGAAATAAAGTACGTACATGTCCATTTGGCCAAAACCTCGGTTCTTCTGTAGCGAAACAATCTACATCAGCCCTTCCGTCCGTGGAATGAGAGTGGCGACTGTAGACACGAAGACGGACGAAACGTTTATGATCACAGTCGACGTAGACGGTCTGAGAAGTAGCCATAGCTGTACGCAAGATACGGCGATTCTGAGATGAAGCAGGCAGAGGCGATTGAGGAAACGAACATCCAGGTCGAAGAGGGCACGATACTTAAATAAATGCCATTGTCCTATCGTCCGAAAATGGGCTCGAATATTCTCCTTGAAGAAGCCGACTCATTTACCCACCCCATGGGAATCGGTTCACCTAGCTCGAATGCTGACGGTTTGAGAATACTCGTAGTAAATTATGGTAAATGCGGCTCGTGGCCAGAAATTTTGCTTAAGAGTGCCTGGTTCGATTCAGAATCGATAGGACATGGAAGTCGTACCACCTCCTGATCCGAGTTGATGGGGTTGACGTTGAAACGTTGACCATCGGAGTGAGAACATATCAGTCGTGTGAACGTACAGTTGGGCGGCTACTGACTCAGATCCGCACTACCAGATGAGTCTCACTGTATTAATAACAGCCTTCCGTCTACATCAAGTATATCTGTGATAGGCATGCTCGGATCTGGGGTATCGCTGTAGGACGGCGGTGTGAGTACGTATGTACATTATTAGATATTTATAATAATGCTACATGATTCCCAACCCCGCCGCAATTCGAGAATTTCCCCCATAAGGAGCTCACGATATAGTCAATTTAGGAAGTATATCCTCCGTTCATTCATGGTTCAACATTGCCCCAACTGCATAGGAACCGAACACGTTCGGCCAGCATTATCATGATGGAAATCTCCGAAAACAGCCTCGTCGGAGACTGCGCAGTAGTTTAGGTGCCATAATATTATTACTTTCCCCATCGACTGATGAGTCCATCCTTCCTTACTATGTCTGCTACTGATACCACCACTGGCATTTACACATGCGCCCCAGTACCCTACCATTCGAACGGTCCCGCATCCGCTCCGCCCGGTCATCATGGTGGGACTGGTGCCTTCATCATCAAAAAAGAGAAGCTATGGGGGATTGGACACAATAGGAATGCCAATCTTCCGAACGGCGTGGATTTGCATCCCAATGGCGGGACGTCGGTAGGTCTGGTACGAAACGTTTTTCAATGTTGCTCAGGTTATTTTCCCATTTTCTTAGATTCTGTTGTATGAATTCGTGCCGTCAGAGTATCCTGAATTCCAAAAAGAGTCCGAACAGATCGTTGAAAAGACCATCAAACAGTGGGAGGAGTACGCCAACGTGAAATTTTTGGCAAAGGACGAAAGTAATCCTGACATACTCTCTGATATCCGTGTCCGATTTGGCCTCGGACCATCGTCATGGGGGTACATCGGGCCCTCCAGGCCGACAGACAAGGTCACCGTATCCCTTGGGGGGTTGCCAGGTTTGCCCCCTGAAAAGAGCAAAGCCATTATCCTTCACGAGTTCGGGCATGTACTTGGGATGTTGCACGAACACCAAAGTCCCGTTCGAGGAGGTGATATCGTACTGAATGAGGAGGCCGTGTTCAAACATTTCGACGGCTGTCGTACCTACCTCAGGAACCAAATTATCAAAGTGTTCAACCATTCAGACTCGAACTTCAGCGAATTCGATCCCAAATCTATCATGATGTTTGTTTGATGTTCAGACCCCACAATAACGACTGTACTAACACCCAACCTCTTGCTGATTCTAGGTACCCTCTCCCTGCGAAACTCATTCGAGAGGGGAAACCAGTCGGAGCCAACCTCGAATTGTCCCCACTCGACAAGGCCTACATCCAACTCGCGTATCCTCACAACAGTTCACGACAGCTCCTCAATGCCATGGGCACAATCGGCATCCCGGAGTCAGACGCACTGAATATCATCAAGCCGCTTATGGAGCCGACAGACACAGTGGATACGAGACTCGAGAAGGTCAGAGACGCGTTTTTCAATTATAACAAGAATAGTATCGAGGCGAAGGCCCTCTTGAAATGTGAGTCGATTCTTCTCGTGAATCCGAGGACATCTCATTTCCACGACGTTGCCACAGTGAAGGAAGCGCAAACAGCAAGGAAAATCCGACACCGGTGAACGTTTGAAGTGGAGCTAGTGACTATCGGATCAGATGAACGAATCGATATGATAGGGAGACAAGCGTTTTGTGACACTACTCACTACGCTCTTCAAATTTACTTCGTTATTGACCATACCTTCATGGCCATAGTGAACTGCTAATCCCGACTCTCGTCCAAGACTGTAGCTGTTCTGAGGTCGGGCTTACAGTCTCCTTGAATTTTAAGTTGCGATCTTCGACCTCACATCCAGTCTACCACTGAGGTTCATGCACGTCAAGACTCCTGTACATAATGTTGTGTCGTCAACCCAACGTTAACCTGTTAGTAGTCATTGATTAGATCTGATCAGCAAGCATATACGACCGAGTTTCTGATTGGCACACTGTCATTGACATTTAGGTACATGCTCCATGTCCGCCAGGTGGGTGAAAACTCAGGCTCCTCCCCACCGCTACAGGAGAGGTCTCACGTGACTGGCACGTGAGACCTCTCCTGTAGCGGTGGGGAGGTAGACTCGTGACCAGCCGTCTAAAAAACCAACTGCGCAAGCCGTATTGGCTAAAAGTCACGTTATCCTGGGAAGCCGCTCACTCCCCTTAGGGTCTTACGAGTTTTACCAGTCCGTCTATCGACGGCTTGCGCAGTTGCCTCTTTTAGACGGCTGGTCACGAGTCTAGTGGGGAGGAGCCTGGTGAAAACTCTGACATAACCCATAGCTTTTCTGTCATAGCATAATTGTTCATTATATAATTATTTTTTCCGTGCGAAAGATGGCAGGAACTGACCCAAGCCTCTGTTATAACCCCTATCCCGAACGGTATAGCCCGGGGTTATATCAGAGTCTACATACCCATGTGACCCGGAGTTCTTCCCCGGGGGCCGCATCCACCACACACCTATCTACTTATTACGTGTTACGCCGTCACGGTTACCAATAAGCTCCGATATCTCAAAGTTTTGGGACGATGCTTCTATTATTGGTAATTCATGGCGCATGAAAATTTTCCGCCGCCGCCGTTGTGTCACAAGTACTTATCTCGAGAAATTTACATGCGGTGCAGGCCCGGAAGAGCAGCCCGCTCCCACGGGTCAGCACGCGAGTTCGGATTCCCCCTCTCCTTCCGTTTGCGGTCGAGGTCCGCACAGCCACGACGCCGCTCGTGCGAGAGAGATACTAATAGTATGCACACCGTCGTCGCGACGGACGACGACGGCATCGACGACGATCGACGACAAATCAGACAGACAGGCAGGACGTGCGAGCGCGCTGCAAGAGAGAGAGAGAGAGGTCCGAGTCCAAGTCCGATCCGGAATGGAACTTGAAGGACAATGAACTTGAATACAGCCGACTCGGATGGACGACGAATACGAATATACAGTGTGGTTCGACTTCGACTACGAGACGACGACGGGACGGCACATGCGGTATATGAATCGACGAGCACTACGGACTGGTACGGTATGGGTACGTTGCACGGCTCGGACGAAGGAGCCCGGACTCCGGACTTCAAGTTCGTCCTGATTCCTCAGCTCGAAGACTGGATGCCCGGCCAGGACCGCATCTCGCGCTCTCCACGCGCTCGGCGGGCGGTGTTGATTGCACGAAGGAGTGCGCTATGACCCTGCTCGGCTTCGGGGTATGCGGCAAGGAATCGAGCATCGTCGGAATGGAATCTGTGGCGCCGGCGAGAATGCACGAACGGACGTGTGTGAGACATCCGGCGAGACAGAAAGAACACACCGACCTTTCGATGAATTCAAGCGCGATCACGGCGCGCTGTTGGTATTTGGGTGCGAAGACCCGATTGCAGCCCCGGGTCCAATCTGGGGGCCAGTCCTTGAGTGGGGTGTGGAGGCCGAGCACGGGGTCACCTTTGATCCAGTGCTTGACGATGTCTCGCCAGGACTCGCCCTTGGGACGACGGCCCCCGTTAGGACTGCGGGCAGGGATGTCGGGGATGACAAGGCCGGGTGTCGGAAGTGAGTCGCGGGCAGCCCGAGTGGTGCTGCGTGACAGCCTGGGCTCAGACAGGCTTGTTGAACCCAGGACAGGGCGACGACGGCTGCGCTTGGGCCCCAGTGGGCTGCCAGTGATGCTGCTCGTGTCTGGCGAGTTGGGACATGCGTTTGAGTTGGTATGGTTGTCAGCTCGCCGGATGCTGCCGTTGGTGCCAGTTGGTGCTGCCGCACGAGCGGGGAGCTTGATCGTGAGCCTCAGACTCCCACTCGACTTCAAGTTGGACCGTTCGGACATGCTGGCAAGGGCGTGTGGAACCGTGTTCTGAGTCGTGCCCACTGGCAGTGGAGCATTGTTTGTGACAACGTCAGCCAGCTCACGGACGGTGCTGTGGACATGGACCATCCGCGTCCTCAGGTCCGAAACGCTGGCGTCGAACGAGTCCATCATTGCCCGCACATCCTCCACCGAGACTGGTTGGACGAGGACGGCCTCACCCATGAGGGACTCGTCCGCTTTGCGCTGAACAGGTGCAAGGGCATCGCTGTGATCAGTCTCGTAAGTGTGAAGCTCATCGAGGAGGTATCGTATGAGAGTGTCCCGCTATCAGCATGAAGCGTGTCAGCAAACGGCGTGGTACTACCAACGAGGAGATAAGGTGACTCAGACGGTCGGTCTGCTTACATGTTCGTTTTCAGCCCAGCCACCCCACCAACGCACCATGGCCAAGGTCCAGCGTTCTCCGAGTGGTGCAAACATGAAACGGTATTGGGCTCCACCTCGCCGAAAGCAGTGAGTGGAGAAGGATCCGCGAATACCAGCACCAGTGGTCGCCTCGTTGATCCACTTTTGAACTGCATCGTGGGAGAGTGGCTCGTGGGGCTGTACGACACCGTTTGCGCCCATCGAAGGAAATATGCAGTCATCTGCTTCCAGCTCACGCCCGTAGTGATAGATCTCCAGCCATTTCATCCAGACGGACAGCCAAAAAAAGCAGTCTGCGGCAGGCAGCTGAGACTGAGGATACAGCCGGTAGTGGTTCCCTAGTGGCACCAATGTGGTCAGCATCAATCCCGATGCCAGCGTGGCTCAGATCAGTGCTAGTACTGGCACGCACCCCTCAGATCGGACTCGCCCTTGTCGACTCTGTGCTGCCAGCCCTTCCGATTTGTGAGACGGAGCTCGAAATAGACCGTGAGATCGCTCTGGGTGAGCTTTCCTTTGAGAATCGTCTTCCTCACGACATTGCTGACCGCAGCACAATCAGAGATGGTGATGTGCTTTCGTTGCACTTTCACGAGTTCAAAACACCTGCCAGTGGGTTTGTGGGAATTTCGTCAAGCTCTGACATCCAGGCAGGGGACTCGAACTTACCTTGTCCACAGCGTCCATGCCATCGCGTCGAACGTGATCTGTTCGAGGTGTCGAGTGATAAACTCGCGTTCCTTCAAGGTGAGCTCCAGGGCGGGTGCAGCACAGTCAGCTGACATGTCATCAAACCCGCGTTCCAGGGCAGAGAGTGCCGTTTCCAGGGATGGACAGGTTTCAAAGGACCACGAGAGCATCCTTTCCATGTAGGCTCTCGTCATTGGGAGTGAGTGGGTTCTATCGCCATCCTCCGAGCTCGCCTTGTGCTTCAGTGACATTGTGACGTCCTGGACCTCTGCGGACTCTGCAGGATTGCCAACCCACTGCTGACTGACTGGGTCCAGCTGCCACTTGTTGCGATATCGACCGCTGTCGCTGCAGTGACAACTTGTCCGTCAGTACGGCAGCACATCGCGTCGTTGGTACATACACTTTGTCCCACAGGTCCTTGAATGCAGCCCTGATTCCCTCCACGGAATTCTTCCCAAGGTTCTGGTGAAATCCTTTGTACGTCAAGAACAAGGAGAGTGCCTTGTCGGAGAACTGGTTTGGCACACGGTCAAAAGCGTGGGCGAACGCAGGGTCAGCATAAGGATCGTCCTCGCCGAGAATGTGGTTGGCCCCTGACCACAACTGCTCGCAGGTGCTGGGCCTCTCGTCATGGTCCTTGAAGAACTCGGCAAGCCATTCACGACCACGCTTTACGTGGCCGGCATAAGATCTCCGTGTGCTTGCAGCCTTGAGATGTGTCTCTTTCCCGGCCTCCTTCAGCTGTTCGATGGATCTCAGACTCTGTACAGGCGAGTGCGACACCAGTAGTGCTTTCTTGCGCTGCTTCTGTGGTGACCCAAGGGCCTGTGGGGCTTTTTTCAGTGAATCCCGGGCCCGACCCATGGATGAAGATGGGGGTATGTTGTGACAGGACAAAGCCACTGTAGATTTGTCAAAAAACAATTTCGTGGAACTAGTATGTATTTCCGAGTCACCAGATGCCGTCAGGTCATATATATCGTACATACAATGTGACACAGATACTACAATGTGCACTGCAAAGTCAACCAACAATCTCAACCTCCGAGTCTGAGTCAAGGTTCCCTTCCACCGAGTCCAAGTCTGACTCTCCTGTAAGATCAATCACGGGTCTGCATTGCTGTGAGCTGTGCGATGTGCTCGTGCCAATGTGTGTAAAACCAGCGTGCAGGAACGCACGCACTTCCACCCGCTGACGAGCCTCTGTGCTTGTGTTGGATGAGGATGGCCTCTGCAAAACGAAGACATTGTCAGGCGAGAAACGAAGTCATGAACGACCTTCAAGGTGCTTACCTCCATGCTGTGATCAGCAAATGCAGCTGTCTCTGTCGGAAATGCATGCTCAACTACACAAGCAGGGATGGTGATGAACGCGGGCTCGTCAACCAGTTGGTGCCTGCTCTGCATGGGCAGAGATGGCAATGCCACACGGGCAGCATCAGCAAGCTGCCTTGTGTGAAGACGAACCTGGAAGACAGCAAGTCTTGAGCCAATCGTCTCAATGACGCGACGGTCCACAAGTTTGAGCACCGGCTTGAATGTCGCTGTGTCATGGGGTTGCTTCGCCAGCTGAGACAGCTCGACTTTAGGATACAACACTTTTTTTAAAGTCGACAGTCATGCCTACCTTGCATAGCATGCGTAGCTCCATGCCTTCCCACACCGTGGCACGCATCTTCTCAATGACCATCTTGCCATCCCACCCGAACTTGCATGCACAGAATGACGCCAGTGTGCCAAGAGCAGGTTGACAAGAAAGAATGTGGTGCGGGAAATTAGTTGTGCCAGTTACTACATGGCGGCTGCCCATGCCAGCAGAGAATGTCGTTATTGGATGAGCATACTGCCGCAGAGTGTCACGGCTTGGAAACAAGGCCGGAATCGAGTTCGCAAGCATGGCATGCTTGCATCCAACAAACCCTTCAGGGTCCGTCACCAAGACCTGTCGAAGGTCATCTTTCCAACTGTGGAGAAAGTCGGCAAAATCTGCCTTCCCCTTTGTTGTATGAGCGTCAAGTAGAGCCTCCCCAAGCTTGTACTGGGAGACGCCATGAGCCGTTCTGATGCCACAGTGTGGGATTCCATCCTATACGGTCACATAAGTCAAATATATATACTGTGGACGGTCGAAATTACTCACGTTGTAGTCACCACCACTCAGGAGAGCGATCAGGACAAGGTCGCTGTGGGTCAAGCCTGTGGCGTTCATAATGGCATGGTCTGTGTAGACCTCTACTCGGTCAAAATGGCCTGGTTGTTCTGGGCTTTCGACGAGAGAAACAGGTAAGAAAACAAGATGGATGGCCTGACTGGGGGGGAAGGGCCCAGGACTCTGAGAGTTGGATGCACTTACCAGCGGATGACACACGTAGCACCGAAGACCAGCGCATCGTTGTCAGTCGTCAGAACTGCATCAATGAGTCCATTTTGAGAGAGTGCCGCAAGCTCGGCTTCAGCTTCACCAGGTCCCTGCATATTGTTAGTTTGCACCATTTCAATGATGTTCGTGCGCCAACCACACACCTCATACCATGCAAATCCAAAGATGGTCAGCATCTCTTGGAACGCAGAGGCAAGCCAGTGGTGTGTCCTCTGGACTCGCTTTCGCCGCTTCACGCGCGGCCGTGCAGGGCCATCAAAGACAAAGACCGCATGTAAGGGGATGCTGAGAAACGCCCCAAGCCGGTAAAACAGCGCTCGCAACTCGGGGTTTGCTCCAGCGCCAGCATGATTGTACCGAAAAACAGGACACACTGAGTGCATCCATACACTGGTTGCATGGTATGAGCAATGCGTCGTGAGCAGGGCTTGCTCGTACCTTGCATCCACCCCGACAGTGAGCAGCCCTGGACTGTCGCCAGAGCCACCATTTGGCCGAAAGCCTTCATTTGCTGCAAACTCCGTGAGAGAGCGTTCATCCATTGCACACGATAGAATCTGTTTTCCGTCCTTGAACCCAGGACCACGACAAAGGGAGAAAATGTAAACTCACCGGCCAGAGCCCTTTCACGCCCATGTTGTACGAGGTTGAGTGCAGTTAGGGGGCCCCTGAGAATGACGTCCGTCAAGATGCCTATTTGAAAATGAAAGAACGGGGAGAACACTGACCGTCAAGGATGGGCCTTGTCATGGCCACACATCGACATTCTTCTCGTCAACCCACCCGCTCACCTCCTCAGTCGTGGGAAACAGTGTCTTGTCAATGTCCTTGGGCTCGTCACCAGGCCCGGACTTGTCAGCAAGTCAAATCGGAGTGATTCGGGCCCAGCCTGTCCCTGAATCTCAGCCAACTTCTCCTCCAAGTCGTCTGTGCTCACAGATTGGCCGTTTTCGTCAATCCACTCAGTTGCCTTCGTGATGATAGAAAGTAAGGTCTTCTTGTCATCGTCATCCAACCTGCCACCGAGCCGAGTCCGGTCAGCTGGTTGCGATTTGATGCTGAAGACAAACGAAGACAACTGGTTGAGAGTTTCGATCCGCCTCGTCTTCCGATGCGGGTTCCTCAGCCTCCTGAACCATCCGCTCAATGTCTTCCTTGGAAAGACGTCCCCTCTCGTTCGTGATAGTGATCGACTTGGATTTACCACTGGGGGTCACATGTCAACCCCGATCATCCATCTTTCGACTGAGTAGTGGGGATCACTTACATTCCCTTCTCGGCGGCAGCACCCACTTTCATGATGCTGTTGGCATCAATCTCGAATGCAACCTCAATCTGAGGGATACTGCGGGAGAGTGACACATTGAAAGTACCACAACGAGATCATAGGCAATGATCTGAGATTCACTGCCTTTCTCGTTGAGACCGTAGGCAGGTTCGACGTTATGGGTAGTACTAACCTTCTCACCGAGGTATGCCTCTGCGGTCTCCTTCACCTTCGTCAGAACCATGGTGCTGATTTCCTCAGTGGTCTGTAGAAGATACGGTAAGCTTCCTGCAACCAATGATCAGCGTAGAACAACCTCGCAAATTCATGCGTCGTCTTGCCCTTGTAGCTGATTTGAATGGCAGGTTTCCTGCCTTTGTTGACGACATCCAAAGGCAAGTGCTTGAAAGCACTCTCGGTGGGGTCTCTGATCCTTGATAAATTTTTAGTGAAGGTAGGAAACAAACGAAGCAAGAAAACATACCGTAGTGAGTCCTTCGTCCTGGTGGAGGTGCGTTCCGAAGGTGTGCGGCCTCTGGAGTGGAGCAGAGCGCGCTGCATGCTTACCTAACCGTGTCCTAATTAGGCAACCATTCAAGATGACGGTCGGTCGCAGCAGTGACGAGGACACTGGCAACAACGGGAGTTCAGAGTGGGCAAGAAAAATAAGAAAAACGTACAAACATATGGTCCATGTATAGATTGAACTCGCGGGAATGAAAAGAAGGCAGTTTTCGCGAGGTGCTGTTGCCGTGATGGTGAGATGGGGAGGAAAGGTGTAAAGTGAGATAAGTGGCGATTTGGCAGAGTAAAGTGAGATAAGTGTAGCATCCCGAAAAATTTACAAGCTGTACATAAAAAAATTGTAAAAATTGTAAAAAAAATTCGTCGTTGCTTGTTTATCACGCTTCAACTCTGCTCAAGCGTCACCTGGACGTGTTTCTCACAGCCTTTCTGACCAGGCCGCTCCCTAGGACACACTCCCAGCCACAGAGCGTTTCACGCGCAAGCTCAGCTGGACGGGTTGACGCAAGTCTTGACCTGGGGCAACTCAGGTGAGTCGGTTCTCGAGTACTCACAATTTTCTGGACAATACTCATCCGTGTTGAAATGATTTACCTCCCAGCGGCCGTCCACCGTGTTCGTTCCTGCAAAAACGAGCATGCAAGGCACCCAGAGCACGGACATAGCGACCAAACCAAGTGCATGCGTTCTCTCTCAGTCCACAGCCTCACCCAGCCGGATATGTTCAAGTCGAAGGATCTACGACGGCGATCCGATGGTCGCGCTGACCATTGAGCCCCCAAGAGTCAAGACGCGCGCAACACACTCAGTACAACTCTCCCAAGCCCGAGGTCACCCACAACACAATTCCACTGCGTCGACCATCAAGCCCAGAGCCTTCCAGATGCGTTCGACGCGCCCAGCACGAACGGCAAGCTTCATCGTGACCGGCACGTCCTCGCCCATGACACTAGCATCAGTCATTCCCATCGCATCTTTACATGCGGTTGGGTGTCGCGCGTATGGTATGTGAGCCTGTTACATGTATCGTGGACCACTCATGCTTTCTTTTTTAAAATTTGGCCAAGAGAAAGACCAGCATCGACGGATCGAGGTCTTCGAGAGACTTCAAGAACACACCCAACCGGACATCTTCGAGCTAGCCCAGCCCCCTCCCGTCAGCGTGCTCAGCACGACGGCGAGATTTCACTGGTGCGTCTTGGTGCGTCTTCACCCGCGCGCCATCGTTGATTCCGGGTCATCATTCCGATCATCATTCAGCCTACTACTGTACTAGTACCAAGACCTGCGCAAATCGAGGCCTTCGGGAGGGCTTCAAGAGCCAGAAGCTGACCGGACGACGACTCGCCTTAAACGCTGCACGATGCGACCGCGTCGACCGTCGCGAATCCCCTCCTCCCTCCCCCCAGGATGCGCTCGACGCGCTCTGTCGTTGCCGTCCCGAGACGCTGAGTCAGCACGGCCGACGCCGAGACGCGATCCGGGGTTCCCCGACAGGGATTCTTTTTACCCGTTTACAAGCTGTGCCACCGCACCGCATGTAAATTTCTCCGATTAAACTGACTTATCTCGAGAAATTTACATGCGGTGCAGGCCCGGAAGAGCAGCCCGCTCCCACGGGTCAGCACGCGAGTTCGGATTCCCCCTCTCCTTCCGTTTGCGGTCGAGGTCCGCACAGCCACGACGCCGCTCGTGCGAGAGAGATACTAATAGTATGCACACCGTCGTCGCGACGGACGACGACGGCATCGACGACGATCGACGACAAATCAGACAGACAGGCAGGACGTGCGAGCGCGCTGCAAGAGAGAGAGAGAGAGGTCCGAGTCCAAGTCCGATCCGGAATGGAACTTGAAGGACAATGAACTTGAATACAGCCGACTCGGATGGACGACGAATACGAATATACAGTGTGGTTCGACTTCGACTACGAGACGACGACGGGACGGCACATGCGGTATATGAATCGACGAGCACTACGGACTGGTACGGTATGGGTACGTTGCACGGCTCGGACGAAGGAGCCCGGACTCCGGACTTCAAGTTCGTCCTGATTCCTCAGCTCGAAGACTGGATGCCCGGCCAGGACCGCATCTCGCGCTCTCCACGCGCTCGGCGGGCGGTGTTGATTGCACGAAGGAGTGCGCTATGACCCTGCTCGGCTTCGGGGTATGCGGCAAGGAATCGAGCATCGTCGGAATGGAATCTGTGGCGCCGGCGAGAATGCACGAACGGACGTGTGTGAGACATCCGGCGAGACAGAAAGAACACACCGACCTTTCGATGAATTCAAGCGCGATCACGGCGCGCTGTTGGTATTTGGGTGCGAAGACCCGATTGCAGCCCCGGGTCCAATCTGGGGGCCAGTCCTTGAGTGGGGTGTGGAGGCCGAGCACGGGGTCACCTTTGATCCAGTGCTTGACGATGTCTCGCCAGGACTCGCCCTTGGGACGACGGCCCCCGTTAGGACTGCGGGCAGGGATGTCGGGGATGACAAGGCCGGGTGTCGGAAGTGAGTCGCGGGCAGCCCGAGTGGTGCTGCGTGACAGCCTGGGCTCAGACAGGCTTGTTGAACCCAGGACAGGGCGACGACGGCTGCGCTTGGGCCCCAGTGGGCTGCCAGTGATGCTGCTCGTGTCTGGCGAGTTGGGACATGCGTTTGAGTTGGTATGGTTGTCAGCTCGCCGGATGCTGCCGTTGGTGCCAGTTGGTGCTGCCGCACGAGCGGGGAGCTTGATCGTGAGCCTCAGACTCCCACTCGACTTCAAGTTGGACCGTTCGGACATGCTGGCAAGGGCGTGTGGAACCGTGTTCTGAGTCGTGCCCACTGGCAGTGGAGCATTGTTTGTGACAACGTCAGCCAGCTCACGGACGGTGCTGTGGACATGGACCATCCGCGTCCTCAGGTCCGAAACGCTGGCGTCGAACGAGTCCATCATTGCCCGCACATCCTCCACCGAGACTGGTTGGACGAGGACGGCCTCACCCATGAGGGACTCGTCCGCTTTGCGCTGAACAGGTGCAAGGGCATCGCTGTGATCAGTCTCGTAAGTGTGAAGCTCATCGAGGAGGTATCGTATGAGAGTGTCCCGCTATCAGCATGAAGCGTGTCAGCAAACGGCGTGGTACTACCAACGAGGAGATAAGGTGACTCAGACGGTCGGTCTGCTTACATGTTCGTTTTCAGCCCAGCCACCCCACCAACGCACCATGGCCAAGGTCCAGCGTTCTCCGAGTGGTGCAAACATGAAACGGTATTGGGCTCCACCTCGCCGAAAGCAGTGAGTGGAGAAGGATCCGCGAATACCAGCACCAGTGGTCGCCTCGTTGATCCACTTTTGAACTGCATCGTGGGAGAGTGGCTCGTGGGGCTGTACGACACCGTTTGCGCCCATCGAAGGAAATATGCAGTCATCTGCTTCCAGCTCACGCCCGTAGTGATAGATCTCCAGCCATTTCATCCAGACGGACAGCCAAAAAAAGCAGTCTGCGGCAGGCAGCTGAGACTGAGGATACAGCCGGTAGTGGTTCCCTAGTGGCACCAATGTGGTCAGCATCAATCCCGATGCCAGCGTGGCTCAGATCAGTGCTAGTACTGGCACGCACCCCTCAGATCGGACTCGCCCTTGTCGACTCTGTGCTGCCAGCCCTTCCGATTTGTGAGACGGAGCTCGAAATAGACCGTGAGATCGCTCTGGGTGAGCTTTCCTTTGAGAATCGTCTTCCTCACGACATTGCTGACCGCAGCACAATCAGAGATGGTGATGTGCTTTCGTTGCACTTTCACGAGTTCAAAACACCTGCCAGTGGGTTTGTGGGAATTTCGTCAAGCTCTGACATCCAGGCAGGGGACTCGAACTTACCTTGTCCACAGCGTCCATGCCATCGCGTCGAACGTGATCTGTTCGAGGTGTCGAGTGATAAACTCGCGTTCCTTCAAGGTGAGCTCCAGGGCGGGTGCAGCACAGTCAGCTGACATGTCATCAAACCCGCGTTCCAGGGCAGAGAGTGCCGTTTCCAGGGATGGACAGGTTTCAAAGGACCACGAGAGCATCCTTTCCATGTAGGCTCTCGTCATTGGGAGTGAGTGGGTTCTATCGCCATCCTCCGAGCTCGCCTTGTGCTTCAGTGACATTGTGACGTCCTGGACCTCTGCGGACTCTGCAGGATTGCCAACCCACTGCTGACTGACTGGGTCCAGCTGCCACTTGTTGCGATATCGACCGCTGTCGCTGCAGTGACAACTTGTCCGTCAGTACGGCAGCACATCGCGTCGTTGGTACATACACTTTGTCCCACAGGTCCTTGAATGCAGCCCTGATTCCCTCCACGGAATTCTTCCCAAGGTTCTGGTGAAATCCTTTGTACGTCAAGAACAAGGAGAGTGCCTTGTCGGAGAACTGGTTTGGCACACGGTCAAAAGCGTGGGCGAACGCAGGGTCAGCATAAGGATCGTCCTCGCCGAGAATGTGGTTGGCCCCTGACCACAACTGCTCGCAGGTGCTGGGCCTCTCGTCATGGTCCTTGAAGAACTCGGCAAGCCATTCACGACCACGCTTTACGTGGCCGGCATAAGATCTCCGTGTGCTTGCAGCCTTGAGATGTGTCTCTTTCCCGGCCTCCTTCAGCTGTTCGATGGATCTCAGACTCTGTACAGGCGAGTGCGACACCAGTAGTGCTTTCTTGCGCTGCTTCTGTGGTGACCCAAGGGCCTGTGGGGCTTTTTTCAGTGAATCCCGGGCCCGACCCATGGATGAAGATGGGGGTATGTTGTGACAGGACAAAGCCACTGTAGATTTGTCAAAAAACAATTTCGTGGAACTAGTATGTATTTCCGAGTCACCAGATGCCGTCAGGTCATATATCGTACATACAATGTGACACAGATACTACAATGTGCACTGCAAAGTCAACCAACAATCTCAACCTCCGAGTCTGAGTCAAGGTTCCCTTCCACCGAGTCCAAGTCTGACTCTCCTGTAAGATCAATCACGGGTCTGCATTGCTGTGAGCTGTGCGATGTGCTCGTGCCAATGTGTGTAAAACCAGCGTGCAGGAACGCACGCACTTCCACCCGCTGACGAGCCTCTGTGCTTGTGTTGGATGAGGATGGCCTCTGCAAAACGAAGACATTGTCAGGCGAGAAACGAAGTCATGAACGACCTTCAAGGTGCTTACCTCCATGCTGTGATCAGCAAATGCAGCTGTCTCTGTCGGAAATGCATGCTCAACTACACAAGCAGGGATGGTGATGAACGCGGGCTCGTCAACCAGTTGGTGCCTGCTCTGCATGGGCAGAGATGGCAATGCCACACGGGCAGCATCAGCAAGCTGCCTTGTGTGAAGACGAACCTGGAAGACAGCAAGTCTTGAGCCAATCGTCTCAATGACGCGACGGTCCACAAGTTTGAGCACCGGCTTGAATGTCGCTGTGTCATGGGGTTGCTTCGCCAGCTGAGACAGCTCGACTTTAGGATACAACACTTTTTTTAAAGTCGACAGTCATGCCTACCTTGCATAGCATGCGTAGCTCCATGCCTTCCCACACCGTGGCACGCATCTTCTCAATGACCATCTTGCCATCCCACCCGAACTTGCATGCACAGAATGACGCCAGTGTGCCAAGAGCAGGTTGACAAGAAAGAATGTGGTGCGGGAAATTAGTTGTGCCAGTTACTACATGGCGGCTGCCCATGCCAGCAGAGAATGTCGTTATTGGATGAGCATACTGCCGCAGAGTGTCACGGCTTGGAAACAAGGCCGGAATCGAGTTCGCAAGCATGGCATGCTTGCATCCAACAAACCCTTCAGGGTCCGTCACCAAGACCTGTCGAAGGTCATCTTTCCAACTGTGGAGAAAGTCGGCAAAATCTGCCTTCCCCTTTGTTGTATGAGCGTCAAGTAGAGCCTCCCCAAGCTTGTACTGGGAGACGCCATGAGCCGTTCTGATGCCACAGTGTGGGATTCCATCCTATACGGTCACATAAGTCAAATATATATACTGTGGACGGTCGAAATTACTCACGTTGTAGTCACCACCACTCAGGAGAGCGATCAGGACAAGGTCGCTGTGGGTCAAGCCTGTGGCGTTCATAATGGCATGGTCTGTGTAGACCTCTACTCGGTCAAAATGGCCTGGTTGTTCTGGGCTTTCGACGAGAGAAACAGGTAAGAAAACAAGATGGATGGCCTGACTGGGGGGGAAGGGCCCAGGACTCTGAGAGTTGGATGCACTTACCAGCGGATGACACACGTAGCACCGAAGACCAGCGCATCGTTGTCAGTCGTCAGAACTGCATCAATGAGTCCATTTTGAGAGAGTGCCGCAAGCTCGGCTTCAGCTTCACCAGGTCCCTGCATATTGTTAGTTTGCACCATTTCAATGATGTTCGTGCGCCAACCACACACCTCATACCATGCAAATCCAAAGATGGTCAGCATCTCTTGGAACGCAGAGGCAAGCCAGTGGTGTGTCCTCTGGACTCGCTTTCGCCGCTTCACGCGCGGCCGTGCAGGGCCATCAAAGACAAAGACCGCATGTAAGGGGATGCTGAGAAACGCCCCAAGCCGGTAAAACAGCGCTCGCAACTCGGGGTTTGCTCCAGCGCCAGCATGATTGTACCGAAAAACAGGACACACTGAGTGCATCCATACACTGGTTGCATGGTATGAGCAATGCGTCGTGAGCAGGGCTTGCTCGTACCTTGCATCCACCCCGACAGTGAGCAGCCCTGGACTGTCGCCAGAGCCACCATTTGGCCGAAAGCCTTCATTTGCTGCAAACTCCGTGAGAGAGCGTTCATCCATTGCACACGATAGAATCTGTTTTCCGTCCTTGAACCCAGGACCACGACAAAGGGAGAAAATGTAAACTCACCGGCCAGAGCCCTTTCACGCCCATGTTGTACGAGGTTGAGTGCAGTTAGGGGGCCCCTGAGAATGACGTCCGTCAAGATGCCTATTTGAAAATGAAAGAACGGGGAGAACACTGACCGTCAAGGATGGGCCTTGTCATGGCCACACATCGACATTCTTCTCGTCAACCCACCCGCTCACCTCCTCAGTCGTGGGAAACAGTGTCTTGTCAATGTCCTTGGGCTCGTCACCAGGCCCGGACTTGTCAGCAAGTCAAATCGGAGTGATTCGGGCCCAGCCTGTCCCTGAATCTCAGCCAACTTCTCCTCCAAGTCGTCTGTGCTCACAGATTGGCCGTTTTCGTCAATCCACTCAGTTGCCTTCGTGATGATAGAAAGTAAGGTCTTCTTGTCATCGTCATCCAACCTGCCACCGAGCCGAGTCCGGTCAGCTGGTTGCGATTTGATGCTGAAGACAAACGAAGACAACTGGTTGAGAGTTTCGATCCGCCTCGTCTTCCGATGCGGGTTCCTCAGCCTCCTGAACCATCCGCTCAATGTCTTCCTTGGAAAGACGTCCCCTCTCGTTCGTGATAGTGATCGACTTGGATTTACCACTGGGGGTCACATGTCAACCCCGATCATCCATCTTTCGACTGAGTAGTGGGGATCACTTACATTCCCTTCTCGGCGGCAGCACCCACTTTCATGATGCTGTTGGCATCAATCTCGAATGCAACCTCAATCTGAGGGATACTGCGGGAGAGTGACACATTGAAAGTACCACAACGAGATCATAGGCAATGATCTGAGATTCACTGCCTTTCTCGTTGAGACCGTAGGCAGGTTCGACGTTATGGGTAGTACTAACCTTCTCACCGAGGTATGCCTCTGCGGTCTCCTTCACCTTCGTCAGAACCATGGTGCTGATTTCCTCAGTGGTCTGTAGAAGATACGGTAAGCTTCCTGCAACCAATGATCAGCGTAGAACAACCTCGCAAATTCATGCGTCGTCTTGCCCTTGTAGCTGATTTGAATGGCAGGTTTCCTGCCTTTGTTGACGACATCCAAAGGCAAGTGCTTGAAAGCACTCTCGGTGGGGTCTCTGATCCTTGATAAATTTTTAGTGAAGGTAGGAAACAAACGAAGCAAGAAAACATACCGTAGTGAGTCCTTCGTCCTGGTGGAGGTGCGTTCCGAAGGTGTGCGGCCTCTGGAGTGGAGCAGAGCGCGCTGCATGCTTACCTAACCGTGTCCTAATTAGGCAACCATTCAAGATGACGGTCGGTCGCAGCAGTGACGAGGACACTGGCAACAACGGGAGTTCAGAGTGGGCAAGAAAAATAAGAAAAACGTACAAACATATGGTCCATGTATAGATTGAACTCGCGGGAATGAAAAGAAGGCAGTTTTCGCGAGGTGCTGTTGCCGTGATGGTGAGATGGGGAGGAAAGGTGTAAAGTGAGATAAGTGGCGATTTGGCAGAGTAAAGTGAGATAAGTGTAGCATCCCGAAAAATTTACAAGCTGTACATAAAAAAATTGTAAAAATTGTAAAAAAAATTCGTCGTTGCTTGTTTATCACGCTTCAACTCTGCTCAAGCGTCACCTGGACGTGTTTCTCACAGCCTTTCTGACCAGGCCGCTCCCTAGGACACACTCCCAGCCACAGAGCGTTTCACGCGCAAGCTCAGCTGGACGGGTTGACGCAAGTCTTGACCTGGGGCAACTCAGGTGAGTCGGTTCTCGAGTACTCACAATTTTCTGGACAATACTCATCCGTGTTGAAATGATTTACCTCCCAGCGGCCGTCCACCGTGTTCGTTCCTGCAAAAACGAGCATGCAAGGCACCCAGAGCACGGACATAGCGACCAAACCAAGTGCATGCGTTCTCTCTCAGTCCACAGCCTCACCCAGCCGGATATGTTCAAGTCGAAGGATCTACGACGGCGATCCGATGGTCGCGCTGACCATTGAGCCCCCAAGAGTCAAGACGCGCGCAACACACTCAGTACAACTCTCCCAAGCCCGAGGTCACCCACAACACAATTCCACTGCGTCGACCATCAAGCCCAGAGCCTTCCAGATGCGTTCGACGCGCCCAGCACGAACGGCAAGCTTCATCGTGACCGGCACGTCCTCGCCCATGACACTAGCATCAGTCATTCCCATCGCATCTTTACATGCGGTTGGGTGTCGCGCGTATGGTATGTGAGCCTGTTACATGTATCGTGGACCACTCATGCTTTCTTTTTTAAAATTTGGCCAAGAGAAAGACCAGCATCGACGGATCGAGGTCTTCGAGAGACTTCAAGAACACACCCAACCGGACATCTTCGAGCTAGCCCAGCCCCCTCCCGTCAGCGTGCTCAGCACGACGGCGAGATTTCACTGGTGCGTCTTGGTGCGTCTTCACCCGCGCGCCATCGTTGATTCCGGGTCATCATTCCGATCATCATTCAGCCTACTACTGTACTAGTACCAAGACCTGCGCAAATCGAGGCCTTCGGGAGGGCTTCAAGAGCCAGAAGCTGACCGGACGACGACTCGCCTTAAACGCTGCACGATGCGACCGCGTCGACCGTCGCGAATCCCCTCCTCCCTCCCCCCAGGATGCGCTCGACGCGCTCTGTCGTTGCCGTCCCGAGACGCTGAGTCAGCACGGCCGACGCCGAGACGCGATCCGGGGTTCCCCGACAGGGATTCTTTTTACCCGTTTACAAGCTGTGCCACCGCACCGCATGTAAATTTCTCCGATTAAACTGACTTTACAACCGAACAACGTTCTGTCTGCACATACTATGTATGCTTGGATCTCGCTCTTAGCGATTGATCAATTGATCGGTAAGCAATTACATTATTATAACAAGAGAGGAACTAGTAGCTCGAACGCAGGTTGACGGATTTGCTTCTCTTCCCAGTTCGACAAACCTGCCCGAGAGGCAGTCATATCGGTACTCGCACGCGTCAAAGTGGCAGGGGTCTATGAGAACGTGCAGATCGTCTTCCTATGTTCTCTTGGACCCGAGTAAGAAAGCTTGAATAATCCGCATCGAAATTTCGATTTATAAACTTGCCGCTGTAGGTTTTTGGATGCCCCGAGTAACCGGAACCCTCCTCTATCAGTGAGTTTATTCGTCACAGTTGTTAGATTCTTATGTAGTACTTATCGAACTCAGGGAGAGATTGCTACTCAAGTACTCAACGCTCGACTTTACTCATCGCAAACGTACAACATGACCACTGTTACCCAGGTGAAGAACGATGCGTCCATCACATATGCGTGTGCGCCAGCACCCTACCCCCCTCCACCAAAGGATGACGGTGGTCCGAGGTCGAACGACAATGACAGAGGTGCCTTCGTCATGACTACCCTCGACAAGATATGGAAGATTGGTTACGTCCCCAAGGGGTTCGAAACCAATAAGGATGTAAACGTCCGCTCCGAACAACAGGGGACGACGGTACGTCCAGACGCACTTGATGTGTAGGTAGTTGCGTTGATACTGCAAACTACTTTGTTTTCAGGTAATCAGCTACTGCTTTATTGACTCGCGAAATGAGTCGGACGCACAGAAGGAAAAGGCCATCAGTGGAGGGCATGAGGGTATGGGAGGAGCACGCGAACGTCTCTTTTGTAGTGCATCCTCAGGACGACACATCCACCGCCGATATCAGAATCAGCTTCCGCACCGCCTCCGGTTCATCGTGGAGCGCAGTCGGTGCTACCAAACGCAGTGGACAGAATATAATCCCCGCCAAAAACCCGACAATCAATTTCGGAGTGTTGACGGATGGCACACCCCTGAACGAAAAAGCTATAATCCTTCACGAGCTCGGACACGTCCTTGGGATGATGCACGAACATCAGAGCCCCGCTAGAGGAGTCAAGATCACGTTGAAAACAGAGGAGGTCTACAAATATTACCGTCCTTTACTTGGCTTCAACGATAAACTGGTGAAGACTCAAATCATCGATCAGTATAAGCAGGGCGAATCAAACTTTAGTCACTTCGACCCGAAATCCATCATGATGTGCGCGCCCTTTCTCTTCTTTAAACGTCGATGCTAATGTATCTGATGGCCACCAAGGTACTTTATGCCTGCTCATCTCAATGTTGAGAATATACAGATCCGCCCCAACACAAAACTGTCGGAACTCGATAAAGCGTACATCCAGCTTGCGTACCCCCATAACGATTCAGGAAGGCTTCTTTCGGCCTTGGGCACCATCGGTGTCCCGGAATCAGAGGCAATGAGGATCATCGAGCCGATCTCAATCTGCGCTATCGATGACAAGGAAAAGAGGGATGAATGGTGGAAAAACAACAAGGGTACTGAGGACACGGAAACCGAACCAAAGTTGAAGCACTTTCTCCGTGCGGTCCGTATGGAGTTCTTCGACTACAATAAGCGGAACATCGAAGCACAAGCTCTCCTGAAAGGTAGGTCCAACCTTTCTAATTCTGAGAAATCTCCGTCTCTTACGATATGTCTGCTTTACCAGCCAAGAAGAAAAGGGCTGGTACTCAAGAGCCCTTGAAGGAGTCGAATCAATTGACGACGACTCAAGCACAAGAAGTTGAATCAATGGACAACTCGAACTAAGACGATTCCCAACTCGACTCAAATGCCACCTGCCGCGTGAAGTTGAAGAACTTACCTCAGGAGCTTATGTCGATGCCTAGCGCGTTATGGGATTTCTAGTACCATGTATCTATGCGTCTGACAAATGATTCAGAATATCTTGCTTCGTTGGTGTCTCCTGTATTTTTGTTGTAATCATATATTTGTGACCTGTGATATCGTTGCACTATCGTACTCCGGAGTTCCGTCTATCATGCTATATTCATGTTCATCAACAAATCGACCGTGCTTGCAGGAACACTCTTGCCGCTGTGTCGCTGAAAGACTTCCCTGAATTCCTGAAGCAGCTACCTGACCCTACCTCTGACTCGGAGGACTGGATCTCAAAAGATTGGGGGTCGATTCAGAAACCGATCAATCTGATGAATCGGGAGTCGATCGACGAATATATCTTACAAGATCTCGTTCCGCCAAAGCGTGTTTCAACCGCCGATTTCCCATAAATCACACAAAATCGATTTCTCCATTCGAAAGGACCCTAGAAAATGACTTGTCTAAGCAGACGGGCCTTCGACAAAATCTGGGGCGACGTTAGTACATAAACACGGATCAAAGGAGGACTTATTTATGAATAGTCAACGCGTCCCGAACCCCAGGAATAGTATTGAATTTGGAGCAGTAATGGAGTTATTATGGCCGCTCTCGAGATAGAAATCATTTGATGTGGCAGATCTAACCTTGGTTCAGTGGATTTTGTTCTGCTCCGCAATATGTTACATACATGCCTACGATTGATGGCAGTAAGTTTGAGCCAGTTCAAAGTCAGATTAGTCAAAATGCGCCTAGGCTATAGTTGTCTTCGTCCGAAATGTTCACCATGCACCCACCATCATTCAGAGAGACAATGTGTCCGATTACATATTATTCATTCCATACTCGCCGTCATGAAAAATTTCACACTCGCACCACATGGACGCATAAGTGAATAGATGCGTGTTGAAATTAGCATCTTCATAGAGTATGACGTGTCTCACTCCATTCAAGCTGGGTTCTCGCTTTTCACAGCTAGTTGGTTCGGTTACAAACACCCGGACAATCCCCGTTCGGGTTTGATGCAATGCTTACGCGCCGGACGCATTCTTGCAACGTCAGTTGTAGGTGTTTTTTCTATCTGGGTCTGTAACTTGTATGATTCTCAGATCGCAGTGCATCAATCCACCCTCATTAGGTATCCATCAGGCAAGAGAAAGAGGGATAAAACTAGAAACCATGCTGACACCGTAACGCGACAGTATAAAGGAGTTGTCTTCTCCACCTAAATTCGCAGTTCATTCAGTTCTGCTAGTGCTTGTGAATTTACTGTACACGCGAGGATGATCAATTGCCATCAACGTCACTTCACTCGTCTTCGCATCTATGCTCCCCCTTGCGTTGGAAAAGATGAAGCGGACTCCAGTAATCGAACCAAGTTCCTTGTCCTGGAAGAATCGAGGTTATGGTCCAGCCAAACGGTTCGTGTTTCGTTTCGCCCACTTTCATTATCTGAGCTAGCTCTAAATTTAGAACATCACATATTCCTTCCTCGACAAGGAAAAAGAGAACCTCGAGCTCTACCGGAAGAAGGCTCTCGTGACTACTGCGATGAATGAATATACCAAGTATGCCAATGTCAGGTTCCAGGAGAAAGATGAGGACGCCACGAACATAAGGATCAGCTTCGAGTCGGAATCTGGAAATGGTGCTTTGGTTGGCACCGATGCTTTGATGGCGAACTCAGGTTCTACTGTAAACTTGGGAGGGATGGACTTGGGGAGGGACGACACGAGTAACTTTGCGATGGCACTCCATGCCATTGGACATGTGCTTGGTCTCTTGCATGAGGTCAAAGGCAACTCGACGAATTTCAAACAGTATGACAGCTTCTCTGTCATGGCGTGAGTTCAATCTTCATTACGTGCAAAACCTTTGAAGACCATATTTTTTAGGTGCTCTGGAAAAGTCAGCGATCGCACCGAGCTTTCCGACAGCGACAAAGCCTGGCTCACGCTCAACTATCCCAAAGCTCCGCTTAACAAGCCTGGGGGACCAGACGACATCTGGACAGCCCCATCGTTCGCTCCGCGTGCTCGATGTCAACTCATACTATTCGTCGAAGATCCTCGAGGCTGACTGATCTTTCGGAGAGGCGCTTTCTTCTTTGCCAGTCTCTTGCGACTGCGCGGGAATTTCTGGGAGAAGGTATTTCACTTCCTTGGTCGTTCTAGGATCCAAGCTCTGATTAGAATAGTAAGCAGTCTGGACGACTGTCAAATATCCTGCTTGGCATTCACCCAGTAGCCATTCCCGGTGACAAAGGTGACGTCCTCCAGGAACTTCAGGTTCAGGACAAGACCAACAATAGTACCCGGTCGTATCCTCCACGATGAAACGCTGCATCCGGTCGAGATCGAGCGATATGCATTCACCCTCCTCCGTGCCTTTGGGATCTCCCTTGATCCTTTGCCACCCACTCGCACCTCAAAGTCCAAAGTCAACCAATACCGTGATACGTTAGCACGCATTCAGTCTCTTCTTGAGGATGCAAGTCCGTCAGAGCCCGAGAGCGGCGAAGAACTTACCATCCTTGACTCGAGCGGAGCTGGACAAGCTGATGGCACAGTTACCCGGAGTGCTGAACCCAGGATCTTTCTCTCTATCCTGACATCGCGGGCGTACAACATGGACTACTTCAATTGTTCCAGAACCCTACTGTATTGACGACTCTTCGTTCCCTTTTCCTCAACCCGAAGAGTTACAACGTCGAGGAGCCCCACTCCGATCTTACACAAGGTCTCCTACAGATGTTGAAGAGCGCCCCCGCAGGAGACATCTTCCAGGAGATCTATCACCTATGTTTCGCTTCATATTTGATGCATGATTTCTCTGGAAGGCAAGAGAAACTTCAGAAGAAACACCAAGAATGTTTGGAAAAATTATCCCCGAAATCGTCTCAACTGGGGCAGGGCTGGGAGCTCAAATGGGGTCCAGTTGTATGGAAAGAGAAACGCGATGATACCACCGGTGGTCCTGACCTCGTCTGGTACGTCGCCTGTAATTCCTCGGTCTCCTCGTTCAAAGACGAAGCTCCCCGAACAACCTACGTCATCGCTATCGCTGGAACTCAAATGAGGTCCGATCATACTTGGCTCCGGTCGAACCTTGACGTGACCTCTGTCACCGAGTTCGTAAGTTGGGTAGATAACAAATTCAAGACGATCTCGACAACCAATGTTCCACACGGCAAACCGTACGTCGCAGTGGGGACAGCTCGTACCGTTGGCCGCCTCCTTACTGAACAGGCACCTCGTGACGCCATTTCGGGCGGCAAGACGCTCCGTCAGTTTCTCGAATCCACGACCGAAAGCTCGAGGGTTATCGTTACCGGGCACAGTGTAGGCGCTGCTCTGACTCCCACCCTTGCTCTCGCCCTGGGCGAGGCCGGAATAATCCCATATGATCGCATGCTCACTTACCCTATTGCGGGGCCCAGCCCGGGAAACCACATGTTCGCCGCTTCGCTTTACCAATAACTTTCCACCCAGACCTTACGCTCCCCAGAACGAAGATTACAAAATCTGGAACCTCAACCTCGTCAACAAGTTTGACCCTGTTCCTTATTTCTGGTCCTGCTACGAAGTTGCGCAATCTCCACGAAGCGATCCCTGGATTCCTTTTCAAGAGTATTGACTATATGGTCGGAATTTCCTCCAGCATTATAGGTGACCTTCAGGAGGCCAACGTGGAGTACACGCCTATCCAGAGTCGATCATTCTCCTTATCTCTTGAGAGTGTTCTAGACAACCATAGCCGCGCGTATCACGAACACGTCGGTATCACCCCGCCGACGCCTCGTGAAGTGCTAAGGTAGATATCCTGAATTTCTGGAGAAAGGGAAGGTACTAGCAATACGCTTCGGGGATGATGGTATATATCGAAGGTGTACTCAAAATGTTGTGTCGCGCTTCTCGTCACGCTTCCATTCTCAACTTGTATGTTTTGTAAACGCTCAGTGCATGTGATCTTATCCTCCGTCACGAAGCTAGGATAGAAGTCGAGTCTAATGCCAACCGATGTCGTTTTGAAAGTTGAACGCCAGGTTCCAATCAAACATGCCCAAGGCCGTCTACCTTCCTCGTCTCCTTTTATCCCGTTCTTCACTGAACAACACCTCATAGGTCTGAATCAAATAACCATTTCCAGTACAAAGTATCCAACAGACGACAGTAAGTATTAGGCGATCAGCCGTTTCATGTCATGCTCATCTCGGAAAGTAGACGAAGACTCCATACGAGGCAACCTGTCGGGCTCATCACCGCAAGTTAATTACTCGAGATGCCTGGCGTGTGCGGTATGGCATTTGTCAGTACTCACACGTTGCAATGTGGTGGGGGGAAACCGTAAGCATGAAACCTGGTTTCATATCAAGACCGATCAAATGCGGGCAGGCGGCGGCGCCGGAGATGGCGGAGATGTCATAGAATTATCATATGCGTGATTATTCAAAGGAGTTCAGCTTTCCGTTGATTAGGAATTGGTACCTCAGTACTCAGTTTCGAGAAAAGACCTCAAAATGATTATGAAAACCGCATCGTAAGGCAAGGTCGGCGACTCCTATAAAATCATTGGTGACTCATTCTCGTACTATATGGGAGCACAAACTCCGTAAATGAAACCCTTCCTATACCATCATCTACTGATCAATCTGGTCATGACCGGAAAATTCCGAGCCCTACTTCACCCCAAACAACTCAACCCGATTCTTGATCAATCGATCATGATCGACGTCACCGTACGGGACACATTCCCATCGATATCCACCTAGTTCGGTTCCAAAGCATCCAAGTCATCCCAATTCAAGGTTCAAATGGAACGTTAGTTGTTTTACTTTATTTGTTTCTTGACAAGCTTCCTCGTTCTTAGCGAGCACACTAGCAACTCACAAAGGCAGTGGTAACTGGAATCCATGCTAGTAGCGAAACTATAAATGGGTTCGTCCCTTTATTTCAAGCCGTAGCTCGTGCAGAGTCGACTTTCTGTGTGGATTGACCACGCTCGATAATGGCCATCTGCGATCAACACCACTTCGTCCGTCTGCGGGTCTATAGCGACGAAGTTGCTGCTAATGACAGCGCCAAGTATCTTGTCCTTGAAGAGTCTAGGCTGTGGTCCAATCAGATGGTTCGTATTCTGTACCGCCCCACTTTCTTCGTCTGAGTTGGTCACAAACTCAGGACATCATATACTCCTTCCTCGATGACGAATCCGAGGACTCACTTGACCTGTATAAGAAAAAGGCTTTCGTGACCACTGCTATGAATGAATACACCAAGTTCGCCAACGTCAAGTTCATCCTCGCTGAGAAGCAGGATAGAAATGCCGCGCACGTAAGGTTTAGCTTCAGGCCGGGCACGGAACGCGGAACGATGGTCGGCACTGACGCTTTGATGGTGAATTCGGGCCCCACTGTAACCTTGGGAGGGATGGACTTGGGAAGGGACGACACGAGTAACTTTGCAATGGCACTTCATAGCATTGGACATGTGCTCGGTCTCTTGCATGAGGTCGAAGGCAACTCGACGAACTTCAGACAGTATGACGGCTTCTCTGTCATGGCGTAGGTCCAACCTTCATTATGCGTAAAATTATCTCAAGACCATATCTTTTAGGTACTCTGGAGAAGTCAGCGATCGCACCGAGCTTTCCGACAGCGACAAGGCCTGGCTCACCCTTAACTATACCCGAGCTCCGCTTAACACATCTTTGGGACCGAAAGACATTTGGACTCCTCATCGTTCCCTTCGTGTGCTTGACATTGATTCGATCTATTCGGCCAAGATCCTTAAGACCGATGATCTTATGGAGAGGCGTCTCATTTATTGCCAATTTCTTGCATCAGCGCGGGAACATTTCGGGAGAAGGTATTTTGATGAATTCTGGATCATATTGGATGTGGGCTCTAATTATTACCAGTCAGCGTTTTGACGAATCTGAAGGGTCTTGGGGTTTACCCGGTAGCTATTCCCAGTCAAAAAGGAGACCTTCTCCAGAAGCTGCAGGCTCAGACGCGGCCAACAGCAGTACCCGGTCGTATGTCCGACGAGGAAACGCCTCATCCTGTTGAGATCGAGCAATACGCATATTCCCTACTCCGTGCCTTCGGCATTTCGCTCGACCCTATAGCACCCAGGTCAAACATCGAAATCCAATCTCAACCAATACATCGATATGCTCGGGCGCATCCAATCCCTTCTGGAGGAGGCGGACTTGTCCAGAGTTTCAGCAGCGATGAGGAATTGCCATCGGAGGAAATGTTGACTCGAGCGGAGTTGGACGAGTTGATGGTACAGTTACCTGGAGTCCTGAATCAGATTCCCTCACTCTCTCTGAATGGTCCTGATATCGTCTTGCCGACGGACGTTCAACATGGACCACTTTATTGGATCCGGTGGCGTGCTGTGCGGAAAGTTCTCCGTTGGTTTTCCCGCATGGTATCACGGAAGAGCCACGACGTCCGACTTCTTCCCCCTCAGATCAATGAAACTATCCTAGACCTCTTGGAAAGGAATACCGCGCAAAACATCTTTCAAGAAATTTATCACTTGTGTTTCGCTTCAACGTTGGTGCATGATCTCAATGGGACGCAGGCAGATCTTCAAGCAAAGCACCAGGAACTCTTAGAAGGCCTCCTCCCCAGAATCAGCGATGACACGGATAGTAGTTGGGAGCTCAAGTGGGGCCCAGTTGTGTGGAAAGAAAAACCCGACGATACCACCGGCGGCCCAGACCTCGTCTGGTACGTCGCTTACAATTCCACGGTCTCGCCTCCTGGAAATGCAGGTGGACATCCGACCTGTGTCATTGCTATCGCTGGAACCCAAATGAGGTCTATCTACACATGGCTCCATGCAAACCTTCACGTGACCTCTGTAGTCGATTTCGACAGCTGGGTAGCCAACGGATTTAAGCCGAAGACCACAGTGAACGTCTCACCCGACAAACCTTACATTGCGATGGGTACCGCTCGTACTCTTGGCCGACTCCTTACTGAACGGGCACCCCCCGGCTCTATGTCGGCGGGACAGACGCTTCTTCAATTCCTCAAATCCGCAAACCAGTCGCAGGTGACCAGGTTCATTATCACCGGGCACAGCCTTGGTGCTGCTCTTACTCCCACCCTTGCTCTTGCTCTCGACCAGGCCGGTATAATCTCACACGATCGCATCCTTACATACCCCATTGCCGGACCCAGTCCGGGAAACCGCGCCTTCGCCACTCGCTTTTCCGACAACTTTCCAGCAAAGCGTGACAACCCCGAGGCTGACAGTTACAAAGTCTGGAACCTTAATCTCGTCAACGAGTATGACCCAGTTCCGCATGCCTGGTCGTTTAACAAGTTGCAGACTCTCCTCAAGATGTTCCCTGGATTCCATCTGAAGCTATCTATCCGTGTCATCGTTTACTGGGTTTTCGATGACCTTGCGCGCGCTGGCGTGCAGTACGCGCCCATCCAGAGCCAGCGTTTCTCTTCGTCTGTTGATGGCGTTTTAGAGCAGCACAGCGGTGCTTATCACGAACTTGTTGGAATCACTCCACCGGCGCTGCGCCACGTGTTGACCTAGAATGGAGAGTGCGGTGGCGACGTTGGGTTCAAACCGTTCAACGGCGTCGAAAGTGTAGTGACTTGAAGACTTGTATGTTTCCGTTTGCGATCTGAATTTGTGTACCTTGTAAAAGCGATGGGCGCTGGCATGTATCGCATACTCTGATGATATTTCTATTTTCGAGCGTGACTTGAACAACTGTGGCCGGAATATACATGCCCATCTACTTCAGTACGGAATATCATACAGTTTGAGCCACGACAGAATTTTCATTCAAATCAGGAGTAAAAATGCTTGATCGAAAGAAAACTAGATACAAGATAACCAAACTTAAGATGACTAGATACAAATACCACATTATTCCAACACTTACACTCACAGCAATTAGTCCTACACACAAGGAAGGAGCGTGTCAACAACAAATCGTAAATAGCCCTGCAAGTAATCAAGACAAAGTCTCCATGTAAAGAGAGTGGGAGGTTTCATATTCAGTTGGCTTGCGAATTTTCGGTCCGTCGGCAAGCGATCGGCAAGTGGTGCCGCTGTCTTGTTTCAGGTCCTCGTATCTGCCTCTCGCTTCACCCGTCGTTCTTCACTAAGCGTCGCAATTTCCTCGACAGTTACGACCTTGAATGGCCACGTTAACCAATTCCCTCCTGATCGCATGATCGGAAGCCCCATGTCTTCCAACAACTCGTCCATGGCTTGCGGCCACCTTGCGTGAGGTCAGTCATAGTGCAACAAGAAAACATCAAAACGTGGATACATACGACCAGAACTCGAGCCCGCTGCTGTAACTCTCGTTGAGGGATACCAACGTGCCAGGGAACCGCTTCCTCATCCAGGCTGAATGTCGTTCCGTCTCCACCAACGCCTCCTCAACCGTGGAGGGCAAACGCATCGTGTCCCCAAGGAAGTAGGACGATATCCAGTGTGCGGTCACCTCAAATCCATATCCGTTGTTTGTGGTGAACTAGGTATTCAAATGTAAAACATGACGCTCGCGCAATATCTGAACGAACGGGCTGCTTACCACCGCTCCACTGATAGCAAAGTCTCGTTTGGTGATGTTCTTTGCCGGGACAAGGCCACGATAAATGGACGGTGCCCACTGGTCCTTCTGGGGAGGAGTCGGCGGGGGTGAAGCAAGAGTCTTGTAGTGGGCCCATTCATCATTGTCCGCACCAGAAGGCGGGTGTCTTCCAATTCCGAGCTCTTCGACTGTCTTCTCTGAAGCGATCATAAACAAATACCCTGTGATATAAGCGTGCATAGCAACTGACCAGTGAAGATGTTCGTCCAGGACGAAGTATACCCAGTAGCAAGGATTACCAAGTCCGCTTGAAGCGCCTGCCCATCTTGCAACAAGAGGGACTCGCCATCTGCAGAGTAGCCTATAGCCCTGTTTGGAGCGACGAGTTTGATCTTTCCCTCGTTAGCGAGGGCATGGAATCCATCCTTTTTCCCACATCCCTCATCGTTACTACGGACGCCCCAAAACAATGAGTGTGCGTTCCTCAAAGGCGAATCCTTAGGGATCTTCAAGGCAGCGTACTGCACGTCATTGGTACAAAACCGCTGAGACACGAATGCCAACCCACGTACCGAACTCGATGTTAGCCAGTTCCATAAACCGTTTGTAATCATGCAGCCGAGCGTCGTGGTGTGTAAAAAGCGCCTAAACGATGTCAGCCGTTCAGGGTCGGCGCTCGCAAAGTATGGCCATCACTTACTCCAGGCTAGTTCGTAGCTTGATATTCGGCGAGAATACCGCGAGAAACCTTGAGTAACCGTGCTATCAGCAATGCGTACACAAAGGACACATAAACCATAGGTACCTGCTCTTCCTGATCCAATCAGGCAGCTGTACAGGGGCCGCTAAGAAGCCGTCAGCCTTTTCAAAAACCACAGACACCCTGATGCCGTGACGAGCCAAGAGAGAGGAAATGCTAAGATGCTGCCGTGAGGCTCATGCAGGATGAGAATTGGGGACTACTCACTCCTGGGCAGACCTCCCACCCCCAATCACAACAGCCGAGTAGTCTGGATTCGCTTGCGCCTCGCTCAAAATTTGATCGAAGCTTGATGCGAACTTCGATGTATGTAAGACTGTGCCGTGGAAGCCGGCCTGTTGCGCAGCCTTGGCGGATAAGGACTCGGGAATACGAGGTTGACTGCAACCCTGCGCGAAAGAAAGTTAGCAAAGCACCAGGGAGCAAACTCGAAAGTACAGACCCCAGTGCACAAAACGATGCGCGTATAACTCAAGACCTCGTTGTTGCCTGTTTTGAGATCACGAACTTCGACATCCCAACCCAAGCCGTTCTTTCCGCGCCGAATATCCAACACTTCGGTCTCAAACCGGATTTTTCCCGAGAGATACGTGTCGGCGAACTTTTCAAAGTAGGCTGTCATGTCTGCCCCACAGAGACGATTCCCCAACCTTTCATGCATGGCAGGAGGTGGCATGGGCAGGGAAGAGAACCTGAATTCCCCGTGGACGCTACAATACCATGAACATGTTAGACAACACAAAGCAAGTGGTTATTGGAACACGCCTGTTGATAGTCACGTCGGGATAGACGCGTCCCCTGGCCCACACGCCCCCAACGGACTTGTCACGCGTCAGGACCTGAAGATTTTGAAAACCATCTTGCAGGAATGTATAGGCGGTGATCAAGCCTGCTGAGCCAGCACCTATGATGCCAATACTCTCTTGACGGACAGAGTCGGCTGTCTTTGCTCCGGCCATGACAGACTGGTCTCGTACGTAGGGCTGTTGGGTGTGGGGTGGAAAGGAAGGGACGGGAAAGGGGAGTTAGAGATCACATCGGTTATATTACAACTAAATTGCCGTTGTACTTTGGTATTGACCCTCTCAGGGCCGACCGTATCACAAGTTTCGCCTTCGCGATGCCAGTGGCAGCTTCACAACTCCGCCTTTCACCCCAGAACACTAACCTCTAACCTGAACTTCTGAAGCCTGGAGATGGGCCGTGCACATCAAATATCACATAGTTAATATAAACAGGACCGCAGTGATGGCATCTTGCCATTTCCTTGCTCACACTTTCCGATCTACGGCACTTTCCGACCAACTTCGCCCACTTACCCATAGTGTACACATACTGCCACATCCCTTTCGCCGCACTAATCCAACTCGCCAACCTAACCTAGTTTTATTGCTGATACGCTCATATACTTCAAGCACTTATTAGCCCGGCGGATATTATCCTGGCAGTGACAGGGTTCAGGAATCTTACTCGCCTCCAATTAAAAGCCAGTGAATATGTCGCTCAATTGCTCAGCGTTTTACATGCGGCAACTTCAATAAGCCCTCACTGCGCGCAAAGGTACCATCTTCTTGATGCGGCGAACACACGACTTTCCCATTTCGCACGTATCGTCAAGATATGGGGTTGATATGGCATCTCGTCTGTATTAACTCCGTGGACATTATTAAGGGGCGTAACTTCCAGACGCCGTCCAAAATATATAAGGTATTCCGTCGAAGCTTGCACCCTACGTTTCCCTTCCCAGCTCTCCTCGATAGCATGGCTGGCTCTGGCGTCGATTTGCTGTGAGTCACGACGTCCATGTCCATTACTAGTTTCTGACCTCTTTTAATTACAGGTTCGGCCCAATGCTGATTGGCGTGTTTTTTAATACTATCTTATATGGTGTAAGTGTCCACTTCGCTTGTTTCACTACGTACTGAAGCGCGCCCCTTAGACAATGGTGGTACAGGTACGACGTCCAAGTAATTTTAATCGGGCAGGCGATTTATTCGATGCTGTCCTCCTTAACAGACTTATATATATTTCCAAACGTATAAAAGGTAAGAAAGTCGTGTACACGCCTCAATTGAGCTGGCGGCTTACATAAATTGCAGAGATGCGTGGTGGATCAAGGCGTTTGTGAGTTATTTCATCTGGAGTGATGATAGCTGATTCTGATTGAAAAAGGTACTCTATTTGCTTCTCTGTGAGACGTTGAACACGGGCTTCGACATCGGTATGATGTATGAGCCCCTCATCGTTCGCTACGGTATTTCCATTTCTCTCCCATAACTTCAAGAGCTGCTAATGTTGGGTCGCGCAGGTACGCCGGAGGCAGTTACAGTGGCGCCCATCAGTAAGAATTGTCTTCTACTCTTGAACCTCCCGCTCAATTGAACTCATTTGGGCCTCCAGTGCTGTCGGCTGGTAAGCAGTCTCGAGTACATCAATGCAGAGTTAACTGACGGAACGGCCCAAGATCCCATAATGACGGTGCGCCTAAATGAACCAATCTTTGATCCAAACCTAATGTATGAGATGCATAGGTGTTGATCTCTTCGCCTGTGCAGTACTTTATTGCGTGGCGTCTAAAGGTCATGAGCAACTCGTTCGTGTTACCTGCCATCATCGGCTTTTTCGCCACCACATCGCTAAGTAAGTTGGATCAGATTTCATCCGACCTGTTCTCTCACCTCCATCACAGTTGGCGGCATCGCGACTACGATTTCGGTTACTATTATTAACAAATATGTCGACTTTCACAAGTTTGATGGTGCCGTAATTACCTGGCTAGCATCGTCGGCTGTGGCAGATGTCATCATCACAGCATCACTGGTGTATAGCTTGGTGAGTAGTTCACAGGATTTTATTGGTTTGTTACTTAATCACGACCAAGGTGCGCCAACGCACGGGCTTCCATGCGACGGATAACATGATCAACAGGCTCATCCGGCGTGAGTTTGTTCTGTATTTGCGAAAAATTTGCATGATCTCAGTCATTTCAGTGACCGTGCAGACTGGGTTGATAACGTCCGTGTCCGCGACGCTCGACGTCACATTATTTTTAGCCATCAAGGTCAGTGAGCCTTTTGATGGAAGTGCATATCTCACGTTTTTGACATCTAGGGTGAAACTTTGTGAGCATCCTTTAGTCTTGTGTCCGAGCCCCCGAGGGTTACCGTCCCTGACTCTATTCTTACTTCCCGCAGTAACTACATATGGGATTTTGCCTTATCCAAGCTGTATTCGAACTCGATCCTGTCCACACTAAACGCACGTGGAGGATGGAAGAGTAGTTCATCCGTCCGGGAGAACATCCTATTTGGATCGCAAGTGGTTGGGGAACAGTCTTACAAAGAGGTACCCACAAGCAACCCACACGTGAATGTTTCTGACTCGCAACACAGAGCGAATTTACCGTCGAGCTGCAGGCTACCTCGTCCGCTAGTTCGTCGACCATTAAGAATTCAGCCCTCAGCCAAGACGAACCGTCGACGACACGCACGATCGAACCGCACGAAGTCTAGTGCCATTCATTATTTATTTCCTTCTCAGAGTGATGCCTTCTCGTTGAAAACGTGTTTCTACGGCCTCGCCGTGCTATCTATTAGCATCACCGTGCATCTGCATTCTCGTTTCTTGCGTGCAACGCTTGGACTTCACATAGAACGCTCGTTCTGATCCCTGGCATTCGTTACAGTACCTGTATACCAACAATGATATCGTTTGGAAGTCTATCTCGTTACCGCATCGAGATACTGCGGCCCGCGGGTCAAGCTGACGAAAGTGGCCCGTGTATATCCGGTGGCAGCTCGAAACGAGGTTGGGATTCCCTGACCTCGGGTTCAACGTTCAACGTTCAACGTTCAACGCCCAGCCCTCGCTTAGTGGGCTCGGTCACACAGACGATGACAAGTACGAGGCGTTGTGCAGGAGACCATGGGAGAGTCAAAATATCCTCCGGGTCTCTCACTTGTAACGCCTTCCCGTGTTTCGCCGTCCACTTGAATCGGACTGGTCCCTCACGACCACCGTTTGATCTCCGTGTGGTTAGGGTTTTGACGTGGTGATCGGTGTCAGTGTGTATGTGCCTGCGTCCCTTGTCGCTGCCACCACAGTTCCATGTGTCAGATTCCCGTCATGCCGCATCTTGTCTTCGTTTTCGTTTCCTTCGGCCTCGCCCAGCGGTGGCTCAACACGCTCCCGGTCGCGGTGTCGACCAAACCGGCTCAGTATACATGAAGCAGTTCGCGAAAGAGATGTATGTTGTACGCAACCGGCTCGACGGGGCACTGCTCATACTTGTACACAGGCGACGATCATGATGCAGATCGGCGGACACGCACGCACGCACGAACCGACCCATGGTAAGGGCGTCGGCACGCCGACTTCTCTCTCTGACAGACAAGTAGCAAGTACGTGGCGAGCTGTGAAAGGGCCACCAGTACCATCTTGGCAGAGACGATCCTATTCGTCGGAGCCGCTGAGTTTTTTTGGTCCAAATGGTGATCGTCAGGTGAAGATCGTCCCCGAGCATCAACGCTGACGTTTCCCCTTGTGGTCATTCCCGAATCTCGTCCGATGCTTGGTGCGAATACAGAGGGTTCCCACGCTGGAGATTCAGACGATGTTGTTGCGTTTCGTCGACGCTGCGTCAGCCACGACGTGGGGGATGTCGAGCCTACCGTGTTGACACACGTGCGTTTGTTCTTCAGTGCGCAGCCGAGCTGAGGATCGTGGGACTCGCACTGATGGGATATACTTGGCACACGCGCTACTGAATCACTGAGCGTTCGCTGGCAGTTAGTCTCGTTTGATCGCCTTAATCCAGCAGTTGTTCAGGTATGGTACTCACTGCTACAGCGCGGCTCGCGGCTCGAGGAGTCGCTGACCGTGATGGTCTATTCCGAGTCGCTGTGGTATCCCTCTCCCATCGGCGTGTCTCATCTGCTGCCGTGCGACGACAACGATGGGTAGTTCTCTCGATCACCCTATTTCAAGTATCCCATCTTCACTCGCCTTGATGATGGAAGCGTCGAGTGCTTGCGCGTGGAACGAACACGTTCGTGGTCCAATTCCCAGTCACCCATTTGAGATGGTGCACGATATATATTGACCACGCAATGTGTGTCCCGCAAGCGTCCCCACCCCGCACCTACCTTTCCCTCCCCATTCTTCCCGCCACGCCGGTCGACATGTACGGTTTCGAAACGATCCTAGCTCTGACAACCCGAATTGCCTCCTTACTTCCCTTTGGCGGCACACAGACTGTCGGGATCGTCCCTTATTACAACCCGACGCTCGGTGGCGGCTCCATGCTTAACGATGCCCAAGATGGGTACGGTGAACCCTTGAATGTCCGTCCGTCCCCGCTGTTCATTTTGCCGACAACGTCTTCCTGATCGGGTTTCTATTGCGCTGGTAGGTCATCATCTCGGGTCTGAGTTCCCCGGAGGTGTTGACAGACGACGGTGTGCTCAACTATGCGCGTGCGATTGGATTGTACGTCTCTCCTTTGGTCTTTTCGGCGTGTGAGGGGAACGCGATGACATGTCTTTCATTCCGGTATCCGCAGTTCCGAAGAATGTTTTGGGATTCATCTCGGGACCCCATTCTCGGCCAACCTTGGTGACGGTAACGAATGGGTTAATCAGACGATCGAGTTGCGTGAGGATTATGGCAGTCCGAGTGTCGGCACGTGTTTGGAGACGTTAATCGGCGGGAATCATTTCCGGTATGTGAGACGATTTGTTCTTTGGTGTGACCAACGCAACGTTGGGATAGAATATATCGTCAAAACGGAACCTTGGCGGACACTGGGGCGTTGTTCTTGGCGTAAGTGGATGGTTTTATGTACAGGATCGTTTTGGGTGGTTGGTGATACTTGAACTTGTTGACAGCGTCTCCAAGGAAAAGGTAAGGTGTCTGTGACGGATTCCGTCGTGAACGAGTCGGTTGACGTGAACTAGCCTGTGACGGATAACCACGATATCGTACCGGATGGGTATGACATTGGCAGGTAATTTATATAGGTTTCTTCGTTTCCTGGTTGTGATATGTTGGGTTGACTTGTACTTGTAGGGACGACTTGGTCGCAGGCGCGATTGGAACCCAGAGCTACGGTGGGGTGTCGTACAACACACGAGCGCAGAACATCACAGGGCTATTGGCGCCTGGTTCGGAAGGTGTGAACCACGGTACGTGATTTTGCTTAGTGTGAGGCTCCGATCTTCGACTTCTTGTCAGGTATCGCACAGGATGGGATCGTGACGTTGTTGACGGTGACGATTGTTTGACGAACCTGCAACATTAATCTGAGGGGGGTTGTATGTATGCCTATTTATAGCTTTGCGCGTGATCGGAATGTTTGTCCGAGTTTACTTGCTTCCTTATCTCGACTTTGTTGTGAGAAGCTGCAAGAAAACAACAGTAATGCATCTCCATTGAAACAAGGAACACCGAGATCCTGACACACATACAGCACTAAGGACACACAAGAATAAATGATGATGAGGTATCAAATCTTTATAGGATGATGCCTGCGGCCTCGCTGAGGAGAACAAGTAACCTGTCCTGTATTGCGGTGTGAGACGGTGCGTCGAGGACGTAGAACTGGGGCGTGCCTTGTCTTGTTCGGTATCTGCATACATGCACCAAGTGCGTCCGTCGACAAACTTGACGGCAAACGAGTGCGGGATGGCTTCCAGCTCTTCAAAGCCTTCGTACCACTCATTCAAGCTTTCGACTCGACCATCGAGAGGAACAAGGTCGACGGTGCGAGTTGAATCCTGGGAGTGGTCGTGAGTATATGTGCATGCACGGAGTAGAGGACCCATTTACCCGTCGATTTCTGCAGAGGGTTACTTGGCCATGTGCGAGATCAAACATGAAATAACGACGTTTCCAAGCGAGGTTCTCAGGCGTCTGTATAGTGACCCAGCCGTTGAATGCGTCGGGAGAGTCCGCCTGGAGTACTGCGTCACTGAGTCGTGCAATGCGAGAGCGTCTTTCCTCGGCGAAGCGTTTGCGTTCCTCTTCCTTTTCGCTGGACTGGGACTCTGCGCGCCGAATGTGTTCGCGCCGCCACTGTTGCATCTCAAGCGTATACTGCAGTCTTCGCTCATGCTCCGCCCGTTTCCGCTCCTTGATCTCCTGAAGACGACGTTCTTCGGCTGCCTTGGCTTCGCGTTCTTCCTTCGTCTTGCGTTCCGCGGCCTGTCGGAGGTCTTGGTGGAGGAGTGCTCTCCGGCGTTCCTCGTCCTCGCGGGCCATTTGCTCTGCCTCTTCTTTTTCGCGTCGTCTGCGCGCTTGGCGTTCGCGTTCTTCGCGGATGGCGTCTTGCTCTTCGTGTTCGCGACGGCGCTGGTTCGAGAGCTGGCGTTTGAGGCGTTCTTCGGGAGAGAGACGGAGTCGGGGGGAGAGGTCGACGCGGCCCTGGAGGATGACCTTTGGAGGGGAGGGAGGGGGAGGAGAGGGGGGATATTGGAGGTGGTCGGGTGTGAACGTCGTGTCGGGTTGGGGTATCGGAAGGGGTTTCATGACGTCTCTAGGTGGTGCTGCGGGGGTGTCACGTGTAAAAAGGACGTCCTTTGGAGGGGGAGGGGGAGGAGGAGAGGGTGAATTTACTGGCATGGGGGAATGTTTACGACGGATGAAAAAATGAGAAATCAAGTTTACTTGACAGTGGATAACCATGGAAATAGAAACACAAGACGACGAGAACGGGCGGTAGTTGTTATTATTGTCATAGATAAGATAAGATAAGATGGGTGGTCCGTGCGCTGTGGCTGTACCGTGTGAAAGTGTGATGGCTGTGACACGACACATCGTCACAGCATCTGTTTGGATTCCCCCGGCTGTCGTCCGTACGCTAATCACGGTCAGGTCACACTGCGGGCCAAAATGATAATCCAGCCGGGACAAGACAAGTCCTCCTCAACAACATCCATATCTCAGCCTCGCGATCACATTTATAAAGGCAAGTATACGCACAGATCTTGGCACCAATTACCCCCAGAACTCGTCAGGTACGTTGACGCCACTCTCATCATACCATGCATATCCAACAACTTCCATCAGGGCCATTGCAACTCACCATCTGCTCGACTTACAACACGTCAGTTATTGTCCCCTCACTTGGGACGCAAAGGGTCTTTGGAATCCAAGAATCGTATACACCACTTTTCGCGATGCTATTGCCCTCGAAAAGCTCATGCAAGTCACCCCTTCTTGGGCAGCCGCGCGTATGTACTCCCTCTTCTATTCTTTTCTAAACGCGCTCATCATTCCTCGAATAGTCGAAACACACCTCTTTTGGAGCAAAGCATGTGCCGTTCTCGATCCCCATGACGTCCTCGCCCATTATCAGTATGTTCGTTCACAACCTCCCCCACCCGGCGCAGCAGGTGGTGCTGCCCCTGCACATCTCCAACTTCCATATCGAATATCTCCTTTCCGTCACTTTCGTCAAATGACCGCGCGTAGCTGCTTCGTCTGTCGTATAAACTCCCCCTTCTCCTCCCTTGGTCTCGCCGTCGCCAAGAGAACCCATCACGCCCCTACTTTGGGTTCCATCGTCCTCTGCCGTGATCATCGCAAAAATTCATTCTGTGGTCTTTGCCTCCGCGAAGCACCTTCCGCCGAAACCGACCCCCAGTTCGATATGCACGGTAACGCTGTCCGTTTCACCCCCTATCACCAGCCATACGGCCTTCCAGCCCAGCTCAATATGGGCGTCTCCGCTTACACTCCTTATACCACCCCTCTCAACCCTGCATTCATGGTGTGCTGTGCTGACAACGAGGACGAGGATACTTGGCCCAATATTGATGCCACTTGCCGTTCTTGTCGCGGCGAATGGCTGTGGCAGCGCATCTACACAAGCCTTCGCGACCGCGAAGCCGTCGGAGGTCCGCGTTTCGTCCCTAATTCGTCTCGTTCAACTTCCATAAAAGATCGTTCTCTCCAATCCCGATATCCCCCGTCTAAATACGCGTCTGCAGATTGGGAGACGCGTCAAACAGTTGACGCGTTTCTTGAGTTGGGCGAGGGCTCAATTACCGAAGTGATTACCGTGGCGCGGGAAAAATTCTGGCTCCGCTCTCAGACCAAAATGCCCGAGCTCATGGAACAAGCTGTCGCAGCAACACGTTGGGCTGGTGAAGGCATGGGCGTCGACTTTACACCTCACACTCCTGCTATAAATCAAACAGTCGACCATGGTTCCGCGCACATCTCCTCCAGCGCTGCTGCCGGACATCCCGTGGTCGTGGGAGAGGCGGACAGTCCTGGCCGTGGCACATCCCTTTCACCTCCCTCCCCACGTTCTGTTCAGCGCTCGCGGTCGCCCTCCCCGAGGTCTGTTTATTCCTCCGAGTACGAGGGTTCAGAGGAAGACGAAGACCCAGAGCTGCTCTCATTGACAGAAGATGCGGGTGGCGTTCGCGAGCTCGCTATCGCCGACTGGGCACGCACACGCATCCTTGACGGACACTGGTGTAATCCTGCGGATCAGTGGTATGGGTCCGCATGGCCCGCAGGCGGAGGCGTCCGCGATGCAGGCGAAGACACGGAAAGCGAACCGGATCCGGATGAAGACGTGCGTGAGGGGTGCATCGTCCGTCGGACAGCGCGCGTCGAAGCTGTACATCCTTGCCCATGGACTGTAACATCCAGTTCTGTGTGTGCTTCAGCGGCTACATCCGTAACCTCACCCACCTCACCAACTTCTCCCACTTCGCCTTCGTCTATCGAGTCGAGTGGCGATGAGATCCATCCCCGCCTATCCACCGTCCGCGCACATGCCCCGCCGTCTTTTGCACTCTGCGAACAAGCCTACCACGCCTACCAAAAACAACTCCGATTGATCCTCCTTCCAGCGATGACGAACATTGTTCGCAAGTGCGTAATGGAGTCGACAACTGGAGTCGCTGGGGCCGGGGATCCAGCGACAAGAGTGGCTAAAATGGGGTTAGAGGAGGTACTGGCTGAGCTCAGAGCACCGGGCGTCTGGTTTGATGGTGTGGACTGGGCTGCTGGTGGGTTGCAACATGACCGAGACCGAGACCGAGACGCATCAACAGGCGAGACGGAACAAGGACGTGAGAGGGAAGGGGACCGGGAAGAAGATTCAGGGAGCAGTGCATCGTCGCGGAGTGGGGGATCCCATACAACGAGTCCGGTACTGAGCACAACCACGCTGCAAACGACGCCTTCACCGCCACCTGCGCATGAAAAGGACAAGAACAATGCGACGTTACGGAAACAGCCTCTGGTGGTCATTCCAATCCCCATCTCACCGGTTCTCCCTTCACCGCGGTTAATCCATCCCATTCCATATGTCCCCGTGACACTGGCGCATATGGCTCAATTCAGCCTCGAGGCATTCAAAAACGTGCGTGTTTATCTTCGTTTGCGTGGTTTTCGGGTGCTATACTGATGGATTTGAATGATCGATAGGTGTGGCGAGAAGCATGTGCACCGTTGTATCACTGCCGATGTACGATTTGTGAACGCGCGATGGTACGTGCGAACATGGCAGCAGGCCATACCGTACCTAGTCACGGACAGGCCCCAAGTTCTAATGGACATGGAAACGGCAATCCAAATGCGAATGCGAATCATCAGACGCCTGTCGTACATCCATCACATCAACATTCAAACGCGACTCGTCAGGGACAACAACCTACTGAAGTTGTGCTTGAGGAGGTGCACAAGGTCCTGCGGTATGCCCTGGTGCAGGAAGAGGAGGAAGAGGAGGAAGAAGAAGAGATGTATGAAGAGGAGGAGGAAGACGAAGACGAAGACGACGAGGAAGACGAGGTGGAGGAAGAAGAAGAAGAAGAGAGCGAAGACTCTTCTGTCGATTCACGCCCATCACGCCCTCGTAGCCCTCTTCATTCTCATGCGCAGACAAAGATTGCACCTCCCCGGCTCAATCCAAAGAAACGATCTTCGGATGATCTAGACGGAGATGGGAGTGGACCAGGCATTGGTGGGGGTGGTGGCGCTGCATGTGGTGCGCGAGTAGGGTCGCCGCCAAAGAGGGTCAAAGTAGGGGTGCATACGTCTGGGAGTGAGGAGCGAGCGACGCGCGACGACGCGGTGAAATGCGCACCTGGCACGCCAACTCGGACTCCTACGGGAACAGGAAAGGGATTGCTCGATGCCAGCCCCCCTTCGCGTCAACGCAAACGTTCCTCGGAAGAACTTGAGGTAAGCGGGGGGCAGAATTCACCATCCACGGGGGAGGATAAGCAGCAGAAGCGGTTACGTGTGGAGGGAACATCTCTCTCTGTATCGCCGTCAAAGAGCAGGAATGCCCCCCCGCACACGTATGGGAAGCACTCCCGATCCCCGCGCCCACGCTCTGCGTCGATTTCACTTGAAACGGGGTCTGCTTCTCCACCGTCGTCGGTGACAATCACGAGTGTGGACGTGGATATCGATGATGGTGGGATTGGGTCGCTCAAGGCGGGATTGGTGAGCGGCGGTGAGTTGGACGGGCTGTATGTCTTTGAAGAGACCTAGAGACTTGCGTCCTCACACTTACCCTGGACTATGAACACGCCCTTCACCCCACAGTCCTAACCCATGGGCAGAGGGGACTATGAACGAGCAAGAGGTGGACGATGTTGTATGTACCCACGCAGCACACGTTACTACAAACGCGTCGACCGCAGGCCATTTTCACCCTCCCGTGTTCGATTTTATGTATTTTTTTTCTTTCCGCAGTCTCCTCTTGTGTATCGCGTGTTCCCGTTCGTTCGCTCGTATATCGACTGAAATTTGTAAAGTATACCAAGCACTCTTGTTTGTGTTGTTTTCATCTTATTCGCTCGCATGTGTCACGTACAATAATGATCATCGCTGATAATTGAAATCAAACTGGGAGGCGTTCATTAATTTAAAGAGCCCCCCCAAAAAGGTCTGCCCGCTGGCTGGATTGAACAACCGACCTCATCATTACGAGTGACGCGCTCTACCACTGAGCTAAGCGGGCTTTGAGAGTGTTCTCGCTGATCCTCTCATCAGATCCATCATATCCAAAGAGGAGACAGGTACGATCGAGATCAAATCGAGATGGTGATCTTGACAAGAGAAGCATCCGGTGATAGGTGCCTGCAATGAACATGAGCAGTGCTACTAGTATCGATGACATACATCACCAAACAGGATCAAGAGGGCTGCTGTCCGAGCAGGGGAGTAAACGAGAGGCAACGAGGGAAGCGGATGTTATGGATTATACCATCTCATGCGCTACTCACTGGCAATGCTCAGGCTGCGTTTCTGTCTTCGTGCATGAGAGTTATCCACGGTGGAAGGAGAGCCACTGGCAAATGTTCCTAAAACTGCCCAGGCCTAAATGCAATAGTGAGTGGCCGCGATAGTCACTTACAGTAATGTAACCTGGTACCCGTTCGTGATATCTAAGCGCTGTCGAGCACGGTCAGAAGGTATGGGATGGAGAGCGCACCTGCCACAAATGTATCTTTCCATTCTGTTCTGCTGACACCATCATGATAGAATCACCAGAAGAGAGAAGGAAACTACATCCATGGGATGAGTATGTTGCAGACATCCGATAGGGAGAACCCCAAAGCGAACGGTTCCGTCAAAGGACGCGCTCGAGACTCCCGAGTTAACTTGAACGGCATGTCGTCATGTCATGTACTACATTATAATACATACCATGTCGAATACTCAGTTAATCGAAAACGAAGCAAGCTCACTCTGATGTTTTCTCGGGAGCCCCAGTCAACAATGATTAGAATCGTACCGCTCGCGTGAAGCGCGAGACAGTTGTGCATTAGGTATTAGGAGTCAGCAGCGGGACTTGTTGACACAGTAACTATTCGAATTTCGCTTGAGAGTCAGATCGATCGACCGCTTACTAGTAATCGATTTATCTATTGACCATGGACCACAAATCCTCTAAAACCGGCTCATCATTATGCCTCCGCACACGTCGTTGACTCAGGGAACTGGTCACCACTGTATCACACTATGTGATTCATTATCAGTTTACTGGTCCGGGACTCTAACGGTCTAAGTCGGGGTGAGCATCGAGACTGCCGCCGGCCTCGTAGCACTCAACATCCACGCTTAGTTCAGTGGCAGAACGCGCCACTACATGCGCCTCCTTTTTGAAGGACGCTCTCCATTAGCAGCATCTACTGGACTAGTCACACCAGGTACATCATCATGCGTGTAATCTAGTGACTCCAAATTTACCACGGAAACTGCTTACCACCAATCATTGAGCACGCCGTAACAAAACAAAGCTGGTTTGTTTACCTTTTGACGGAGTGAGCGAATGAGCGAATTGTGGAATGTCCGAGTTAAGATGCGATGAACTACGGGAAACAGGAGAATGAGACAGATTCCACTTTACGCTCAGTTTTACGATTAGTGAGCAGCACATATGGCACTGACTTTTCGGAGATAGCATGGTATAGTCTTGGAGATGAATAAGAGTCAGGGCATGAGCATGGTTCGAGTGCACGATCAGACACTGCGAATGTACCTTTTATGGGTTTTCCTGTCGAAATTATTCGCGCCTTCAGTAGTAACCTCGGATAATGAGTCATCAGCTTGAGAATCGTCGCGTGATGGCCAGGACATCATTGACTGATGCAGGGGCGAAGACGGTGGGCAAATTTCTAGGAATCGTTCGATATGTAATACGATAGCTTCTGTGGAGGGTCGTTCCTCTATTGATGTGCAGCAATGCTGGATCAATTCCCAGTGCGAGTCGTCGATTCGTCGAGACTCTGGTCGGCCCGGCTTTTGACCCGTCGCCAACCGTAAGACCACAGCTGCGTCTTCCTGGACTTCCGACCATGCTTGTTTGCCAGACAATACCTACATGAATGTCACTGTGGGTACAATTTCCATGCTCAAGGAACTTACCTGGATGGTAAGACAACCAAAAGAGTAGATATCAGTTTTGGTAGTCCGGTGGAATGTGCCTTCAGAGTTAATTTGCTCTGGTGCAATCCAGCGCAAGGCGCCTGGTCGTGCAGTGGACCTCTGGAGATACGATAACGCTTCTGGAATATTCCCTATCAAGGAAGCGTATCCGAAATCGGTCAACCGCGCAGTGAAATCCGCATCGAGAAGCACATTATTCTGCTTGTGAATCAGAAAAGGTCGCACCAGGGATCATTATTGCTTGACGTACAGAGTTCAGGTCACCGTGAACGATCGGAGCAATATGCACTATCATGGATCATCAACATCTAGCTCGTCTTGGTGATAATGTGTGATAGTCACTCACGGTACTGTAAACCATTCGCAATATCCAACAGCTGTCGAGTACAGTTAGAAGGTATGGGAAGGGTTGATATTCGGCGAATGACGCACGAGCTGAAGCCTATGGTGAATCCCGAGATTATTGTCATACTTTGTTAAGAGCTTATGCAAAGATTCATTAGGCATCCACAACGAGACCAATGACATCGAGCCCTGCATTCCAAACCCATATGCAATTCCGAGAAAGGGAACAACATTTTGGTGATCCAACCTCTTCCAGATACCGAGTTCTCCGACGGAGCATCTGTGGGTTCATTTATGTGGGTGATAATTACGAAGTATCAGAGAGGTGGTACCTTGAGAGAACGTTTTCTTTCAGCTTCATTCGCTGCAGTGCTGAATCGGAATGCCTTAACTGCAACCTGAGAAAACATCAGTGGCAGGTATTTGGCGCAAAATATTTCTCACGTGCGAACCTGCTTAGGCGATCCGTCATGGCACCAACATCTATAGACGTCACCAAAACCTCCTGCCAGCAATATAATGGTCATCGCCTTTGACGATATAGGAAGTGAGATCTTCTGGAGGTGGACAATCGGTACTACGTGTAAAAAGTAAGTGTCTGGTGACTGTGCTATAGGCAACGAAGATGACATACTTGAAATTAGATCTTTGAGATTCTGGAAATTGTTCGGCTTGTGATGGATGGTGTGGATTGGACGGTGGTATGGGGGAGTCAAATATCCGTTGGCGCTCCTTCAGCCTGAGTAAGACATCCGGAAGGATTGGTAGAAAATCCAGCTGATCGGATATGGTCGGAGTTGAACTCTTCAAGGGTATGCTTTCCCTGACCTGCATCTCGTAAAGGAGGAGTGAGTGGTATATGGGGATCAGAGGTTGAAGCGATGTCTACGGGAAGCAGCTTCAAAAAGCGTGAGCAAAGAATGGGAGGAGATCACGAGGGACACAACCTGAGGAACAGAGGGATCGAAAGCTAGTTCGAGGTCGGGTTGTGTGCCTGTGCAGGGTGGCGGGATGAGAGGAGTTTCCATGCGACGTGGTGCCTATGCACACTCAGCACAAGTTTGAAGAACATTTGAGGAGCCTACCTGCCATAAATATATCTTTCCGTTCCGTCCTGCTGACGCCACGGACTCGCCAGAAGGCGAGAAAGCAACCTTATTCACGGGATGAGTATGTTGTAGACATGGCCCGATGGGATCACTGGTAGTCGCATTCCAAAAGCGAATAGTTTTGTCGGAGGAAGCGCTCAACAGCGTAGATCCATCTGGGGAAAGGGAGAGGGACTTGATGCTGTGAGTGTGACCTGTCCATGCACCACCAATTTGTTCTCCGGTGGCTGAATTCCAACAGCGAATTGTGTTGTCGGATGAACCGGAGAATATCCTGGTGCCACCATGGGACCACGATAGACATAAAATCCCATTTTGATGACCTTGTAGTGGACCGAGAATGCGTATACCCGTCGTGACGTCATACACAGAGATGTCCAATCTACCACAAGCAAGTTTGTTGCCATCGGGAGAGAAGCAGAGCGAGACGGCAATGACGTCAATGGTGTTGATTGGGGTCCCCTCCGGAGTATAAATTCCCACGGTATTCCCACCAACTGCCACGCATCGGTCATCTGGAGAAACGGCAAGTATGGTATGCCGCCCATGAGTCCATTCATAGATGAGTTTGTGCGAGTCCACGTCCCATACTTTGATGGCCCCACCCCAGCCAGCGCTGATGATCTTCGTGCCATCCTTCGTCACTGCAACGTCCCAAACTGCACTGTCGTGCACCAGCGAAGTCCCTTCCTGATCCCCATTGCCCACATTCCAGATCCTCACAGTTCTGTCAAGAGAACCGGTGACGACACGTCTTCCATCGTCAAAATACGCGAGGGCCAGGATAGCTTCCTCATGAGCCAACACCACCAGACTTGGGGACAGGCCATGATTGTCAGAATAGTATGGCGTGATATTTGACATGATTGATGTTCCAGCGGCCAGAGGTTGATCGAGGCTATGAGCTACTCATCCGAGGTGTGTGGTGAATGGATGAACACACTTTTAAGCTACGCAGCCTAAGTAACGTTACGCAGGCCATGCGCCCACCCCAGGGTCGTTCTGCCTCACCCTTGTCAGTTTTGATTTGAGTCTTTGTAGTAAACCGTTGGCCCTCACCATTACGTCAGCCAAACAGGTCCACGATGTTACAACCCTTGATACACAACTCGGCTAGGGCCAAAGCTGTGTTGATTGCATCCAGAAAGTATGCAGTTGTTTCTAAACGGACTTGTAATACTGGGTCCCTTGGGCCTTAACTGACTTTCGGAGATATCAAACTTCCATTTCTACCCAACCAGCCATCCTGTATATCCCATATCCCTTCTTTGACACATGCTGTGTGCTTGGCCACATGAGCACAAAATACAATACTTCGGTCATTGGTATGGGTGCAATGTTGACACTGGCATTAGAGAGCCTGAGGCTTTGACGCCACAGTATCCTGGAATCCTTATCTGTTCAAAGCGTCACAGGCAGGATGCTCTCTCATCTAATCTAGGGACTCAAGACGTTATGAAGTTAGATTCAGAGGACGTTGCACACTTCAGGCCTTCGGGTTGTCAATGGTACGGCCGACTCCCACATAAGGAATAGGGGGTAAAAGCGATATTCCCTTCTAATGTATACCTTTTCACATTTCCCGACTTGGGATGCGGGAGTTCCATCCTATAAGAAATACTCTCTCATATCGCATATCCGATAACATTTTCTCGTATGGACAACCGATTCAACATCCGAAATATAACTAAATTAGCCTCATACTACTCTACATATCGTCGTCGTTACATAAATACTGCTCGAAAAATTTGACTGTTTTGTCTCAGTAGGCCGATCTCCCGAGAACACATACTCTCTCATAACATATACTCTGGGGCATGTCCCGAGAGGTATCGGTTATGTGGGAGTCGACTGGAGTGAGAAGTGAAGGAGATCAAAAAAGAGAAGAGAAGAATGATGTCAGTAATGGTACAGGGTTGAATAGGCGTAATAATTCACCTCAGGCTCGGAGACTGATTTCCGTTGTAGGTAACAATAGGTCTCTTAGACCGGCCTCGTTGGGGGGAAGGGGGGGGGGCCTCTCGGACTCTGGACCCAAATTCTACCTGGGCTCCCTGAGCTTGGGCCTCGGAAGAGGCTCGCAGGGTGCCTCTTCTGAGGCCCACTTGTACCACCCGTTCACGCCTCCCTCACGCCTCCCTGCCCTCAAGGCCTCATCGACATCTCCCGATGTGCCCGGATCACATTACGATGCGCATGGATGGCTGTCCCGACATGCCAGCATAGCTGTCAGGGATCCTTCTATTCGTCTTCCTTCCGACTCCTTCCGATTGGAATCTACTCGAACAGGAAACTTCGATGATCTCACAAACAGAGCATGCTAGTCTCTCAGCCCCATTTGTTTTGGGGTGGAGTCCGAGTCGCTTTGAAGTCGGGACAGCCAATTGCGATCTCTCGAGCTAAGGTGATTAAAATGTATAGGATCAAACTAGAGCGACTCAAAAGGAGCGGCGGAGAGCGGCGGGACGGTTTTCAGAAGTAGAATAGACCCTTGGACTCGGAGGTCAGAAACTTACATGCGTCGACAGGTTCTCGTTTGCTTAGAACGGTCACACTATGCGCTCCGCCCCCGGAACAATCATGTATCTCTCGCAGGCTCGCCCCGCCCAAAATACATGGTATTGCGCACAGCCTGAGGTTAGAACCTTTTTCAACACGCTGTCCATATGTCACACAACCACCACTTTATCTGAGATCTCTTGCTAATAGTGACGTTTAGTACACTACATCGTGACCTGTTGCTTCACCATGTTTGTCAAGACCTTCGTGAGCCTTTGAATTCTAATCATTTGATATCTGGGCCGATCGGATCATACACCTGTAAATTAGTTTCGTTCATCGAATGTTTCAGTACCTCTTAGCAGAGTTCACGTGAACTGATATAATAGTCGTGTCCTTGCAGGCACCAAATGCAAATGTACTTCCTTAGGAGGTTCGAGCGTAGAGCAGGATGGGCGCCAATTTGGGAAGGCCGTTGTATTGCCCTCAAACTGCGAGCTCATAGGCTGTATAACATAAAACTATGTTCATTCGTCCCCTCCAGTCTTTTCACCACGCACCTCGGATGAATAGCACAACATTCCGACAACCGAGGTCTGTCGGCAAATATTAGGCTGGTAAACTTGGTACATGAGGAGGCTATTTTGGCGCTCGTGTACTTTGGTGCTGGAAAGCATGCCATCATCGGTTCTATTGACGGAACCGTGACAGAGTTGAAGTTCAATCAAAGCATGCCGCTCGCGTGAGGCGGCGCAAGATCGTGCTCCCTTGACAATGGATCATCAATGGATCAAGCTCAAGCTCAAGACTGGAAGTTGGCACTTTCGCGCAAAGAAGCCATTATTTTCCCACGAGATCATTGAGCGTCTGATTCGTTGGATCCTACACCACAAATTTCCAAACCATCTCATTGTTATGCAGCTCCGCGAACGCCGTTGATTCAGGGGCTAGTCACGACTCACCACTGAATGGACTGTGTCTATCGAAAAGGGTTTATGTAGATGAGGCAATCCCGGAAGGACTTCAGATCATCGTGCTGGATGAGTCACTGGGCACGTAATACAACAAAGCACCGGCCCGATAAGAGGTAAGAGCGTTCACTTTTCCAGTGCATGTCCGTCGTGATAATCGATGTCAATCGAGCCACGATAAAAGATCGTGACCACTGTCAGTTTTGTTGAAGTTCGGAACGGATATTCCGATGAGAATTTTTCAAGACCACGGCGATTGTCACTCTGCCCAAGGATGCCTTCTGTGGTTCGAAGGTGACTCGATGGCATGCAGTGACATTCGTTCCTAGCCACAAGAGTCCTGTTCCGAGTCTTGGCAGCGACGAATTCCTGCGATGGACGCGGCAGTGATGGTACCCATACTCTCATCACAGTTTTGCCATCATCTTTGTTATTGACTCCCACCACTAAACGGAAGGTCGGAGGCAGGATATGACTTCCGATCAACCACATTAGTGATTCATGTATTTTCGACTTTTTTTCGGGTCGAGGATAGTCACTTGAACCGTTGAACGGTAATCCCCGTAACTGGCCGTGACTAATCTTTCACACCGAGGGATCTAGGCCTTAGGTCCAGAGCAATGTGTCAAACTTTGAATATCTGCCAGTGTCACCCACACCGAATCTCTTTCCACACCCCTCATCCTCGTGTAGGGGGAACTAGAAATGCGGTAACCTCAGCAGCCACCAAGGTAGTGACGAGACCAAAGGGGCACGTAGCACCGTCTCTCACTGGCAGGCTGGCAGAGCTCGACTTTATCCGGTGAAAGATCGATCTGTGTTTACGAGCTCCCACGACGTTTACCAGTAAGTGCCTTGTCTGAGATAATGCAGGATGGTGATCGAAGTTTTCAGACCACTCACGCAGCAGAACTCACGCAACGGAGATAAACGTGAGCAGGACTGTCGTCTTCCCGGGTCTTCCGACCCACGTTCGCTCACTGGCCCGTGTAAGTAATGGTATGTGCCTTGGTGCCTCAAGGTAACCGAACTAGTGACCATGAATTTAGTAGGTGAGCAGCTTTGTAATTAGTAGCGGGTTCATTCGACACCCATCACACCCTCCCTGACTACTCTCTGCCTGACAGTCCGTGCGGCCAGATTGAGGATCGATGTTTTGGTGGCGTCGTTCAGCTATCCCGGAAAGGGCAAGAAAGGAACGGTACAAAATTGGTGCTCGCAGTTTGCTTATCAGTTTTCGTGAAGGGATCCAAATTCTCATCTCATCGGTCCAACAAATGCCGACCGACCGTTCTCGACCTCAGTCTCAGGTGATTCGTCAAATGTACAACGTGTTGCCGTGAGTATTTCCTCACGACGATTGACACATCGGCCCCCAGTGTAAGCCAGAAGAGAAGATATTCCATTCGTTATCGATTACGTGGTTGCCAGGATGGGCTACGAATGTTGGTACTTTGACAATTGCGCCGAGTTCCTCGCTGGCTTACTAATAGAGCCAACGGGCCCCTGTTCCCCGCAGGGAAGAAGGCAACATGACAAGTCACTGCAGTGCGTGGGACCTCTGGGATAGTATAAAAGAACGATGGATGTGTCTTCACTCTCCCAGAAATTATCTCATTGCCTCCAGTGAGTTTCGCTCTCTCCTCTCATGGGATACGATCCACTCTCGCCCTAGTTCTGGATATCAAAGAGACTCATCCTTACATCCAGTCTTGGTTTGCCCTCATCGTCAACCGTAACATTTCTAACTCAAGCCTACACAAAATCCAGGCACGTGTCGTGCTACTCAACCGTGCGCAGCGCTGATGACAGTCGATACAGAAAATGGGTACCGTTTACGTCCGGAATGATTCCGCAAACGTCATTCACGTCCGTGTCACCGTCACCACCACTGGAAATGTCGGGTTCTACGACATCAATCCTGGACAGACCGAAAATTGGTCTAGGGACGATTGGCAGGTTGCATTCGTTCTCAGGGACGACAACGACAAGACCGAGTCATTTGTCGTCAAACCTGGCCAGACTTATACCGTCAACTAAGGAAAGGATGAACCTGTGAGAATGTGATTCAAGTTGTTGTATGTTAGCTGGTGTATGAACCTGAAGTTGTCGTTGTGTCATTGGTTTGGTCACGGTCCGTCAGAATTGATGGAGGCTGGATGAGTTCACGAGTGGCTACATGAGGTAGACAACATGCTGCATTTCTTGCCTTTGTCTCCATCAAATGTCCTGGGCTTCGGCATCTTCAAGATTATCCGCAATCACGCTTCAGATTCAGAACAACGGTTGTTTTGATCGGAGCTTGTCCGAGTCGCTGCATTACCACGAGGATGCAATTAATCGAAGATGAAGCAAGTCCACTGTGATGTTTTCTCAGGAGCCCCATCAAGAAAGGTATGGGACGCAAGACATTGTGCACCCTCGGGCTTGACAAAGAATTATCAGGACTTGTTGGACCTTGGCACCGTATTAGGCTCAAAATGGCACGCGTCCACGGTCATTATTACCCTCGTGCATCGCCTCAGCCAGCGACTTACATCGCAGCCTCTGGTACCTCCGAGTCGGTGTCTCAGGCTTTCTGGTTACGCATAAATATCTCGGATCTCCCAATGCGAGGAGGACCTCGTGGTTCCCAATTCCTTGTGCCACTAACTGGTCACCATGTATCACAACATAATTATAAAGTTTAGTGCGCCGAATAGTATAGGCAGCGCTCACATTATTGCTGGAGCCACGATCTGCGTCGAGTGCGACAATCTTGCGCCTTCTTTGCATCGGTACGACACTGCAATAGAATGCAGTGCGAAGAAAAAAGGTCCATGAATGTGAGGTAGCGGAGGGCTTTGAAGTGGCTTAGCGACGGCACTTGTCTCGACGGGCGATTCCTGCAAGGAGATGACAGTCACCGGAAGGCACAGAACGGACACAAAGATGGACTTGCATGGGTACTGCCTCGAGGGTCTGCAGACGGGTCGAAATATCGGTGATGAGTGCTGCACGGAATGGAGGAAGAGGTCTTGAGAGCATGCCGGCATTCTCGTCGAGACTATTCGTCTCGCACCACTCGACATGCCCGTTTAGCTCAGTGGTAGAGCGCGCCACTCGTAATGGTGAGGTCGGTTGTTCAATCCAGCCAGTGGGCAGTTTTTTGATCCCTTCCTTGTAGTTCTTCTCGATAAAAAAAAGGTTCTCGCTGCGCACCCTTGATGTTCCAATCGAGTTCCCCCGCCGAGATGCGAATAAGCAATATTCATTCCTGCACAAGGGCAGTAGCCCGTTGTCAATCCTCGCCCCACGCTAGCTAGTCATCACTTTATTGGTGGAACCCCATTCGATCGATGCAGCGCTGTTACGGACGACTGCGCCTTCCTCACACACCGAATCAAGGAGTCATTGCAAGGTGACGCCATCGTGGTGAGTGCGGCGATGACCTACCCTTTCCTGATAGCATTTAGCAGAAACGAGCACGACGTTGACACCTTGTTATGTTAGGACCACAAACACCTACACACTCACCAGTACCCCGTCAATGCCTATCACAATTTGCACTCGAGCATCAGGGGCAGTGCGCTTTTGAGTTGAGGACTCGACCCAGGTTCATGCGACCGCCCAGAGAGATACCTGAAACGATACATCCTCAGTTCGATCCAGCGAGGTTGAGACACCCAAATGAGGACTCAGTAGGAAGCACATGAGGACTCATCGTGATTCCTCTGCCAAGGTTTATGCAGACCATATACATTTCAAGGGGCCGTGAGAGACCAGGTTCCAGATATAAGTTTGTCATACCGAAAGAGGGTGACTCGTAGAGACGAGAATGGCGTCGTTCTCTCGCTAATCGCTGGTGTAAGCCCCGACCACGAGATTAGTCTGCAGAAAGCAGAATTTTATCACTCTTGACCACTCTGTGGCAAGGAATAAGTGTATTGACCTGAGATAGCAAAAGTCGGTCGAGGTGAGGAGCGGACTAAGTGTAAGAGATCGCATCTGGTGGAAACCGACAGACCCGAAGTCGACATCCTAGAAAAGCGAGCCACTGGCCATGTTTTCGCACTTTCTTCCAGATTACCCTTGCGAGGTATCCTGATACTAGGGTATTGTCAGGGAGGTTGCTCGGATCACATGTAACTCAGGCATGAGAGGTGAGTAAATTATATGGATAACGACGAGTAAGTATGTCACGACTGCTGTACCTCTATGATGTTCCGTTACAGTCCAACATCATCCACACCTGGCTAACATGGTCAGCTAGTATTTTACCTGCCCCTCCCCGCCGCCCGCCGTGGTCTTGTCAGCACTTTCTTCAGCCTGTGGCTTCTTTTTGCCTGACATAGTGTCGAGGACGCCGAGCAACGAGCCAGGCATCTCCTTAGCCATCGCTTGTCTGTCATCTTCCAACAACTTGTCAAACTCAGCCTTGTGCGATGCAATGTACGCCTGTTCTTCCTTGTACTGACGTTGTGCTTCTGTACGCTTTTGCTCGAGGTAGGTTGGCGGGATGGGCGAATGAGAGGACTGCGGCAGTTCAGCGTAATCAATATAAACATGAAGGCGAACGCCGGAAACTTACCTCGGTGCTCACACCGAACAAGGAGCTCATGGTGAATCCACTGGAGGAAAGTCCTTTGGATTTGCCCTTCCACTCGGCAATGTGGCGCTCACGCGCGTCGGCCTCCTTCTTGCCATACTCCACAGGAATGTCTTTGCCACGATAAGCCTCTAGGATGGGGCGGACATCCTGAGGCTTGTAAATACCAATTGCTAAGGCAAATATTCTCAGAGAACAAGGGCGGTATCATAGGGAAGCAAAGGGGGACGTACACTCAAGGAATGGGATCATGGCGACGAGGCCCTTATCACCAGGTGTACCCGTCCATTTAGGAAGCACGATCGAGTTTTCGGGGTGTGTCGAAGTATGTTCTTCGTGAGTATCGAGCAGGATGACTTTTGAGAGGTCGCGGTTGAGGTAAGAAAGATCCTTGATTGAACGACACGGAATCTAGACTTGCACAAATGTAACACACAAGCCACTCACTTTGACAATCTTGCCGTCGACGGAGCGGGTTGCGTCGCGGAAAAGCTTGTAGGTAACGAAAAAATTATAAGGATCCAGTTTCTCGATTATGGGGACAGCAGTCTAGAAGAATAGAGATTAGCCACGACCTCGTCATTGGTGAAAGGAAGGAGCGCACGTAGTGGTTTTGCGTGGTAAAAATAACGATTTCATAAAATTGAGACAGATATGCAAGGAAATAATCAACTCCTGGACGCTTGGCCGTCCGCCAGCCTTTTTGTCGCTGAAAGGAAATTATTTATCCCCCACATGATCATTGTACGTGTTGGCTCACATCCCAAATAGAAGTTATTAACAGATCATCCATGGAGACCAGAAGTGTGTAAGGCTTTTGGTGAGGACTGGGAAGAGGTGGGGGAAGAAGTTCGGTCCATGCGGGTTTGTTGAAGTACTGGAGACGAATTTCAACAGAGAAGCCCCGCATATATTCAGTTGGAATAACATACGTCAAACATGTCCGCGAATCGTTCCTTGGTGCGCGCCCACCGACCTGAGGGCGCGTCCTCGATCTTCTATCGAACCCACCCAGGCATTAGTTTCACAGAGAAGAGCCAGAAATCGATTAAAGCATACCACTTTCTTGCTCGCAAGTTCATCCGCCTCCCACTCCCGCCCGAGATAGAGAACTTGCACCCCGACGGCAATAGCAAGGATACCGAGCGAGGTTCGTGCCAAAAATCTGCGACGCCGTTCTATGGAAGAAAGGGAGTCTTTGGAAGACTTTGCACCTGTTCGTTCTGTCCTTTCTGCCTGGTCCAAACGTTTGGCGGGGTCGATGTCGAGGCTGGGGAGAGAGGAACGGGTTGTCGAGGTTGCTGGCGGGGGCGGTGGTGGCTGCTCGGGGGCGGTTGACTTTGGGGGCACATGAGAGGCGAGACAGCGCACGGACCGCGGTGCGAACGACCGCGTTCGAACGGCTCCCCGCAAGACAACAGAAAACATTGCAAATTTATCGGTCAAAGTCGAAACTTTTCGGCTATGTGGGTTACTTGCAAATTTACCCACGGTCAAACGAGTACAGCCACAGAATCATTGATTATCGTGCTTAAGTTGACCACAGACGAGTTCGAATGTCTATAGAAACAAACATCTAATATGTCTCGGAACCCTTCTGGCACGAACCAACATTAGAGCGATACATATTACACGTTCCGTCATATCAGTCTCCTCAATTCCTGTCGTGCAGCTTGAAGCCTTTCCATTTTCTTGTGAATCTCTTGGCGCTTAACTGCAACATCCTTCGACTCCTCTACCATAGTCTTGCAGCGGCTATAGCCATCTGGCCCGGTGATTCGAAGCCCTTTGTGCAAGGCTTCCTCGAGTCCCTTTTGTAACCCCAGTACCATTTCGTAATCTATGGCCATCGGGACGATGTCCACGAAACGTTTGTAGGCGACTGAAGGCGACCCGCATTGTTCAGTCGTGTGGAACAAGCATCACAGTACCAGAAGAAAACGTACCTTGAAGTACGCTCGCACACTGGCCATAATATCTAGAGCCACTTCCATCGGATCCGGCGGAAGTAGCTTGGGTAGGTCGGCCGCCTTCACGTGAATACCAATCTCACTCAGCCCAGAGAGAATTTTGGTAATCGGGTCTTGGTTCGAGTTAGTTGAGACGCTTGAGGGAACGCGTGCCACTGTGACGGTGGAATGTACGTGTCAGCTCGTTTAAGTTTGGATAGCAAACTGCTATCGCTCCTGCATGCTCTATAGTGCGCGAGGAACTTGTCTTTGTAATCGGCGAAATAGTGGGTGTTCAACGTTGCTGGAACTTGCTCGATTGCAAGGAGCCATTGGATCATCGACTTGGCCCTGGTGGCGGCTTCGTCGAGATGCTCATATACTATCATACTGTTCTACGGTGAGCTATGACTACATTCGGAAATCTCTGCGCCAGAAACTCACAGCACTGATTGTTTTACAGCTCCTTGACCCAGATGCGCGAAGTGCGCTTCAACGAGCGTGCGAAGGTCTGTCTTTAGGGTGGTATACACCGATTCAAAGAGGTGAGTCGCCGGCAGGTCCCATTCTTTTGTGAACTCCTGAATGTACGCCTTTTGGACGATGAATGGGTAGTTATCTGGAAGTTCGCGAGTTCGTGCGCTAGTGCGAGTCAATCAGTTGGAACCGTTGTATAAAGCTATGCTTACTTTTCAGCTCTGTCCAGAACTTCATCGACATATATCTGATTTCCGTCAGTGCGCCTTTTCTTTGTTGCTGGGCTGTCTTCATTTTGACCACCTGTCAATTTTGCATCTAAGAGAAAGTTCTTGGGGTTCAAGTTATTCCCTTCACCTGGTAAATCTTCGTCCTCTTCGTTGTCACCTTCGTTCGCAAGAAATTCTGGCTTGGGGAACGACGGATCATCATTCTTCTTCGCGTTTGTTTCGTATGGCACATAGTTTGGTACCGTAAGGTGTATCGCCCGGCGAAATGCATTTTGGTGTTTTCGAATCGCTTGAAGGAGGCCATCTTCTGGAGTACCCTCGACACGACGGGAAAAGTCTCGGCTAAAATCATTCAGTGCTTTGAGTACTTCAGTTACAGGATCACCAGAGGGGGCTCTTGGGAGCTCGCTTGTCCTCCTTTCTGTTTCTTGAATCGCACATGTCAGTTCATCCTGAATCTCAGGTAACCTTCACAAGACCACGAGCCCGTCCGAGTCAGTGCTCGAGCATGCATGGACAAGCACCTAATTGCTAACTCACCTCTTCGCGATAAGCTCTGACAAAATAACACTCAGTTTCTCAGTGAGTCTGCTCGTCCCCAGGTAACTGTGGTACTCTGACTCCAATGAACGCCACTGGCTGTGTCATTGCGAAAAATTCAGCTTCTTGTTCGCGGGCATCCGCCCAAGTGATTCCGCTGGCAATATCCTTGGAAGAGGGTTGTTTGACACAGTACCAATTGTTCACCAGAGGTTCAGTGAAATTTTGGATCATCTTGACCCATGCAGCCTCGTCTCCCAATGGAATGCGATCAGGTTTGGTAAGCACACCTGCATACACCAAAGCAAATGAGCTATACGCCATAGCACTTACGGTGATGGTCCATTCGCTACTCACCTACGGTTCGCTTCCCATGTTGGTCGAAGCACTTTGCAAGATGGTATGCACCTTGATTTTCGAAATCGGCTAGTATGTGATATTATCAGTAGCATATAGACTTGGGGAAGGATCGAGACACTCACTCTCGCAAGTCACTGTGAGCAAAATCACACAACTCGGCTTCTCAATGTAGGAAGTCACCAAAGACTTCACCAGCTCAATATCCCTCTCACTTCCGCCACAACCCACGCTTGCGATAAGACCCGGAAGATCTACAAAGGAAAGATCTGCAAGATCACTTCCACTAATTTCCAATGAAACATAATTCTTTGAAAACGAAACTTCGTTCTTGTTTGGGACATCATCATCCTCGAGATATACTTGAGGGTCGGTCGATGGATTGAGGATTGCATGTTGTGCACGTCGAATGCGGTCCTCTACAAGAGAAGGCGAGGAGATAGGATCGCCGAACGTCACCAGACGGACAGGTATGGGTGCGCCGTGGACATCCGTGCTAAAGTGCAGCTTCACCGCGCATTTCCATGGCGCATCCGAGTGCGAGAGTTTGCACTCAGTGGGACACCTAGATGGTCGCGAATAAGTGAGAAGATGCTCGTAAGGTGAGAAGTTGAGACAGAGATACCTGGTACATGTCCCTGACGAACGAGGAAGAGTAATACCGGATATAGACTCGATCAGTGATGATTTACCAGCGCTTTGATTTCCAATGACAGCGATCATGGGCAGGTCGATGTCAGTCTGAACGCTAAAGGCTTTCATTTGAGTCAGAGAGACGATAGTCAGAGTATTGCATTACCCAGTATCATGCAGACGGTTCACCAGCTCCAGCATCTCTCTTCGATTTTGTGCACTGTTCACATCTGAAAGGCCCACAGCCTTGTCGCTGCTAGGATCAATGGCCATCAGTGATGCAGTCCTTTGGTTGATGAATGATTTAAACTAGGATTCAACAATGACCCACCTCTCGAAGGAGATGGACTCTTGCTTGTTACCACCGCCACTCACATGTACAGGCATAATGGTTGTTGAAGGCGTCTGAAAAAACGACATGGCTGTATTTTTTTTTTTCAGTTTCGTACTGCAGCTTGTGGCCAACGGCACAGCATTGGTGAGCAAACCTCGGCCACCATGCCGAATATTTACCAAGTATGTATGGGTAACCGGCGGGGAAATTTACACTACCGCTATCGTGTATGGGTAAATCGGCAACTTGGAAGCACAGGGGGGCACCATTATCACTCGACGCCCATGATGGCCGAACTTATGAGCAGTCTCATTCACAAATGAAACAGTGTCAAAGCAAGTAGTATCCAGTACACTACTACCATTTCCCCTCCCTCCTCCAGATGCCGTGGTTTTTCTCTATCGGCGAAATTAGTGCTCCTACACTAGTGCCAAGATCTTACTAGCACACCACTGCCGTTTCCTCTTACTCCTCTAACCTTGTGGATTCAGATCTCATCTTACACCTGGCTTGCTGCCAGTGCTATTCGGAGTCGGAGTTCTGGTAGCACTCTCACATCTCACGCCCACTCCTCTGAGTCCCTCACTATATCAACATCCCCATTCCCAGTTCCGTTAACACTTGAAATGCGCATTGGCAAGTGTTTCGAATTTCAATTTCAAGTACATAAGTTACATATTACCGTCGTACTCATGCACCAGCTACGAAGAAAGTGATGCCTAATTGGTAACATTGATGGATCTGCAGGTATTACATAATTCAGTTTGGTTCGGTTTTTGAAGTTCTTTGAACGACCAACCATTTGAACCACGGAGTTCTTTTTTTACACCAATGCTGACCATTGTACATGCCCCAGTTGTCCTAGCTTCAAGCATTCTCTAATCAATGAAGTCGTCCAGTACACGTTTGAAATGTAAACTGTCCACCAACTCCATCCTAATTGTAACAGCACGATCGGCGGCTATCAGCCTTGTGGCAGAGTCGAGACGGGTTGTTATCGACCTTCCTCATCTCTATCGTTGAGCCTACCTGTTTTACACACGCGGTTAGACACGTCAAGTTATCTGCGTCACCGACCTTGGTCCTGAATTTCAATCTTGGCGGCTCCCACCACCCGGAGTCGTGCTCGCGAACGCGCGGTACGGTAAAGACAAGTTGCGCGTCTTTCACATCAAGCGCGAGAGGGACGGTCCGCACTACGTTGTCGAGTACAACGTCACCCTGCTAGTAGAAGGCGATTTCGACGTTTCGTGAGTCACATACGCCTACGTCTGATCTGGCCGACATATCGAATCACCTCACATCTCGTCCAGGGTATGGTAACCCTGCCATTTCTCTAAAGTCGGCAAGTCAGACACTGGGAATCACACCTGGAAGGGACATGGATCGATCCATCAACATCTCTTACTGATTCTGTTTCTCTCCCGGCGGTAGCAAACTCACGCTTGGATACCTCTATGATGTCAAGATTGACATGCACATCCTGGTTCCACTGAAAAATCTCGGTGAGCATTCAGATAAGGGAACAGAAACTAAAGGGGGAGAGAAGAAGGCAAAGCCGACACGGAGTCGGTGCGCTCGAGTATTTTGGGGATGGAAGGCCCTTTGGACAGAACTGTGAAGGTCTGGGACACGTCGGGAAATGGGGAACAAGCAGGGGCTTCAATGTTGCACAACACAGAAGTTTGGGCAGTGACGAAGGACGGTACGAAGGTTATCAGCTCTGACAGGAAAGGGGTCGTCAGAGTGTGGGACGTGCAGTCGCACAACTTGATCAATGAACTTATCGAGGGTGCGAAGGTGTACTTGAAATCTATCTGGACGATCAACTCATGACAGTCAGTGTCCGGGAGCACTGTCACAGTGGAAATGCACACTCTGCAGGGCAGGGCACACAGGTAAACGACATCAACGCGTATCACATTTTCTCGCTCTGTTTATCTCCCGACGGTAGCAGGTTCGCTTCTGAGACATGCGAAAAGATCTTTGTGTATGGTGTCAAGACTTGCACACGCATCTTCGGTCCACTCGTATGATGACAAGGTATAAAGGACACAATTTACTAACCAAGATACAGATGACAACCATTATCTCCGACTTTTCACCCGCGTAGACTTACATCAACCGTTTCAATTCTTGACGCGCGGCCCGGAGCCGTTTCATCTTCTCGAGAATCTCTTGACGGGCTGTCACAACGCCGATGCGCTCCTCCAGCATGCCCTTACAGCGTTCGTACCCATTCGGTCCAGTAATCTCCAGTCCCTCCTGGATGGCCTTGTCGATGCCCTTTTGTATGCCGAGCACCATTTCGTGATCGATGGCCATCGGGACCATGTCTGCAAAGCGTTTGTAGGAGACTATAAATACAATACGTGAGTCGACTTAATCCAGAGTATCATCGGGGATCGAATCTTACCTTGGAAGTAGGCCCGAACGCTCGCCATGATGTTCAATGCCGACTCGATCGGGTCCGGTGGAAGGAGTTTTGGGAGGTCAACGGCTGTGACTGTGATCCCGAGGTCATTGAGACGCGCAAGGGCGGTGGAAATCAATCCCTCGCGCTCGTCCGATCGCTTGGCCTGTCGACCCAGCTGAAGTTTGGTCACAAGATCCCTCTCGTCTCGACAAGCTTTGTAATATGCGAGGAACTTGTCTTTATAGTCGGAGTAGTAGTGTGTATTGAGCGTAGTTGGATTGTCCTCGAGATCAAGCAACCATTGGATCCTCTCTTTGGTCCTCTCCGCAGCTTCATCGAGGTGGTCGTTAACAACCATCCTTTTCCGTGGTGAGCTCAGATAGCATCAGTGAGTAGAAATAATACTTACTGTATCGCTTGGTTCGTGTTGCCATTTCCCATATGCGCAAAATGTTGATCGACAAGCTTCGCAAGATCTGCTTTCAAAATCGCCTGAACTTCATCGAAAAAGTCCATCGCCGGTTCCTTCCACTTTCGTATGATTTGCTTGATGTATGCGTGTTGGACTACGAAAGGATAATTATCTGGGAGTTCTCGGGTACGGGCGCTGATAAAACAAAAATTCTGTCAAATTGCGACATGAGGAGGAAGAGAAAACATACTTTTGAGCTCGATCTAGGACTTCGTCAACATAAATTTTGTGGTCGACATCCACCTCCCCATAGCTTCCATCTTCGTGGGCCAAAAATTCGGGCTCCGGAAGTTCCTTCTCATATGCCTTCTCACAAGGGACGAAGGCTGGGGTCGTTCTTCGTATGGCTATCTTGAAGTCTTGTTGATGTGGGCGAATGGTCTGTAACAATCCGTCTTCTTCGGGAGTACCTGCGACGCGGCGCTCGAGGTCTCTCACAAAATTTCTGAGGATATGGTGCACTTCGCCGACCGGATCGCTAGATGGTGGTTTCGGGAGAGCGCGTAACTTTAACTCGGTCTCCTGATATGCGTTTGACAGTTCCTCTTGGATCTTAGGAAGTCTTGTTCGAAATTGTTAGTAAATGAAGGACAAGACAATAGACGACTGCCGACTAACCTTTTTGCGATCAGCTCTGATAAAATCACGCTTAACCTCCGTACAAGGAAGCTAGTTCTCAAAAATTGGTGGTATTGAGATTCGAGAGAGCACCAAGGTTGCGTAGAGCTGAACCAATTGTTTTCCTGACGGCGTGCCTCTGACCATGTGATGCCTCTCAAAACGTCTTGTGAAGAAGGCTGTTTGACACAGTACCAGTTGTTCGACAGTGGTTCCGTTTCGTTCCGAAGGATCCTCAGCCACGCGTGTTCGTCGCCTGCTGGTATGCGATCCGGTTTCGTGAGCACACCTGCGAAACCACGGTTAATCAGGCGTGAAGAGAAACTGATTGATATTGACTTGCCGACAGTTCTCTTTCCGTCTGGGTCGTATTGCTTCGCGAGATGGTGTGCGCCCTGGTTCTCGAAGTCGGCTGGTGCAAAACGACCTGAGAACTCTAACAACCAAAATTAAGTGAAATACCTACTTTCGCATGCAACGGTGAGGAGAATGACACAACTTGGCCTCTCGATGTATGAGATAACCAAGGATTTGACAAGCTCAATGTCACGATCATCGCCTGCTCTGCTGACGCTTGCAATGAGACCCGGGAGGTCCACGAAGGAAAGATCCGTGAGTTCCGGCCCACTGATCTCCAATGAAACATAATTCTTGGAAAAGGACACTTCGCTTTCATCTGACAAGTCCTCCTCTTCAAGATATTGCTTAGGATCATTAGACGGGTTGAGGATGGCTCGCTGAGCACGCCGAATGCGATCCTCGACCTCAGACTTGGAGGTGATGGGTTCGCCAAAGGATACAACCTTGACAGGGATGGGTACACCCCTGGCATCGGTACTGAAGTGTAGCTTCACCAAGCATTTCCACGGCGACTCTGACTGAGAAAGTTTGCATTCTGTGGGACAACTGCGGGAAACGTGAACATATAATCAACCTTGGGAGAAATAACTTACCGGGTACACGTTCCTGAGGAACGAGGAAGTGTGATGCCCGAGATGGACTCGATAAGTGAAGATTTTCCCGCACTCTGGTTTCCGATGACAGCGATCATAGGAAGGTCGATGTCAGTCTGTACCCTGCCGAACATTCGTCGTGAGTCCTCCAATTCAGTTGAGGGCAGAGCTCCATACCCGGTGTCACGCAGACGGTTGATTAGCTGAAGCATGGCTTTTCTGTTACCGGAATCTTCGGAGCCAGAAAGACCCACACCCAAGTCGTTTGTATCATCGACGGCAACCTTGGAGGTAACTCTGATGCTTGGAAAGGACTCTGAGGACTCAGCTGTAAACATAGAAGAGGTGGCGGAGTCGGAACGGCGGCCTCGTGGCGTCGATGGAGCGATTGCAGGAAACATGTAACTGGGAGAATGGGAGGGAGGCTCCACGAGGGGGGGGGGTGTTATATAGAGTGATTCCAGGAAGCCGTATGAGTGAGGTGAGGCGAGCAGTTGCTGTGGCGTGGCTTCGTCGTAGTCACCAAGGAAGCGAACCGTTTTGATTTGAAATGCCCCTACAATGCACAGCTACCGTCTCACGGACGACATCGTGACGACAACGAAGACAACAAAACCTGGTTTCCAAGTATCAGTTTTATCGAATCTGTGCCACCTGAAGTCGCCGACGTTTTAGTTACTTATGCTGTCGCGCAGACTACTCTGGCGAAAAGAATTTACATTGTAGCCTGCCAGTTTTGTTGCCATGACCGCTACAGGAACTTCGGTATTAAGTTACGATTCGGAGCTCATGCGGCAACGCCCATGCACCGATTGGTGTTTAGTTCCTAAAGAGGGTACCGCAGATCAGTGAATTCCGACGCCACCGTTGATAGGTACACGAGGCATACTATGCTTTACATAAACTTTCGCACTGTTTTCTTGGCGGACGACGACCAAATCGTGAAGGCAAGCATGAGACACTGAATGAGAATAAAGGACAACGATTCGAGCCGGAGTTACTACGTATGAGTGCATACAGCATCGACGTACACTCCGACAAACAACCCCACACACCGGCATTGCACCACTCGCTTCCGAACTCCTGAACTCCTCCCACAAAGTCTGTCCCATCGTCATGATTCCAGCCATGGGATAATGTAGCTGCACATTGAAAATGGTGAATGAAGTGGTCACTCGTCCTGTTCCGAAGTCAAGTCTAAGGCGTGTCATGGACTGCTTTTAGTATGTTGTGATCGATAATGGTCATTGTTGTTGAATAATTTACGCCAGGATGCGACCAGGATGCATAGGAAATCCAACTGTAGCTTGCCCGTGATTCAGACTGTCACATATTCAAGAAATCGCAAGCAGACATAGTCACCTCCTAGTAGCCGTTGTTCAACTCAAGCTTTCTTTGGAGGCCCCTTCGAGAACGTGCCATGGTGGGGAAAGGCTCTAGGTTTTTCTCGGCTTTGATGGATACGCATTCACAAAGACCGTGGGGAGGGATGCCTCACGGACAGTTGCGATGCTGGAGTGGTATAGTGATGACTGATTTGACCTCCGGTTGTTGGGACATAGCTGGTATGACTGATGCCGTAGGGTTTCGGGGACGCTCAGGCTGGTAGTGGTCTCACCGCGGGTTGCAAGTTCAAACGTTCATAGGTAGACAACTCCGTGACGTCAATGGTTACATAATAAATAGAAAGATTCCAGTCTTGAACGAAGGTCATTCACATCCTTCAAGCTTCAACAGTAAAACAGGCCGCCTATGGACAAGTGTATCGCCGATTAACAGTTCTGCAGCGCGACCGGTGCAGAACCACTCCTGATGTAGCAGATCGTGTCGTTGATGCAACTTCCAGTGCACTTCGATGAAGCGGCGGAGCTCTTGGATTCGTGGATGTAGAACAACTATCCCATATGATGGTTAGTATCCTTTCCATCGACGTCAACGTCGACTCACCTCGACGAGCGAGGAATTGTACTCCATTTCTGTTACGTGGAAGGAGATCAAACGGTGAATCCACCCAACTCGAGGCAGCACGGATCCAAGACAAGTACGCTACTTACGTTCTGTCACAAGGTGCCACCACGTCGCGTTCAGCGGGTCGTTGGCACCCCATGTAATATTTTGGCCGTATGCCTCGCGAGCGCTATACTCTAATTGGTACGTCGGTCCGTATTCGGTCTGGTTGTCGAGCGCTGGGAATTCGTTGACAGGACTTATCCACCTGAAAGCATCACGGACGATGAATCTAGTAAACAGAGTGGAGGACAGATGACTGACGTATATGAATCTAAAACATCAAATGTCTTATACGGCACCATAAGGTTTTTGGCACAAATTAAGGACGGAAGACAAACGTACTGCAGAGTCAACTTCATACATGCGGAAGCCGGAGTTCAGGTTGGTCAATGGTGTTATGGAAGGTCCAATCTTGCCCGAAATCGTAAGAACTCCGAGCGCACGTAATCATACAGGTAGCCATACCCATGACACCGCCAGGGCCGTATCAGCGTTCATGGCAGTTCCGTTGTTCGCGTAGAATATCTGCAAGTTACCGTTAGGCAAACGTTTGAGGTATAACCCGTCAGCGTACAGAAAGTTGGTCTTGATGTGTGTGACCCCAGAAGATGTCTATGATATTACGTGAGTGTATTTGCGTTCATGATCTTGACAGCATACATACTAGCGATGACATGAGGCGAGAACCGATCCACGCTGTCAAGTAATGGTCAGTCAGGAGGATATACTAGCATTTAAAATATAATCACATCTGGTAGACTGTGGATGCGTGTAAGGAACCATGAAAGACTGGGATGGATGAAACTTACAGAGGTTGGTAGGATTGGATTGCGCTGCTGAACCGTCCCATCCTGCCAATACGTGGCCAATGATCCACACTGCCAGTGGTGTATGAAGGAGGTTCGTTCAAAGACATTCGCATACACGGAGCTGGAAACTAACCTCTATCGCCTGCATCTTCTGCAGCTTGTAATTCGTCCGTCAAGAACCGCAGGACACCAAACGGATCGGGATCCTCAGAGTCGATATAGCCAAAGTAGTTGTCTCTATTCATTGTAATCAGGTTAGGCATGTATAGTGGGTACTTTAGGAACGCCATCGTTACCTGTACCCTATAGTTTCCAAAGATAATTTAATAAATGCGGCACAAAGCTTGAAGGACTCACAGATATCGGTATCAATGGAAATGATACGAAGACCGTCGGGGCGTTGCACAGAGTATGCAGCATAGTGTGTGCTTGCATACTGAACGGATTCTTCGGGTAGCCAACCTTCGTAGCTCCACATGGACGATATATGCTCGTACAACCTACACGATTCAGTATTATCGCGTGAGTTACGTATGGAGACCAAATAGCAAAAGTCCTGCGAACCAGTTAAATTGTTGTCCAAGCGTGCCTCCCATCCAGTAGGGTATCATCTGGAATTGCACCTATGAAAATGTCGTTCAGAATCGTGATAGCAGGAGGGAAGCAAGGGATGTACATAGGTATCATGGTTTCCAACCGTCGCATAGACGGGAGGGGGTCCAAAGTATTTCTTCAACAAGTTGTATACAATAACCTGATAAGTGTTCATATGAAATATCAGTCCCATTCTTTGTCCCATAACCACGTTCACTTGCCTCGGCGTACTCGACATAAGCCCTAACAGGCCAACTGCGTTAGAGTCCAACACTACCGACAACAAAAGAACGACATACCTGGAGTATTGGTTGTCGGTATCATGAGCAGTCAAATCGCCCGTGAACAGCGAAAAGTTGAAACCAGTGTCCGCTGTTCCAGTGAGCTCCGGAATAGCCTCCATGGCAGCAAGCATCAACTCGAGTGGCGTGTCGCTGTCAACCCGCATCTCAGTGGATTTGACGAGACGTGCGACAGGCAAAAACAAGTTACCAGTAGTAGGCTCCATAGCGTGGTGCAGGGAACAAAACTTGATCAGGGGAATTATCACTGTAAGCATTGTCACGACAACACAAGTACTGAGAGCAGTTCACCTCGGCCCCCGTGGCGTATCCTACAGAAGACGGAAGGCATGCCAGTAAGTTGTCTCTCTTTTGGCGAACACGGAGAGCGACACGCACGGGGATCAATGTGAATGTCTGAGACATGCAGGACCTTGAGGCGTTCACCGCTAGGTTGTTTTGGTGGTGGAAGCGGGTTGGGCTTCGGTTTGGCAAACCAGCCCGTCATGTTGAGGGGGACCGCCGGTGGAATGGGACACAAGTCGTCAAATCTGGAGCACAGGTTCTTGTTGTCATGTCAGCATCAGTCTACCACGATCAAACCGTGTCGGAATTCGTCACTCACTTGTCCGTCGTATCCACCAACATTGGCCAATGCGACCACTTGAGAAAACACAGACCCAAGCGCAAGCACGCTGTATTCGTCGTAGCAAGTGTCAGAATAGTTGAAGTACTCGCAGACAGCTTCAGCAAGGAGAGGACCTTGCTCCGGGGCCGCCATAACGAGGAACTTGGCGACTTCGAGCGAAGCTTGGCATTGCGCACACTTGTTGCCTTCAAAGGCAGGGTTCGTCGCGATCGCTGCAATTTGTGCGATGGCTGTGTTAAGCAGCTCAGAAGAATTAGAAGTGGAGGGAAGTGGGTGCAGGTCAACAGTATCATTCTAGCTTGGATGAGATAATAATGATGTGATGAAGAGGAAAGCTGTGTACCTTGGGGAACGTCTCAGGATTTGTCAGGTTTTCTGGGAAGATGGTGTTCTGAGAGGGATTTGTTTGGAAAGCAGATTGTCATCAAACTCTGGATGCTTACTGTGACAGGGTCTGTGATCACCGGTTGCGGCTGTGCGGAAGTGGCGGTCGGATCATTCCAGTAGGAGTCATACACGGACGTAGGGAATGCTCCGGGAACAGTGTATGCCGACGGTGGTGCACTGCTGCTGGACGCAGCAAGTGCAGCCCGACAAGACAACAGAGTCAGAAAAGTGGAGAGCAGCATCATCTGTGACCAGTCGTGGGCACCAGTCCTTCCTTGTGTTCTGGTCCATAGTAAACAGAAACCCCTTATACCTTATCCGGTGAGAATTTTTGTCCGCGAGGGATATAGCGCGCGGGTCACGCAGGTTTATACGATAATTAGGCCTGCTATCATTAACAACGGAACGAATGAGAATATGTATCTCTCACCCTTCATAGACGGTGATTGACGTTGCCGTGCGAGTTTCTGTGACACATCTGTTGCCGATTTCTCCACAAGAATGAAATAGTCTTTAGAGTTAGTCAAGCCACTGTCAGCTTCTTGTCAACAAATTTGAAAGAAACGAGATTTGGAAATGCATAAAGCAATTCAAGGGAGCTAGACAGAACAGTGCATGGGCCCGGTAAAAATAAACACGCTGCAATCGTATAAATGAATTGACATGAGGGGGAGACTAGGACCACCTGACACGCTAGATGACAGTGGCAACCGCGGAAAGGACTTCGAAGTTAGAGGCACCCAGGCCACATGACCTTGGAATTCAAAAACTCGGCGTGACTCAATCGCGGAAACCATGGGGCCCCGGACGCATTATCGTGACTCTCGTGACTCTATGTATTAGACGATGGATGAAAGCTCGACTCGGAGTGATTGTGAATACCGCAACGAACGTCCAAGGATCAAAGAGGTTGCGGACCTAAAAATGAAGCATCTACATTATCAACGTGAGATTTCGTGTTCAACTTACTACAGTCTAAAACTTACCCACCATATTGACGGCCGGCCGAGTCGTGCGACTCGCCCACTTATAACAAGGTTTTGAGTCATTACATAAAGCGATGCTTCATTGAAAAAGCCGCTGCCCATGATGCATGGATGACTCAAGTACTCATCCTTGCCCGCAAGCCTGGGCCATTTTTTTGGGCCACTTGCAGATACGATGGCCAAGCCAGATTCCCCATTACGAGCAACCATCTTTCCGGTTCGGTGACTTACTGCCTTCGCGATCCGGAGATGTTGACGCCTCAAAAGTGCTTCGTGGATACTACAGTGGTCAAAAAGGTGTCGACATATCAAATAGAAACATACAACACAAAGTGATCATAAACAAATACATCAACGGGTCGTTTTCACCCTATTTAATGTTTTGCCCGTATGCTTCACGGCCACTATACTCCAGCTGGTATGTTGGTCCATATTCTGTCTGATTATCGAGCGACGGGAATTAGTTGACGGCACTCATCCACCTGAAAGAGTCGTGAGTAGGTAAGCGGACGATAGAACTTGAGTAGCCACTAACGTGTATGAGTCTAGAACATCGAACGTCTAGAACAACGTCAACGTCATAAGCATTGTGTATGGTTTGACTGCGGAAGGAAAACGTACTGCAGAATCGACTTCATACATACGGAAACCGGAGTTCAAGTTTCCAGTAGCGTCACTGAAGGACCGATCTATGGACAGTTCATGAATGACTTTGGCGTGATCGGATCATCGCGAAACATATCAAAGACACTGCGACGGCTGTGTCGGCGTTCATGACAGTGCCATTGTTCGTATAAAAGATCTGTAATGATTAAGCGAATATCAGAGGTGCACGCAACACGCTAGCTTACAGAGAGCAGTCTTCGTGTGTGACCCCATAAAATGTCTATAGGCAAGAAGCTACGTGAATAATCCGTATTCACTATTTGAGGAGGATACGTACTGGCAATGACATGAGGTGAGAAGCGATCTACGCTGTTGATGTATTGTCAGTCAAAGAAACTTGAAGGTAGGCAATTCCAAGAGTGATCACATTCGATAGGCTACAGACGCCTGTAAGCGGGGTACATACAAGCGAGAGGGATTGGACAGGGCAAATGAACCATCCAAGCCTGCCAATACGTGACCGATGATCCACACTAGGGTGTGAAGTCAAACGTGTGAGTGTATTCACGCACGTAGAGCCGAAAACTGACCTCGATCACCGGCGCCTTCTGCGTCTTCAAGTAATTCATCCGTCAAGAACCGCAAGAGGCCAAACGGAGCAGGGTTGGTAGAATCTATGTACCCGAAGTAGTTGTCTCTGTTCACCATCATCTACAAGTACTGAGAGCAATTTGCTTCAAGCTGCTCCTGTGGCGTAGCCTAAAATACGGAGACGAGAACTCTATTCTTCGGTGATAGGAAAGGAGACTACATACGAGGGTCGATGTGAATGTCCGAAACATGAAGAACTTTGAGGCGTCCGCTGGTTCCATGACCGTTCTAGATGGTCCATTGTTTGCTTCTCTTTTTGCAGTTGTAAACCAGTCACGAAAATCACCAATGCGGCTGGGTCCATACATTCAAGCGCTACAGTCTGATTCCACAACAGCGTCAACACATGGACTATAGATAGCGAACAAAACAAGGACATCATGATCAACCAAAAGCATAAGTAGTCGCAGAGCTGCCAGAGCGTCCATGCGTCAAGACACAACGTTCTATCCACGCACAACTGACCCGATCCCCACCCCTCTAAATGTATGCAGAAAAACACCATCGAATCGATCAGCTCGACCCACCCTTTTTCCCATCCAACGCGGCCTGCAACATCGACGAAAACGCACTCTGCACACTCCGCTGCCCCCGCGACGGGTTCCCTCCTAACCTCAAGCTCCCCCGCTTCTCTGCGTGAGGAGGCGGTGTTGGGGGCGAACTAATGCTCGATGCACTCGGAGAGGAGGCCCGTTCAAGGGATGGCGTCTCAGAACGGCCGTCGTCGGAAGGCGGCGACACCGGTCTTGACGATCCAGACATGGTGGCCATAACCGTTGGCGTCGACGACGACGAGCGGGACTGCCCCCTGGATTGACTGAGAGAACTGACTGGTTTTTCTTCTGCGGCTGGCGGTGCAGGCGGTAGCCGTTCGTTTTCGATATCTGATCTCCGTCTGGTATATGAAGTGTCAGACCATCAAGACATGTAGGAGTAGAGCGTGATACGCACGCATCTTCGAAGCTCGAAATGGCTTGTTTGATACCTTCTGCACCGAGCACCAGCGTCCCGTAGGGAAGCCTGCCAGTAGACGAGTGACTCTTGAGTTCCGAGACGTTTTCCGATTCCTCTCTGTAGATGATCACGTGACTTTTAAACCGGCAAGATTAACAAGTGGCCATACCGAAGGACTGCAAAGACCCGTGCCATCCGTCCAACTGCAAGAATCTTGTTTTTAATAACTCCTCTTCGTTCGCGGAGATCGTCGTAGTGTGGTTCTGGAGCATGCTCATCCTCGAGTTCCTCCTTGGAACATGTCTTGAGGACCGCAACGAGCATGTCCGTAACTTGTGTGCGAATGCATAAGAAACAAAGCTCAGGCACGACACAAGACGACCCACTCTTTTCACCGACAAACGGTAGACTCCACTCGAAAACATCCTTGAAATTTGGCAACCAATATGGGTGTGACGTGCAATTGAATTGCGTGATGTTCATCGTGTTGTTCTCATATTTGAGTACAGCGGCTTTGTTGTTATACACATCGAGATAATTTGGAGCAGAGAATATGGTGATCAATGTGGGGAAACCGGTGCCCTGCGATTTCCGGTACATGCGAAACCTAAACGGAAACAGTTGAGAACGATATCACGAGGGCAAAGAAATGCATACCCGGAATCTTGGGCCTCGTGGGCTCGGATTATCGACAAGAGGTTATTCCTCTCCAGAAATTTGCACGTGGCAGAGTAGCTTGTTGATTGAAATTAAAATTGAATGATTGACGCAGATCCGGAATAGCAAACATATACTCACGTGAAGAAAAAGGAACATCCCCTGACGTGATTGTGCAAAAAGGTTTCCTTTCCCTTTTCTGATCCAAAATCCTCAGTTGGGTCTGACCAGAGGATGTCGCACATTAAGCCATGCGTCGGGGGTTCGCGGAATCGGTCCAACTGACAAGAAATTAGGCAAGGTAACAAAGAACGCTCAGATGAGGCGAACCATTTGAAGGTCTTGCATTGTCTGGAGTTCGGGAGACAGACCACCGTGTATACACAAAAACTGCTTGTTCATTATAGCAGCTAGTGGGAGTGCGCAAAAAGATTCGATGCACGCGTCGTATAAGCGCTCAGAATACTTGTGTTGACCTAGGAGCCTCTAGAGATGGAGGACGAATAACGCATAGAATTCAAGGTTATCTTACATTCAATCTTGAACGTAAAGTACTCGGTCAGTCGTCGACATTCGTGGTTACCCCGGAGAAGGTACAGGCTGTCGGGAAAACATATCTTCAAGGACCACAGATATAATACACACTTTGAAGGGGAATCAGATGGCACCATATAACAGGAGAAATGAAGTACCTCGATACTGAAGTATCCCCTGTCGACGTAGTCACCCAGAAAGAGGTAGCGAGTCGTCTTTGGGTTTCCGCCCTTCTCGAAAAGTTTCATGAGGTCATACTGGATACAACATCAGCTATGTGTCCTATCCGGGTTGCATTGACGTACGTATTGTCCATGGATGTCACCACAGACTGGGTCGTCGAGTCAGCACAGGTACGTCGGTATGCGTCCGTGATAGGTAGGATCTCACCTGTTACAGGAGCATCGATGTCGAGGACATTTGGTTCACTCCGAAGCAAATCTGTGGCCTTTTCGATGATCCAAAGTGCGTGTTGCTCCCGGATTCTGCCTTCGTGGAAGAAGTGATCCTTGAGGAAGTCGAGATTGGGCTTGGTCGGGTCTTGGGAAGAGAAGAACTGGGCGTCGGTGGGGATGCTTACGGCGGGCTGCGTGACCTATGAACGATGCACAGATGAGTGAGCTGATATCAGAGTGACAGAAAAGGATTGGCGCACGTCTTTGATGATACGCTCTCGCGTGCTGATGATCGCGCCATTATCAAGACGCTGTATCGAGAAATCAGGAATGGGTCTATTAGCGGGGTTTCGGTGCTCGATCTCCTGAATGGCTTTGTCAAAGTGGGACTGTACACTGGTCATGGTGCAGATGATGGGAGATGCAAGCTGTATGACTCTTATGAGTTGGGCTATGTGCTTCCGGCGCCACAGCAAGTACTTGACAAGGGTCCATAATTGGACCCCCGCTCAAATAAAATGGCTGGCTGGCTGGCAGCCAACGCAACTTGGACGTTCACTCAAACTCCCCTTGACTTTCTCACCCACAGCAACCATCATCGCTTGTGAGTTCACATTGACCACCAACGTCATCAGCGTGGGAAATCCATCTCGTTTTCAGCCAACGATGAGCCGGTCGGGTGCTACTCAGGCCAAGGACAGGCTGTATGCACAGCTAGCTTCCAACATCAAAAATATGTCTCGTGCCGTCGGTCAGACCGCCGATCTCATGGAACAACTTCAGAATGACCTGGATGCAATGAGAGTCCTCGCGGGCACCCATGCGGCACAGTGGGTCACATGATGTGATGCTGTCGGGTAACGAGTAACGATCCACTTGTCTAGGTTCATGACAGCCGCTGCAGAATTGAACACAGACCCTACGAGGGAGGGCGAACCGACTGGAGGATCTATGCCAGGAAAATAGCCAACGTCGTTTACTACCTTACATTATCTCTTCACCATGGCCTCGGGCACTCTTCCAATGCCTTAAATTCTCCAAGAATGTTCCGGTTCTTGACGGTTCTTCGGACGGAGCCGCACAGGCCAGGCCTAAGGCTTGGAGGGAAGGTTGTCATGTGTTTAGTATGTACTGACGGCGGCCGCTTATATTTCAGAGACCGCAACGATTCTGAGCAGAATCGCCGAAGGGGTTTCAGCGGACTGCATATCCATTATGAGATCGTTCCTGTTGAACGTCGTGTCATCCTGTCAACTCATATCGGTTCTCTGCTAGCCCTCATGATGTGCCACCGGCCGCAGAATGGGGTTGTCGGAGAATGAGTCTATCACCCAGCTGGTGCCGTGGATACACAGGCTTGACACAGGCTTATAAATATGTGCCAGCATTGCCGATCGTGATCGATGGATTGATCAACGGTCCATATCGATACATATGCGCAAAGTATGGTGTCTCTCAGCAAGTATCTCTTAGCGATCACACGCAGGCAAATCAGAGGCTCGAAATAAAAAAACATTTTGTACCGATCATAGCGCGATCATTACATGGGCGGATGGAAAGATGCGCGGCAACTCAGCCTCTCTTGGGGTAGTATCGGATGCCTCGGTGGGGGCAAGTTGATTCCTTTGGCGAGTCTGCGACAATGGTCCTGGTCAATTTTTGGCCGAACGTAGTGATAGAAGACACTTACTGATGGCGACAAACTGTCCATCGAGAAGCGAACCCTGCAAGTTATAGTAATAACTGACCGCGTCGAGTCTGCCGCGCGAGCAACCGACAGCGGGCTTGTACTAGTGACAAACATGAAACATCAGTTTTGATGTCCAACGACAAGGAGGCTGGACATGAACTTACACCTGCTCCTTGCTCCAGAGCATCGAGAATCTCCGACAAGGTGTATTCCCGATCGTGTGAAGGCGTAATGCCGGCATTCGCGAGCCACGTGTAGGTGGGGAGGTTCTGGAACAACTGGACGATGGTCTCAAAGTACGACACGGCCTTGATGACGGAAAGGATTGCAATAACGAGTCAGAGTCAGTCATGTGTGCGTGGGTGCAGACCTACCTCGGCTCCCTCGAGACTGCCAGATGGGAGGCAGGAAGGCGAAAGTGTGCTGTAGGAAACAGGGCTGAGGAACGACCGCCTATGAGAACAAACACGACGAAAGGCGTTACCTGTAACATGTACCATGCGTCGCCCATTCATGCTAACGTGCTGCGATCAGCAGTTTCTTCTTGGAAAAATAACAGATTGGACATACGTTCCAGAGGTGCTCGTTGCTACCATCCGCGTTCAACCAGAATTGTTCCATGTAGTTCAAGGTCGACTCTCCTCCTTGCTGTCCAAGAAGCTGAGTGGAAGATCAATGCCAGGTTCGTTGATGCAAGTACCGGGTCCAACACACCTCACGAATGTTATAAGCACGAGAAGGATCGCAATTCTCTATGTATGTGCCATCGCAGCTGTTGACACAAGCGAGGGTCGTTGATGATTAACAGCATGGATGGTGAGTGAGACACGCGTACTTGTCGGGCCATAAGCCTACAAGGCGTATGAGAACGGTGGGTTCGGGATCATTTCGAAACGATCACATACCGTGGATCGTCCAGCTGTCCTGAGGGCTGCCGCGAACATTCGTGTCCCAAAACTGGGCTACAATCAGTCTCTCTGAGGTTCGCTTGTCGAGGAGAGAAATACCTGTGTCTGCAACAAAAGACCCTACACCCAGAAATTCAGAAACGAGGTGTCAATACTGCAGGATAAGATAACTCACCCCAGGGTACTCAGTGCAACACGTGTTGGCCACAGTCGAGGTCTGGCACGAAACTGGACCAGAGGTAGGACAGCCAGAGCTAATGTCGCCATTGAAAAGACGAGAGGAGTCGACCGTGTTCGTCGTCAGCGACCACGGTCCAACCTGAAGTAATTGAGCAATGACAGAGAGAGATGAAAACATTTTGACTGTCGTGTCAAGCTTTCACTCCCAGGTATTTATTGAATGTAAGTCAGGGTCCAGCATGGATCCAACCTGAATATAATTTAGCACATAAAAAGCATGTTGTAGGCTTGACCGGAGACAACAACGGCGCAAACCTGTGTGCCTTTACCCAATAAAAACCCGTCACAATTTAGGATCTGCTGGAGGGCGAGACCCCGCGTGTGAGAGCGTGCTGTCTCAGCCTACATAACTTGTCGGCATACTTTCCTAGCCGTGTGAGGCACAAACTCGGGCCATCAAGTGGACTGTCAATTTACTGCTTCCGTGGCAAATTGTCATGCTGGCAGCTATCAACCTGGGTTGCGGGACAAAATGTAGAGCAGGATACAAATATGATTCACAGGATCTTTTGGTTTCCGTCGATCTGTATCCTTGCAGTGCGAAGTTAAACGAAGTCGCGACGAGGATGAGCTTCGAATGGAGGATAGATACCACACTAACCATAACGGGGCTATGAATACTTCCTTAGTAAGATCGTTTGTCCAGACTCTGGGACCTGCCACGAGTTGGAACCGAAAAACAGGGTTTTCGCATCCGGGACGGGACCATACCCGGTAGCACGTTCGTGGGGTTTGCGCCGCATTGACAGTAGATCCCAACTTGAAGGACCTTTTTGTCGTTCATATTGGAAGATCGGAAGCATTCGTGACCCTTTCGCACCCTGGTCCCTGAGGCCTGAAGAACTCCCCCGTACCTAGTGGCAGTGAGGAGAGCGCTTCAAAAACTAAACGAAGGATGCTCACAGCCTGAAGAACCAGCGTGGTACAGCACCACGTTGGCGCTTCGGGTCTTGTGGCCCATCAGGTACAATTGTCAATGCGAGGAGGGATGGTCGTCGTATGGGGGTATCTACGTGTCCTGCTTCCTGGAGTGCTTGTCACGCATCTGTATGCACACGCGGTAATGGTGGACCGCGGACCAGCATCTAGAAGAGGCTGTGAGTAATGAGATCTGAGTCTATAACAGTGTGAATTTGAGGAAACAGAGACGCTTACCGCCCCCTTGTTATTTGAAGAACATTACAGTGTTGCAGAACTGTTTTCTGTCAACACGATATTAATGACGAACGTTCGTTCAGTCGAGGACAATATCGCGTGATCGTGTGAATCGAGATGCATCGGGCCGACACGGAGCTGCTACACCCGAGGGCGATCAATATTATCAACCGGGGACAAACTTAACTGATTCAATGGGAGGCATCAGGAAGAATTCACGCGTGCTCCAAACTTGAATTCGTAATAGGTGAAAATTGTACAAGTGGTCAAAAGGTATCATAGACATGCCAGTTCCTGTCGTGTATGTGGTGAGGACTCTGGGGACTCATGGGGCTCGCCATCCGTTTCTTCAGCGGCGCGATTCGGAACGTCTGCGGCAAGGTGATTGTTTACTTACGAGATTCGACTCAAGTCAATCGAACCTCACGGTTACAATGACAAAAAAACAATGAAATACGAATATACTGACTTGATATGGAACAAACTACTACCTCGAAAGGCAGGTGAGATGTCCGACGCCGTGACACAATGCATGAACTGATATCTCGACTCCTCTCTTTTGTCCTCTTCAGATGCCAGGTTTCGACTCGGAGCTTTCGAGTCCTCCGATCGCGGTGCGCACACAAAAATTTCGTCCCCAGACGTCATGAATCGAACTCACGTGAAATACACGCGTGGGATCGGTAAAAATGAAACGCGGGATCAATGACATCATCATCTGAATCAGTAGGACGCCCGAGGATAGAACGCGCGGTGGTATGGCGCAAGGTGTGGCGCCCCGAGAAGCACGGTTATCGTCTCCTGGAGCCGCGGATGTAGGTGAGATGGAAGATCTATATAAAAAAACATTTTCATTCGCGCCGCTGATCGGTGCTTGTCCGTGAGCATCTTGGAGCGTGGATTTGCTCGGAATTATCTTTTTCCCTCAAGACAACCCAGTATCGGAGCGATGGGTGGCCAGGATATGATTCACGCTGGCATTAATACCTCGATATGCGTCGAACACGAGAACAACCTTTCAGGAGTGAGTCAAAGAAAGGGTTTGAAGTGAGCCGTTATACTAGTAGGGACCTTCTATAATTTGACATTTACGCTTTAGAGGGAACGACAGTGCTGACTCCGCTGAGGACGACCACCTACTAAAGCCCATAATCATGTTAGTCGTAAATTAGCTTCAACACATGCCACTGGCACTGTGGCACTGTCGGAGGTCATATCATGATTATGGATCAATTCTTTGCGCCCAAAATTTTGATCTCCGACCTCCAAGCCTCGCAGTCTCACCGGCAGGCTAGCTTATTACTCGCCCCACTCCACCGCCAAGGACGGTAGGTTTCCGAACTCGAAGTTCCAACATGCGAGAGCCACTGAAGACACAGTGGATACTAGTAGTGTATCGAGACGACGCACCATAGCCACCGTGTGATAGAGGACCGCGACGCCCGGGCCCCCGGTTGCGATTGTCTCATACCCTCACGGTCCTTCTCCGATCTCGTCGCACTGTCGCTTTCTCCGAAACAGCATGCCTGGTGATATTCTCATCTCCCTCCACACCTCAATCAACGCCTCGCTCATGGCTACAGTTTCGACGTTCTAAATGATTCCGTGGAGCGTCCCAGCGCTCTCCCTCAAATTTCCTCAGGGTAAGAATCGACATGCTCGGGCAACACCTGGGTCACGTCCGTTTACTATCGTCCATGCCCAACCAATTCTGTGAACCTGTTCCAGAGAATTTAAGTGTTGACTACTTCAAAAGGTGCGTAGGACAACTCGTCAGCAAGCTTACATCAAGAGATTCCTCACGTGGCATTCAAGCTTCCCTAGCGGAACAGGGAAGCTTTGCAACGCATCAATTTTCAGCATTGTCCAATGCTGTCTACGATACGTAAAGAAGGGCTTTTCACTGCGTCGAGGTATAGTTCTGGTTGCAGTTCGCATACGAGAGACTGGAAGATCCACTCCGCAAGTAACAAATCTTGGAGGAGATACATTCCCCGGTGCAGTTTGCACCCGCGACGGAGCTTTTAGACTGGTATGTGTTGTATGTCTGAAAACGAACAACAGTGTGTCAGCCTAAGCAAACCACGATCGATTTCTTTCATCTAGACAGCGTACCTCTACCAATGACGGATCGTATTCCATTTCTGTACCAACCACGTCCGTCAAGGTGTGCTCCGACGTGAACAAGTAGAGTCACTCACGTTCGGTAACCAGATGCCACCAGGTCGCGTTGAGCGGGTCGTCGGCACCCCAGGTGATGTTTTGGCCATAGGCTTCACGGGTGCTGTACTCGAGGAAATACGTGGGACCCACCGCTGTCTGGTTGTCGAGCGATGGGAACTCGTTCACATCACTGACCCAACTGTTCGTCACAACGTGAGTACATCTTTCTATTGTTCGCAGCCAGGCACATACGTGTATGCATCAAGAATGTCGAAGGTCTTAATCGATCATTGAGGGCGCTAGCGCACGAGAAAAGTACGGCTACGTACCGAAGAGTCTACTTCGTACATGCGGAAACCCGAGTTGAGGTTCGTCAAAGGTGTAAGCGATGGCATGATCTAGCTCCGCCGTCAGGGACTCGTGTGACTCGAGAACACGGCTCGACGTACCCACGATACGGTCTGCGCGGTCTCGGCGCTGATGTTGGTAGCGTTGTTTGCGTAGAAGATCTTCAAGAGTCGTAGGTTGGTATTGAAGAATCGCAGGCTTAGCAGGAATCAATTGATCACGTACGGTCAGTTGGTCCTCGTGCGTGTGCCCAAAGAAGATGTCTATTGTCCAGAGAAATTGAACATCGCATACGCGTGGCAGTCTTAGGTGATCACTCACTTGCGATAACGTGTGGCGAGTAGCGATCAACGCTTTTCCCATCGTCTCAGTACATTGGTCGTTTGTCGGATATACAGAAGCGAGACTCACATTTGGTAGACTACAACAATAGTCAGCCCTGAGCGAAACGAAAGAGAGGAGGAGCACTTACATAGGTTCGTGGGGTTGAACTGAGACTGCGAAGCACCCCATCCGCTCAAAACGTGGCCGACGATCCAGACTTGGAACCGTTGGTCAAACGATAATCGAAGAGCACGGTGTGGGAAACCCACCTCGATCACCTGCATCCTCGGCATCTTGAAGCTCATCGGTAAGGAAACGGAGGATTCCGAACGGATCAGGACTAGTGGCGTTGATGTAGCTGAAATAGTTCAATCTGTCGAGATCATCCGACGGTTACACTGTGAGTCGCTTCAAGGAACGCAACATCGACGTGACGTACGTGTACCCTGGATAGTTTCCAGGTGTGGGTGATTCACAGGATAGACGCGAGAAAAAGATGTAGACATACACATATCAGTGTCGAGCGAAATGATGCGCAATCCATCGGGACGCTTGACGGTGTAGGCACCATAGTGTGTGCGCGCATATTCGACAGACGCTTCGGGAAGCCAATCTTCGTAATACCACATGGTAGAGACGTGATCATACAACCTGAATCGCATGAGCGTGGATTATCTATGGCGGTCAAAAGACATTACGCACCAATTGAATTGGTCTCCAAGAATGAAACCGCCAAGATAATATGGAATCATTTGGAATTGCATCTGTTAAAGGAGTAGCTTGATAAAGGAGTAGACGATAAAAGAATCTTAATCACGTATGTGTCGTGGTTGCCAAGCGTTGCGTACACGGGTGCAGGACCAAGGTACTCCTTGAGAAGATTGTAAATGATAACCTAGGTATCCCTGTAAGAACTTGATCAATGTTCCAAATGCTGTCCGACTTCACCTCGCAATATTCAACGTATGATCTGCGGTGACATGATCAGAAATCCGACATGTCGATTAATGGAGAGACGTGCCTGGAATATTGGTTGTCGGAATCGTGCGACGTCAGGTCTCCTGTGAATACAGAAAAGTTGAACCCAGTCCCCAAGGTCTCGGTCACTTCGGGGATGGCTTGCATGGCAGCAAGCATAAGTGAGATTGGCGTGTCACTACCATCTATCATTAACCACGACCAAGAACAAGCAAGATGAGCATGAAACGCACCAGTAGTAAGCTCCATAACGTGATGCAGGGAGAAGGACCTGGTCGGGGGATGCCATGTTGTAGGTGTTCTCGCGACAACACATGTACTGACTGCAGTTGGCCTCGTATCCAATGGCATAACCTAGAAACGCAAACTCATCTGTATACGAAACGAAGAAGTAGGTCTTAGAACGTACGGGGATCAATGTGGATGTCGGATACATGGAGAACCTTCAAGCGTTCTCCACTGGGTTGCTTTGGAGGAGGCAGGGGGTTCGGTTTTGGTTTGGCGAACCAATCCGTCAAGTTGAGGGGGACTGTCGGCGGCATTGGGCACAAACTCAGTTGCGCAGCGCATAGGAGCTACATAGCGTGCGAGACAACGATCTAAGTCACAGACACAGGATAAGTCATGTCAATGACCTACCTGTCCATCATATCCTCCCATATCGCCGAGCGCGACGACCTGCGAGAACACGGAACCAAGAGCAAGTCGGCTATACTCGTCATAACATGTCGTCGAGTAGTTGAAATACTCGCAAACCGCCTCAGCGAGGAGAGGTCCCTGTTCCGGAGCGGCTCCTACGAGCATTTTAGCGATAGTGAGTGATGCTTGGCATTGTGCACAAGTGTCACCAGCAAGCGCTGGACTAGCAGCGATAGACTGGATTTGGGAAAGGGCCGACTGGAGCAGCTGCGAAGGTTCCTGTTGCAGTGGCAGCGGATGAGGATCTACAGTGTCATTCTGTCAAAGAGGTCAATAAAGCTTGCAGAAACGTGACAACATCCACATACCTTGGGGAAGTTGGCGGGATCTGTCAGATTAGCAGGAAAGATAATACCCTATGCGATCAGATCAGATTGATTGGGTGACTTCCCGTCAGGATTTAGAAATTTACAGACATGTGCTCATTTGACCTCAGTCGCTCTCGGGTAAATTTAGGGATTATTTTCTGTAAATCTGATAACCATCACACAATTTCTAAATATTACAAATACTATATTGCCTTTCTGAGCCACCTGATGAGTGACAACTCGAGATCTTGCCATTACACTGCTCCCAATGCCTCTCAACCCTGCAATACTCCTATCCCTGCTTGATGATGATGATGATTGGCTACTGCTTTCTGTGGTGGCTGGTGTCCTTATCTCTGGTGCTGCAGAAGCTCACCAAAATCAAATATGCAGACGTAACACATCCCGTCGCTATCTCTGCCATCCCCAGCTTCTTTCAAATCCACGCCAAGCAACTCCATGGATTCAACTCTATGAGAGCATGGATGATCGGGCATTCATAACCACTATGGGGTTTGATGTCCAATCCTTCCACTACCTTCTTGAAAGTGGTTTTCAGGAGGTCTGGGACACAGTTCCAGTTCCACGACGAGATGTTCCCCTAGATGGGCAGCCTCAACTTGGGAAGCGATCATTGGATGCTGCTGGTGCTCTTGGTCTTACCCTCCACTTCCTGGCATCAGCAATGACAGAAGTCTCACTTCAGCAAATCTTTGCCCTCATCCCCACCACTGTCAACCGATATCTCAATTTCTCACTTGACATCCTTCATACCATCCTCTCTCACATGCCAGAAGCTGCCATCCGCTTTCCTTCAGTCCAGGAGATAGAGTCATACAATGCTCTTATTCGTTCCCGTCATCCTCGTCTTGTTGGTGGATTTGGTAGCATTGACGGGTTAAGTCTTCCTTGCCAAACTGCAGATGAACCAGAGATGGAGAATGCAACTTATAATGGCTGGAAGAGTGCACATTTCATCACAAATATTTTGGTTTTTGCTCCTGATGGTGTGTATTCTACACGTTTAGACTTCAGGTTCAAGGTTGTGCATAATGATCTTACTTGAAACTTCAGGTTGTATCATCTCTGCTGTTCTCAATGCTCCTGGGAGTTGGCATGATTCTCATACTGCCCGTCCTGTCTATGCTCAGCTGCAAAACAAGGTACCTGAAGGATACTACCTCATTGCTGACTCAGCATTTCCTCGTGGCACTGCTGCTGTTGCAGGAAAGATTGAAGCACCACTGAAAAGTGGTGCTCGTCTGCCAGACAATGAAATAGAACAGGAGGAGCTGCTGGCTTTTAATAGGCAGCTTTTGGCTTATCGACAGACTGCAGAATGGGGTATGCGCACTTTGCAGGGCTCATTTGCTCGCCTGCGGGTCCCTTTGGATATTAACAATGCTCGTGCTCGCAAGCGTCTCTTGGAAATATGTGTGCGACTGAATAATGTACGGGTCATACGAGTCGGCATCAATCAAATACGCTCTGTATACATGCCAATTTGGAGAAGTAGCAGCGAGGAGTTATGGGATAATTTAGGTGATCAGCTCTTTGGCAATATCCGTCAAAGGGATCGAGTTTCACGATTTCATCTTGTTGTCGAAGAGAGATGATATTTACATTTGACTTCTTATTTGCATACAAAAAAAAAATTATGACGAGGTTACTACATTTTCCCTACTGTCCTCGCCACGACTTGGACCACCATAACCATCATGATGATTGCGACTTGGGGATTCTGTTGGTGAGGGGGCAGAGTGTTGACTAGCATGCTGTGGTGAGGAACGTTGACGATAATGACTCAGAGGCGAGTACGGTGAGTAGTGTCGGTTGTGGCGATCACGATGACGGGGTGAATAATAGCTATGATCATGATATCTGGAGCGCCTGCTAGCAGGAGAGCGAGACCGAGATCGTGGCTTTGGATACTTCATGACTTTCATAAACTCGAGCTGTGATTCCATGACTGCGAGCTTGTTTTCAGCAGCAGCAGCACGTTGAGACTCGTGAAGAACTTTATCTGTGAGTTCATCTACACGTCGCCGTGCTGCTTGAAGCTCTACACGGAGTAGGTCCACTGCAGAGCTGTGCTCCGACAGCTGAAGTGCTTGGTGAAGCTTGTGGTCATCTCGCTCTTTCATGGCAGCAGGTGAGAATGCAGAAGTAATAGAGACCAAAGCATCAGCAGCGGAGGCAGAGGAACGGCTGGGGCGGCGCATGGAAGGCTGAAGGAGAGAATTGGCACGATATGCCTTGACGACAGACTTCCCTTTCTTGCCTGTTTGTTTGACCTCGTCCTCCGATCCAGGACTGTCGTTAGCCTCATTTCCGGAGTCACTTGTCAGCGAGATATCACCATCACTGATAGTCACAGTTCCTGACTTTTCTATCAGTGCGTCTTGAATTTCCCATGCCAGTTTAACATGGGGTGGGAGCTCAGCGTCGCCTGTCGGTTTTTTCGTGCTCGCAATCTGGAAAAACGAAAAGGATTAATGCTAGAAACAATAAATAGTGAAAGATAACATACCCCTTCATATTTGGCTCGCAGTGCCTTCGCCGTGCGTGTAGTATACTTGTGGCGAAGCGCAAACTTATTGTAGTCGTCGGTAACATGCTCCCATGCTCGTCCTCCAAGCGGTAGGATTGTTTTAATGATATTCAAGAGCCTCATGATCTCCTTGTCAGAATAACCAGAAGCGCCAACTCGTCGTCCCTTTTTCTGAGCCCCCTCACTCTCCTCTGGGGTCTCCACCACAGGAGCAGCATGGACTTTCTTTTTGTTGCTTATCGGGGCCTTTCGATTGCGCTTTGTGGGTGGATTACACTCACTTGGGGTGGGGGCAAGACGTTTCAACTCAGATCCTTTTTTGGAGGCTACCCGAGCAGTGGGGGCTAGTGGCTGCAGTATCTCGTCGTCGGTTGGTACCCAGTCTGAATAGGGTTGTGTGGGTTGCGAGGGCTCAGACTGTGAGGGCTGTGGTAAGTGTGGGGGCTGCAAGGGCTGCGAAGGCTGTGGGGGTTGTGGGGACTGTGAGGGCTGCAAGGGCTGCGAGGGCTGCGAGGGCTGAGTGTGCGTTGTGGATGGAGTCACGGAGGACATGTGCGTGTGGTACAATCCAGGTGAGCCTGCAACAGGCAACTGGGCTTGATGAAAGGGTTGGGTGGGTGGCCTGGCGAAGGAAATTGGTCCCGAGGCTGCCGGTTGTGGTGTAGGGGAAAAGGTCTGTCGTGTAACAATGGCATCAGCGTCATAAACTTGCACCACTTGAAAGCTACTTACCATGGGCTGGCCAGGTACGACAGTGGAAACTGGGTAGGGGGGAATACTCCCAAAGGAGTAGGGCTGAATGTGTGGGGGAGTTGGTAAGATCGTACGGCCGGTATGCGTGGCGGCAAAGCTTGAATGGTCCGAGTCTGTGCGACCGGTGCGACTGTGGACTGGATTGTAACTTGAATCCGGGCCAGGCATTGCTCGGGTCGGATGGAGAGTGGTATAGTCCTGGAAAGAGGGTGGTGGATGAGGAAGACTTGATTGTGGTTGCATGCTCGGGTCGCACAGTGGTGAGTGCCAGTGCTTGAGCAATGAGCGCGTCGCTGCCAGTATCGATGTGATTAGTAAGCAGCGCGCCGTCACTCGGAAACAGGAACCTACCCCTGAGAATGCCATATATGGCACGAAATGGGTCGTCTTGAATTTACAGACGTTTACAGAGGGGGGTAGGACCCCTCCTCAGATTTAAGGTTTACAGACAGTGAATGACGACAGCTGCGCGACATGCACCATATGGCTCCTTCCAAGTTTGGGTGCAGCTGTCATTTTTACGGCTGAAATTTACAGAAAAACGTCTCTAAATCCTGACGGGAAGTCACCCATTATCAGCGGTGATGTCTACTTGAAACCTACCGTGACTGGGTCCGTGATCACGGGCTGCGGTTGCACGGATGTGGCAGTCGGATTGTTCCAGTATGACGCGTATACCGAAGTAGGGAATTCTCCAGGGGCAGTATACGCGGAGAGTATCGTATCATCGGCATTTACGCCTATCGCACCCACTAGCGTCAGAAGTGCCAAGGATGCCGGAAGAGTTAGCATCATGATTGTAGTGTTGTGGCTCTTGGACGAGTAAGATGCCAAGACACTGTCTTTTATATCCAACCATATATGTGGATATTCTTGAATGTGAAGAAAAGAACACGAGGAGGCGCGGCCCATGCGCGATCCTGTCACTTGTGCACGCACGTTCGCCGTTCAATCCGCATTCTTTTCAATCACGAGTGACGGACAGTGGGGAAGACGACGCATTGCGATCCCAGGGACTGATTATAGTTGAGGTGTATAAGTGGATTGAAGCCACCTATTGCGGAACCAAGCCTTTTGAAATGAGGACTTCTCTTCTTCAAGCAGACGTCTTGTTACCTCGACCTGTGCCAGAAAGATAGGTATGCGACTGGATTGTATAATGTATCGACGCGCATTCGGAAGGCTGAGTGCGACGTAGGCCCACGGCGAAACTCCCAGGAATGTCAGCTTGGATCATTTTTAGCGAGTGGGTACGGGAAATTTCACTCAGAGACGGCGAGGCATTTTCCATGTCCGGTTGATGCTGGTGCCTAGATGCTCCAAGGATGCAAAGTGTGGTGTGGCGTGACAACATTGATAAGGTCGCCGTCGTCAAAGCGACTCAGGTTATGCCAGATCATGATTCAGAAGCCGAGGCTATGCAAATGAAAACTGTTACTTGCTGCTCACCTGCTATAACCAGGGAATACCTTTTGCCAACCTCCAGTATCCTCCTGTCCGATCTGAAAAAATTCTTGATGCAAACGTTTCCGTCGGAACTGGGTGGTTCAGATGAGTCGGAGATCTTCGAAGTTCCGGTGTAATTTCGCTCGGCAGGAAATCCCGACATCGACCCAGTGCTGACAATTGCTCTACTCGTCAGTACTTAAGCTGGCATAGACTTCCCATCGGTTAACTATTGGTTCCACCGACGTTGGTTGAAATCTGAAGTGGCCAGCGAACGGCTGTGGGAGAGCCATGTACGAAATCATAGTTTACCGGCCCGTCCAATCGACACTTTATCCACACGAGGTGGTGTCGGAGCGCGGTTTGACTCATTCAAGGCGGCTGTTTCAGATGTTCCTGAGCAATGATATCTCGGCAATGTCAACTGCCCTCGGACTTGATTGAGACTGATAAGCAACGGGAAATCGAATGTACGCCGTACGAAAAGATATACTGACCGAATCCGAGGAGGCTGGGGTTGACAAGAGGAGCGACTTTGGACAATGAGCTGGTGCCACTCGCCTGTTGCAATCCGAGACTTCTATGCATCGCGGCGGTTATACGCGGTATGAACACTACGTGATGCGAAGCAAGGCATGACACGTTGCCGTGCAATCTGATTGGTTGTGTGTTATTACCGGTGTCATCTCGGACTTGGAATTCGTCGCTTGTTCGAAAGTACCCTCTTTTTTGTTTGACCAGCTCCACCATCCCTAGCCGTCTCAGTTGATCATCTTATCGTCGTAGTACGTTCAAACCTCCCCATTTTTCGCCTATAAAAACCCGTCGGTTTTTTTAGTGTTACCAGTACTTTTTCGTCTGCGTCGTCGAACTACCTGACTTCGACTTCAAAGGGTGTTTTTACAACCCTCTTTGCATGTACTCGAACCAGCTTGGTAGCACCCACAATCCCCACCGAGGCAGCAAACACACTTGCGCAGGTTTTCTCGCTGCTCACTAGGATCGTTCGTCTACCCTTTTTCACCCACCATGTCCGCTCCGTCTTCCTCTGGGTATAACACGCCCGACTCTGAGCTCGAATCCATTCTCCCAATTCATCCGACGGCCGTTCGTCGCCCAGAGTACATCAAGGTCAACTCAGAGAATACTACCTATACCGACGAGAATATCACTTCCAAGTACTTCTATCGTGGTGCCGACGTGGTTATCTCAGATGGTCAATTCAACGTTACTCCCACCGTGAAGCCATTCGAATTCCAGACCGCCCGCAAAGTCGGAAAGACTGGGTACGTCCTTGACACCTTACAAACGCGGGATTTGCTGACGGACCCTCCAGACTCATGATGATCGGAATGGGTGGTAACAATGGAACTACCCTCTGCGCTACCATCCTCGCGAACAAGCATCAGATCTGCTGGCACACTAAGGAGGGTCTTCAGCAACCCAACTACATCGGCTCTGTCCTTCGTGCGTCCACCGTTCGCATCGGTTCTGAGCCTGGAACGGCCAAGGAAATTTACGTTCCTCTTTGCGATGTCCTCCCCATGGTTCATCCAAGCGACCTTGTCCTTGGAGGTTGGGACATCTCGGGCGTGCCCATGGACAAGGCCATGGAGCGTGCTCGCGTGCTCGACTACGACCTTCAACGTCAAGTGAAACCACACATGGCTCTCTTCGGCTCTCCTCTCCCATCCATCTACTATCCCGACTTCATTGCTGCTAACCAGGAGGCGCGTGCGGACAATGTTGTCCCCGGCGCTGATAAGCAGGTCCACCTCGAGCACATCCGTGCCGACATCCGTCGCTTCAAGGAACAGAACGATCTCGATCGTGTAGTTGTGTTCTGGACCGCCAATACCGAACGTTACAGTGATATCATCCCTGGTGTGAACGACACAGCGGACAACCTCCTCGCTTCTATTCGCTCCTCGCATTTCGAAGTCTCTCCTTCGACCCTCTTCGCTGTCGCTGCCATCCTTGAGGGCGAACCTTTCATAAATGGTGCACCCCAGAACACGTTCGTTCCCGGTGTCATTGACCTTGCCGAGCGCCACAAGTCCTTCATCGGTGGTGACGACCTCAAGTCTGGTCAGACGAAGCTCAAGTCGGTGCTTGCCGAGTTCCTCGTGAACGCAGGTATCAAGCCGTTGTCTATTGCATCTTACAATCATCTCGGTAACAATGACGGTCACAATTTGAGCGCCGAGCGTCAGTTCAAGAGCAAGGAAATCAGCAAGAGTAGCGTCGTTGACGATATGGTCGACGCGAACCGTCTGCTTTACAAGCCTCCCGTCCCCGGTACCAAGGGTAAGGTGACCAAAGGCGAGCACCCTGACCACATTGTCGTGATCAAGTACGTGCCTGCGGTCGGAGACTCCAAAAGGGCCATCGATGAGTACTACTCCGAGATTTTCTGCGGTGGCAGGCAAACCATCAACATCTTTAACGAATGCGAGGTACGCATACAGGCCTTCATTTCGTCTTGACTCGTCTCATGTTTTTCGGGATTCAGGATTCCCTGCTGGCGACACCGCTCATTCTGGACTTGACTATTCTCACGGAGCTCCTTACACGCATCAACTATCGTGACGTGTCTGCAGGTCAAGCTGACTTTGCGCCACTTTACCCGGTCTTGTCCCTCTTGTCCTACATGTGCAAGGCCCCTTTGGTCAAGCCAGGCACGGACGTCGTCAACAGTCTTGGCAGACAGCGTAACGCGCTGGATGCTTTCCTAAAGGCGTGCCTTGGTTTGGAGAGCAACAGTGATCTCTTACTTGAGACGCGCATCTGGTGAAGGGTATTGTGAACGATATCTCAACGACTTTATCTTCATTTGGTCTTTTTCATTTTTCGATCTAGAATCTGGGTTCTCAACAACCTTGGGCTGCATACATTGCCGTGACATTGTCATACATTCAACTGTCTATAGATGTTGCGCTTGACTATAGTTCCTTGTTTTGATTCTTGCAAGTATACCGTGGTAGAACTTGACAGTATATCTTTTAGAAATGAATTATACTTGACTGTTTGAACAATTCGAAGGTTATCATTGGTCCTTAAGCTTGAAGCTTCCGGCTATCTCAGGCAAATGTATGCCATTCCGCAACCATGGTCCTTCATTTATGTCCTCACGTAAGTCCAAGGCTGCCGCGCCTGCTGTGACAGCGACAGCGCCCTGCAGGGTCTCCAGTCGCCAAATGGGCCAAGCACGGAATCCTGGGTAATTGTACCTGTAATATCCCCCTGTAACGTGTTCAGCGGCTTTCACAATCTTTTCACCCTCTCCGAGTCAAAAGCTGACTGGGAAACTACCGAAGTACTACCATTATGTTGGGCGTCGACACCACCGTCACACCCCAAGAGATTATCATCAGCGGTCCTCAACCACACCGAATCATCTCCGCACATGAGAAGGGCATCTCGGGGATTTCATTTCTCCCAGATGGGCGACGCATCGTTACCGGCTCACATGATAGGACCTTACGGATCTGGAATATGGAAAACGGAAAGCAAGAAGGAGCATCAATGATGGTGGGGAGGAAAATATGCCGTCTTGCTGTGACCCAAGATGGCAGAAGGATTCTCAGCGTTGATAGGGGTGGCAGAGTCAAGGTGTGGCACGTCGGCTCACGCGAACTCGTCCACGAATGGATTCAATCGACGGGCAGCCTCTCGATCGCCATCTCGCAAGACGATCGACTCGTTGCAGTGCCAGGCGGGGAGACAGTCGGCATTTACACACTGGGAGGGAGACAGGTCGGATCGATCAATGTATCTGTTTGCTTTGTTTGTTTCTCTCCCGACGGTGAGAAACTCGCATGTAGCGGTTTGAACAGCATCTCTGTGTACCACATCGAGGATGGCACACTCCTTGGTGTGCTACGGGACCGTCGAGATGGGATTTCGTGCCCACCGCTGTGGTCACGCGACGGCAGCAGACTCTTCTCTAGCTCGCTCGACAATACGATTCGTTGTTGGGACTCCACTACAGGAGAGCAAATTGGGCAACCCTGGTCAGGTCACACTGGTACCATAACCTCACTGTTTTTCTCGCCGTGCGAATCAATCCTTGCCAGCGCGTCTCTCGATCACACTATCCGTTTTTGGAATGTAATTACAGGAGAGTCCGTTGGAAAGTATTTGCATCATGATACCGGTGTCACCGTGGCTTGTTGTTCTCCTTCTGGCCAATATGTGGTGTCAGCGGGACAGGGTGGAAAGATATACCTATGGCAGGTGCCTTGGATAAATGTCGACGAAGATCAGGTGGCTACCTTCTTCGTCTACGTTTTTGTATCTTCCTTGACACTCTTACCCCGCACGACAGCTGAGTCGGACTGTCATCGACGTACGTTCCTTGAACTTTGCTCGCTACGTCACTCCCAATATCCCCGCTAGGTCTCCTCAGGTTTCACGTCTGAAATTGAACATGTAGCATCACGGCCAATACCCTATCATTATATCTAACTTGCTGAGAGTTGCTTGTGTAATCAATATCATTCATCATTGGAGATCTTACCGAGGTCTGAAAAGGAATTACACATATTATAAGATTGTTGCCATACTATGAGGATCGTTGACATCATTATCGCGGAATATACATATTGGCAAGGCATTGGCACATTTCCCGTACGCTACTGCCATTGTGGCAGTTGCTGATAATATCTTTCCTAAAAATTTAGTGCTTTCAAAGTTTCTGCAATCATTGCAAGGAGTTGTGAGCCCTTGGCATCATGACCAACACCGTATCATTGTTTCTATTTAAATCTGGACATTCTTTCACAAATTGGTAGGTAATAACTTCGAATGTACCACAGAACTACATTCGTGTTTATAATAGCTATATTTCAAGCGTCGTGATCGCTGTCGTCATAGCCGTCACTCATACTACTCTCGTCACTATCAACATCTGATTCTTCTTCTTCTTCTTTGTTGTTGTTGTTGTTGTTGTTGTTGTCCTCATTTTGAGATGTGTGCGCTGTCTGAGTATCTTCAATACCTGGGCCGTCGACATCTTCATCGTCAGCAGCTAATTGCTCGTCGACCAGGCCATGGTTGTGTCGTACATGCATGGTGTCATGACCTACACCAATTGCCGCATAGCGGGTGAACATGTCTCTATCAGCAAAACTGATTCCTGTTAGCATGTAAGACGTCGAAATATGTGAAATAAAGCCCACATATTTACATAATACCTTGCCCAATCATCAGACTCCCCAGGTAGTCTGGCTACTGACATGCCGCCCCGTAAGAATTGATCGGTACGACCATCTATGAATGCTGGAATGAGGTGACACCCACGGATCACCAGAGAGGGATCCAAAAACCCAAAAGCAGGGCTGTCTCCACCTTCAGGCACAAATCCAACCTTTGGAAGAGTACACTGCCGGAAACCCCCCTTATGGTCCGGATCAGTTCTGAGCCAATGGACCCACAGAACCTCCATCGTCTCCTTTGAACCACTAACACCTCCGGGAGAGTATGAAACGTCAATACTGAATGCTTTGAGTAGCTGGCAGTACCAGAAGGGGTGACAATTGGCTTCTTCTTCCCTCGATAGAGTCATGAGGAAAGAAGAACGGTCTGTCCGCAGGCAATCATGAGCTCTGCGGATATCATAGCTTGTGTAGTTGATGCGAACAATTCTTGATTCCACGATTCAGTCTGGGTTTAGAAAATGCAATTCATTTCGTTCCTCTGGGGTGAATACTCGCTCGTCACCGTCAAAGTCCAAGCGGAGTAGTCTGGACAACAGGTGGTCCTTGAGACACGCGATGAAATCGGGCTGGAAGACATGTAAGCATATATGTGCATCAGCCAAAGTCGCTCACCTTGACGGCCGGGTCGTCAATATGGTTGAGAAGGAACCGAGACAGATTAAGAACGTTGTCCTTTCGAGCTTGGCTTGCCATCGAGTGATGCAGCATCGGCGAAGAGTCAACATCATCTGCAACTTGGTCCTGCTCGTGCTGTCGCCTCAGGAGAGTGCGGCGACGCTCTTGCCTCGCAAATTGATCTTCGACGTTCTTCTTGTTCGAAAGTCCATACATCCTCTTGATTTGACGGTGCGCCAGCTCTCCCTGAAGGTAACCGTACGTCAGAATGCAGTAAAAGAAATGAAATTTTAGGTATAAAAAAAAGTTTCAGACTTACAACTTGGGTTGAGAACGAGTCAGTCGTCCCGAACGTCTTGATCATTGAGACGTAATCACCCAGAGCATGGAACTTGTATGTGTTGAGATTGAACATTTTTGGGAGCGAGCCCGCTGAGCGTACTTCTTTCTTTCGACGTCCAGCCTTGACATCAGCTAATTCCCTCCTCTGCCGTTGTGCAGCTTCCACAGGTAATTCGTGAGTGATGAAGGCGGCGCAGGTGACTCGTTGAAACTGGCGAAGCTGATCACAAAGGGTCTGTAACGACTGCTGAAGGAGTATGAGCGAATCGTCCGTGTGAATTCGAAGCTTGGCTAGTGCGTGCCATTCGGAGAGTCGGAATAAGAGGCGCTGAATGTTTGAGTCGTGCACAGGAGGAAAAAGTCCTTCAAATACGGGGATGGAACACTGTAGTAAAGCCCCTTAATCACTACGAACTGAGACGAAACATGCAAAGACCCTACCTGTAATACGTGCTCAAAGAACCATGCCGGTCGCTGGCTGGTGTTCGCTACATCTGGAGGGAAACGGCGGATTCCGTTCAATCCAAAGGATGATATTTGCGTGAATCTATCAGACCACTTTTCAGTAACCACATTGTTGGAAGAATGTCAAACGCACCGTTCATTAAGTATGTCGATCTTACGTGGATCAACAGCATAAATCAATCGGAGAAGATGCTTGAGAACCGACTTGAGAATGCCAAGCTCGAATTCGTGGAGTAAATCTACAACAAGAATCGGGTACAATTTGAATCCAAAGGGAGAGAGTCGCTCGCAAAAAGAATTCTGGGAGGGGTAGTTAGCTGGCTCCCGAAAAGTTAAATATGATTCTTACCAAAGTCGGAACCAGTGACTGGTCCTTGAGAAGAGTTTCCACAGCTGTACCCTTCAACGGCCGGCCAAGGACATAAATTTTCCGTCGCGCAAGTTCGATCTTATGCGCCAAGTATGTTCTTGCTTGAGAAAATCTTGCAGCGATGTCTCTGAGAAATCCGGTGCAATGGAACATGGATTTTGGGATGAGGCAACGAGGACAAGGGCAATAACCTTTGTCCCGGATGGTAGCAAGGAGAACTCTTCCAAACAATCAGTCGTAAATTTGCACCAGGATACGCACGCAATTCACTCACTTTTCTGGATAGTCGGCTGAGTAAGTAAATATCCTGGGGTATACCCTCCTGGTGATGCCGTCGAAGCATTTCACGACGATTCCATTCTTGTAAGCCTCGATAAAATCATCGTCGAGCAATAATGTCCAGATCGCATGAATGAGTTCTCGCTTGCAATGAACGAGAAGGTCGTGGTTGTGTTTCTTGCCAGACACCGAGGACAAAAAATTTTTGATGGACTCTGGAAGCTGAGGGTTTGGGTGAGACTTCAAGAGCAGCGCAAGAAAGAAGAAAATCAACCTACAGAAGGGATAAACGCAATCGGATGACAGCACCCCGACTCAGGATTGGACCGAATGTATTTGGAGAGATTTCCAAAAAAAAGATAGATGGGCCATGCAGACGCATGCCCAAACTGTGCGAGCCGAGTCGAATCCGACCAGAACATGAGACCGGAAACTACTCTTTCCAACTTGCAGCCGTCGTCTCTTCTCTGCTTCATCACTTCGTCATGGGCTTGGTTCCAGGCGTCCGAGGTGTACAGTTCATCATAAACGTGTTGGTGGCGACTGGTGACCGGGGATTTCCAAATCCTTTTGAAAGGGGTGAGATGGAAATTCTTCGATGATGCCTCTGCAAATACTGCTCGCACGACATCTAGGATTGGCCTGTAGCAAAGACCGCCCACCGAGAACGTCAACCCATTGCCCTCCACCTTCTTTTCCCTTGTAGGTACTGATATGTCGACCGATGCACGTTTCCATCTGTCGATCCCGAATATGTCTTCTGGTGGTATCTCCTTCTCAGCAGCGTCAAACCGAGATGTCTCTCTAGAAGCATCAAATCTCGACAGATCCTGGATGTCGAAGTCGGGGGCTTGGAGGACCTCGTGAACCAGTCGTGTGAGTTCTGAATCGGATTTATGACTACTACCAGTATTTTTCCAGTTCATGATTCGCCAGATAGACATGTTTGCCCATGGCCAGGGCGGGGAGTAGTTTCCGTTGACCGAGCTAGGGAGAATGTCCTGGCTAGGCTGAGACAATTCATCCATGGAAACGAATGAGTCGGGATCGTGCGACGGGCAATGGCGATATGCACGAGCGATACCGAAGTTATTGAACCATGTAGTGAAGGAATCCCACACGTGCAGAAAGACACGAGGGATAATCGAAGTGGTTGCGGGGGTAGGGTGGGGATCAACTGCTGGTAACGGTGGCTCAGGGAGCAAGTCTCGATACCTTGCAGGTACCCGTCGATTACGAGGGGGAAGGGGCTGCGATTCAGTGCCTGTGATGTCAGGGGCATCGGGTATTTGTTGTGAGGAAGGTTCAGTCGTAGCCTGCGAGGGTGCTGGGACTTCTTGAGTATGGGACTGTGGTCTCTGCTGACTCGAAATACTGGGTCAGGGTGAGAAAAGCACGAAAATGGTCAAAACCTTACCTCAGTAACGTCTGAAACCGTGATCAACGCCGAAGGATTCGAGGACCCTGGAAGATTTACTTGCCTACTGCCCTGGAATCCATCTGAGTGGTACGAATTCAAAGAATCCAATAGAAAGCCGTACCTCATCAGCGTCAAGTCTGACCCGCTTGTTGGGAGGCTCCTCCGTCAATAGAAAGGTTGAGTTGGCGCGTGCGAGTCGCTCAGCCTGCGCAGGCCCGAAAATGTCGCATGTAGCTCGATGCTGCGTCAGGCCTCTCCGGGATAAGAAGGTGCGAGTGCAATTGGGGTGGCACCTGAAAGCAGAGGCCATCTTGACACAATGGAAGTTGTGATACGGAAGCGCGAGATAGTGGGAAGCTTGAGATTTTGATGTTAGAGGCTGGGAGTGTTCGAGTTTTGAGCGGCGGAGACCTAGTTGCTTCAATCTCAGAATTTGAAAAGAACAAGAGAAAACGTTGAGAAAACGAGGCAATGATGTCTGTGAAAGGATTGAGAACATGTTGCAATCAAACGAGCAACCACTCACCGCATGTCCTGATGTCATAGTGATGTCACCGAAAACGCTGAAAGCACGTTGGAATCGAAGCACTCGATGTTCCGGCACAATCCAAGCTGAGAGTCGACATAACGGGTGAATGGATGCCAATGGGAGAAACGAGGCTAAAATAATGCTCAGAGTCACGCCGATCTGATGAAGGATGAAGAGGACGATAAAGGAAAGCACGCACCTGGGAGGGGACGAAAGTCTGACAACGATTCGGAGGTCCAGGAGAGGGATTCCGAGTCCTTAAACTGAACCTAGACGAAAGCGCTTCAAAAGGTCTTTAACCCCACTGTCGCTCGATTCGAGGCGACGGGGCGACCTATGGACACAAAGTCCAAAAGCGTTCTCTGTGCGACGCAAAGTCAACACGAGAGATTTCGAGCGGCGCAAAGCCAACTCTGAGAAACAAGAAAATTCGGGCCGGGTCTTGAGGCAGAAGGATTCAGACGAGGAGAAAGCTTGAGTGATTGATCAATGTCGACGAGGCGGGACGAAGGTGGGCGGCAGTGTCAACGTCCGTCTGGGATGCATGATGCATGATGGCTAGGTCCAAGATGAATCGATGTCATTGACAAATACGCGTTGCGTATCTGTCTATGTTTCATAATCTAATTGTAATTATTTGTTTTTGTCGTCACGTGGTGTCAATAAGCGGACATTCAAAGTTACACTACATTAATTTAATGGCGTAGGGCTGAAATCCCAGGGTTAACCGCACAATGTCGCAAGTGAAAACGGATTGCATAAATTGAGGGGAAAGCTACATTATAATCATACATCATACTGTTAAAAATTATACATCATGATAGTCGAAGGGAAACCGGTGGGGAAGGAGAGGGGGACGACCAAAGTAATCATAAAACGTCTGGATGCAAAAAAAACACGCCCGCGACATGACCTCGTATACTTCTACATATTTCGATCCCGGTATCAAATTGGTGTTCGAAAAAGAAGGGTGAGCATCCGGCCAGGTGGAGAGAAGTAGACAGAATGCGTTGAGGACCTGCTCATTGTCAGAGAAACTGTCCGTGAATCCATGATTGCTAGCTTTGGATGGCAGAGGCTCTGACCAAAGCATGAGCCCAGAGCTGCCCGGGAAAATACCGCAGATGAAGCTCAGTCGTTCGGAACGATGTTCAGCCCAGAGGCGAGGATTAAGAGCTTGGTCGAGAGCACAAAGCTCATATCGCCAGCCAGTCTCGTACAACTCCCATAAAATAGCTTTGATGAGACGGGTCGGGGGGTTGGTCAGCGAGGCGATTGGAATTAATTTGCCCCGCCATTCCACCTGTTCCTTGGGTGCAAGATTCGATCCTTGCGATGTCAGGGCAGCGAATTCTTCCCCAAACGCTTCCAGCACGGCCAGCTTACTAGATTTGCTGCTCGTGGCTGCGCCTTCCATGTCCTCCTTGAAGGGCACGCCATTGAGAATCTCCCTCCACTGTTGGGGAGATGGGAAGCGGGCGGGGGGGCTGTGATCGAGCCGACTAATCCACAGCGCGCGAATCGCAAGCCAGTTCGTCATGAAGCGTTGGTGACGTTTGGGGGACGGTGACGAGATAAGCAGAGGTGGTTCGGGGACACGATACCCCTGATCCACCAAACCTTTCTTCACCCTGGACGGGTCTTTGTTGATGCGTTTCAACGCGTCGACCCAAACCTGGAAGGCTAGCAGCATCTCGGGCACCTGCAGCTCTACCCACTTGTTGCGACCTGCGGAAATTGCTTCACAGCAGGTTAGCCCACGCCGTATTGATAATGTCGGTAGACATTGACATGACCTACCTGACTGGGGTCCAGGTCGAGTGTGCTTCTGCTTCTTCTCTGCTCTCCTGGACTTAGCTTGAGTGGGCATTTTACCTGCTTGTGAGGAAAGCTGAGGGGTGGACGAATCTGAAATGCTGGGCTTCTGGTTGTAAGAAGGTGTATAGGTGCGCCGAGTGTGAAAGTGACGATCGAAGCCCCCTTTTCCGAGATACAGGTTTGCAAAGGGTTGGACGGATCTGCCAGCTTCGGCGTACATGCCACGGATGATATCGTCGGGAAACGTGAACCTGACATGCTTCTCGATGTTCGTGTCCGGAGTGATTGAGAGGCGGGGACAGATCAACCACACTGGCACACCCACATGGAACAGGTCGTCGCAGGTTTTCGTGTCTTGCGTGAAGCATCCCATCCAGTGGGATCGGACAGGAAGGGGGGGACCAGACGGGTAGGCGATATGAGGTTGAACATAAGTAACGTAGTCGATGAACGCCATGATGTTGAGGAAGTACCATTGGGCTTCGGCGACGAAAACAATGATATCACGGTATGTAAGCGGGTGAGTGAGGAGCAACATAGTGTCGTGTTTCAGGCTCTGGATCATCCTACTTGCAATGTCCTGCTTGTCACCACGGGTGTTCTTCCATGCCTGGTGGCGCTCAGACGCAATCTGATGCAAAGAAACGACGCCGACTGCCTTTTCTTGCTTCAGCTTCCCAACTTGAAAGGCGGCGTGAGGAAGAGGTTTGAAGTCTTCCGGCGTGGGGCGATACCACGCCCATAACAAAGGGTCGGGCGGTGAGTAGTGCTCCTTGCGACGGATGCAGACAGCATAACAAAATTCTTTACTGTATGTCTGCGGCCATTGAAAACAATCCGCTGTACCAAATCGCCCATCTGCTCGAGCCCGCAGTTCCTCTTCGTTGTTATGGGGTTTGGGGACGAAGGTCATGTTGGGCGAGGTGTAGACGGTTGTGGCTGCATCATGTCCGGTGGCGATCGATTTGGCATCCAAGGAATTGTACGTAGCTGGTAGATTGCGTGGGTTTTGATCCGAACATAAGGTATGAGAAGACTTACCATCATGAGCGCGAGTTTGGGGAGCAAATTTCAAGGTCATATCAGTAATGGCTAGAATATGGGTCAAGATCGTGCCGATGGACCAGGGATTAGGTACAGTACCAGTATTGACAAAGAGTCTAAGGCTGTATCCACCAGAGGTGCGAGATCTGTGTGTGGCGACGAGGTAGTGGGAAGAAGGATTTCAAACGGAAAGAGCTTCGACCGTGAATTCGACCGCGAATCGAGTGACTCAGGGGGGTTGAAGGCCCTTGGCGATGGGGCGGCCCTATGGACACAAAGTCCAAAAGCGTTCTGTGCGCGACACGAAGTCAACACAAAGAGAGATCGAGCGGCGCAAAGCCAACTCAGTGAGGATTCCAGGACGAGGGGGCGAGGCTGCGATGAATGTCGTCCAGGTGCAGAGGCATCACACGAAGACAGTCTTGAGGGGTAATGAGGCAGAGAGTATCAGGAAGGGTTCGAATGTAAGCGGGGGGTGGGAGGTGTAGATCTGAATTAAAACCAAGTAGCTATATAGGTTGAGATGGGTCTATTGTCTGATTCAATTATTGCCAATGGACGTGTGGACCATGTGGACACATTATTTGTTGTTGTTGTTGCTTGTTTTCTACAAGCGTTGGGAACATCTCAGTATACCCACAGATCCTTGACTCCCGCATTACGGATCATCGATCATCAATCACACTGGTTACACGTTGCCTCCTCCATCCCGCCCTCTGGATATATCCGAATGACCCATTGTAGAAGGGATTCAGTAGGCTGAAGTGGGTCACCCGGTAAGTGATGTGCCCTTGAATCATAAGCAATAAGGGCTTGTAGGCTCGTACTAACCACCGATGTCTATCGCCATCGTTGACGAGATTGCCGCTCCCACGCCGCCGCCGCCACCTTGTCCCTCAGATTGGATTACTGTTACTCCTCAAGATTGTCTCTGCGCAACGCCTCTGCACCTGGACAACATTCATCACCTCGCCCCCTCATCCCTTGGAATCCTCACTGAGTTGGCTTTGTGCTGCTTGATCTCTCTTTGCATTGACTTTGTGTCACGCACAGAACGCTTTTGGACTTTGTGTCCATAGGGCCGCCCCATCACCACCGCAAATCAAGTGATAGTGGGGTTGAAGGCCCTTCGAAGCCCTTTCTCCTCAATCCCTTTCTCCTCCTCGTTCACTTCCTCGAAGGTAGGTACAGTGTTACTGCACTCCTCCCCATCAAACTCATTACTATCCAGTGTCATCGATATGTAACACCCCGGTGTCTAATAGGGTCACCTTCCTTGGACCACGGACCTCACTGAGCTGGCTTTGTGCCACTCGAATCTTTCTGTGATGATCTCATGTCGAACTTGGAAGCGCTTTCCCCCTTCAACCCTGTCCTCATCTATTTCATCGAAGTAAGTACAGTATCAAAGTCACTTTGTTATTGTGCTTCCCCCACTGTACTCCATCCTTAGCTCATCGATATCCCTCTATCTGCTGGGGTCTGTTAGAACAGACCGGTTCCGAAGGACCCGGTTGTCCCGAGGGCAGAGTCACTGCTCTGGTGACTTACCTGATGGTGAAGCTCAAGATGATATTGTGGAGGATGGAGAGAGAGAAGATTGTTATTCTGTATATACAGTAGAACATGTTTATATATCTACTGTAATGCTATGCTGTACCTGTAGTGAGGAGTAATGGTACTGCATTGATGATTGTAACTAATTGTATTGTAGTGCCTAAGGTACTACAATAAGTCTATAGTCGTTCTGGTACTTCCAGAGCGCGGGAACCTCGGAACTTCCGGAAGCGGAAGCCTCGGAGTCGCGGGAACTACCCGGAACGGTCGGAACAGTTTATACATATTCCAACACTCCCCCTTGCCTTGTGTACGCAGACACTTCAGGCATAAGAAAGGACTTTCGCACAAGCTGTTAGGCTGGCGAGTAAAACTCCAAACCAAGCAAGGAGCAAAACTTCTCGAACTTGACATGTCCAAGGTTCTTAGTGAACATATCCGCTGGATTGTCATCTCCAGGGACATAAAGTAGCTCTACTTGTTTGTAAATCATCACTGCATCTCGTACAAAATGGTAGCGGATGTGGATGTGTTTGGAACGCTTTTCAGTGACTGGGTTCTGAGCTATAAATAGCGATCCCTGATTGTCACCACAGATCGGGATTGGTTTTAGATGGTATCCGAGTTCTTCCATCATTTGAAAAATCCATACAGCCTGGCGAGAACAATCACTCAGAGCCATGTACTCAGCTTCTGTAGGAGAAAGGGCTGTGGTTTTCTGTAGGTGTGAATTCCATAGGAAAACACCATTGGCTAGCTTCATATAAAAGCCAGTCTGAGAGTGACTGGTAATCTTATCTTGACCCAGTCAGAATCAGTGAAGGCAATAATCCCTTTGCCAGAAGATCCGTCAAACACAAGTGAATAATCACGAGTGCCGGCTAAGTAACGGCATATATACAGGGCCTTATCAAGGTGCTCCTGTGAGGGATTTGCGGATTGTCTAGCCAGTTGCGTTACACCATAGGCAATATCCGGTCGTGTGCCAATCATAAGATATATTAATGAGCCTATCACTGTCTGGAAGCGCGTCCGCAACTCTAAATTGACAGAGGCATCATTCTTCGCTGGGCAATATCCCTGCGGTAAGGGAGTACGAGGAGGCTTGGCATTTGTCATGCTAAAGCGCTCAAGCACTTTGTCGAGGTATGAGACTTGGTCTATGAGGATCCTATGACCTTCTCGACATATATTCATTCTGAGGAATTCATGCGTTTCACCCAGATCATGGCATTCCCACTTCTTCATGAATGTGGCCTTTAGCTTATCTACTAAAGCTTTACTGGGTCCGCAGAAGAGGGTGTCGTCTACGTAGATAATCGCTAGGACGATATCTTTTCCATTGTGATAGATAAAGAGGCCAGCATCTGTTCTAAGTCGCTTGAAGCCTAGTGCCTGCATCGACTGATCTAAAGATCTCCACCAGGCTAAACCTGCCTGTTTTAAGCCATAGATGGCTCGGAGTAGTCAGAGGACTTTGCCTTTTGAGTTGGGAGGCACAAACCCTTCAGGAAACTCCATGTAGAGTTCCTCTTCCAGTATTCCATATAGGAAGGCAGATCGGACATCAAGTCCTGATATGTGCCAATCATTGAGAGCAGATAGAGTGAGCATGCATCGCACTGTCTCAAAGCGTACAACTGGGCTGAAGATCTCATCAAAGTCAAGCCCTTCCACCTGTGAGAAGCCTTTGGCAACTAGGCGGGCTTTCTTGCGACCATCTGTTTTGACATCAAACACCCATCTATTTTTTATAACCTTTCGGTTGGGTGGACGGTCTGTGACTTCAAAGACTTTGCGATCTTTCATAATTTGTAGCTCTTCCTCACAAGCTTTATGCCAGAGCTTTTGCTCTTGGTGAGGGAGCTTAAGTATGTCACGGTATGACCAGTCTCTATAGTTGACTTTGGTCATTCCAGAGTTTCCGAGCGGAACTGCATGAGCACATAGATAATGCAATAAAGCATCTCCCCCTTCCCTGGTCAGGCGTTCTACATCATCTTCTGACAGAGTTGGTGAGGGTGGGAGGCCACCAGGGATGTCTGGTGTTGCAGGTTCATGTGGAGTGCTCGATGATTCACCAATCATCTCTTTCCAGCGTGATTCCCTCTCAATTTCTTTGAGTTGTTTCAAAGGGTGTCTCTGTTCTCCATAGACATTCCCAGGTCGTCTAGGAGGGTTTTTAATCCTTTCACTGCGACGTGGTAAAGCTGGAGGGGCTGCTGGAGGTAGTCTAGGAGCACGAGGAGGGGTCACTGGAGGTGGTGGTGTTTCTTGCAAGTGTTCCAGTGCTTCCGGTGCTTCCGGTGTTTCCGGGCGTTCCGGTTGCATTGGTGTTTCTGGTCGTATGACAGGATGATGAGGAGCACGTTGAGGTGCATCAGACTCATCAGAGGAGAAATCCTCTGGTTCAGAGTGATGGTCATGATGAGGAGGTGGGTTGTGTGGTACACTGCTTACCGGCCTGTGAGGCCGAGCCCCTGGACAACGAGGGAACAGGTTCTTGTCAAAGATGGCATGAGCAGAAGTGAATATTGCATTGTTAGGACGCATGAAAATCCAATTGGATTCACTTCCTGCTGATACACCAAGGTAGATCATCAACTGTGATTTGGGCTGTAATTTGCCCGTTCTAATCTTATTGGGAAGATGCACATAGGCACCACATCCAAAAACACGTAAGTGTGAGATTGAAGGTTTCTGTCCAGTGAGCAATTCATAAGGAGTTTTCCAATTCAATCGGGCCAATGGAGTGCGGTTGTATACATGGGAAGCATGTAAATATGCAAATTCCCAGTAGGAATTAGGGAGACAAGCTTGAAGTCGCATTGCCTGTGCCTTATCCATGAGAGTACAGATTAACCGTTCTGCACGTCCATTTTGCTGATGAGCATATGGGGCTGATTGGAGTATGTGTATACCTTGGTCTCGCATATACTCGGTAAAGGCTTTAGAAGTGAATTCACCTCCGGCATCAGAGCGCCAACCTTTAATTTGAGCATTATATTGGTTGCGGACATAGGTAAAGAATTGCTTTGTAGCCTTTAAGGCTTGATCCTTGGATTTGAGACATACAACCCATGACATAGATGTATAGTCATCATAAAACACGATCACATATTTATGCTTATGATATGATTCAACCTCAAAATACTTGAGATCTGAGTGTATTAACTCAAAGGGAGCAGAGGCTCTCTTCTCAGTATGAGGGAATGATCAGTTTGGTTGTTTTCCAAGTTCACATCCAGGACAGATGGGTGCTTTCAACGGAATGTCTACTTCCGGAAAGTCTTTGGTGTGTTTGCGTGCAGCTTTAAGCGCATCACGTGAAGGATGGCCAAGACGACGATGTATCAACTCAAAATCAATAGTATTGAGTGACATTGAATGAGTTTTAACACTTTTTAGTGTTTCTGGGCGTGTTTCACTTCTTCTAAGTTGTTCCGAGTGTTGTTCCGGGTGTTGTTCCGGACTGGAACTGGTCTTCCGAGTTGATTTTAAGTGTGTATAAGTGGTTCCGAGTGGTTCCGAGTGTTCCGAACCGGAATGAAGTTTCCTACAATGACTTTGATCGAAAAAAGTGCTTCCGAGTGCTTCCGGGTTGGAAGTGTCGGTAGTGATCAAGGTAGGTGTATAACTGCTCGGAACTGCTTCGGAACAGTCTCGGAAGCAATTGGAAGTGTTTGGGAGCAACTTGGAAGTGTTTTGGAAGTGATCTGAGGTGATTGGAGCAGGTTTGATGCTCTTAGCACGCAGCCAGTACATTGTGTCTGTACCATGTGAATGAAATGACAACACAGTACGCTTCTGCTGTGAATGGTGAAAGTCTATGTGTCCAGGACGTGTGTGCACAGATAGTGTATGGTCTTTGAGGAGAGTGCCCATTGAAATTAGCTTGATTTTACAAGCAGGCATATAAATGACCGGCGATAGACGCACAGGTCTGCTCTCATACTCAATGATGACAGTTCCTGAACCTAATACAGGAGCTTTTCCATTTGCAGTTTGCGTATAGTGTGGTGTGGTGTATGGCTTATACTCTACGAAGTCATCAATATTTGAAGTAAAATGTGATGATGCTCCAGAGTCAAGTAACCACATGTCAGGGATATCTTCTTCATGAGTGATCTCTCTTTGCTTTCCTTTGCCTGTGTACTTGTTACAGTTGTCACACATTGTGAGAGGCTGGGTAGCAGATGATATTCTCAGACTATCTACTACATTAGACACTAGTAAATGACTTCGCTGCAACACAAGGTGCGCGTTAGTGTCAGAGTAGGATTGTCTGGAATGAGAGACGTACTCGGGAGTGGATCCACAATCATAGTAGTGTCCAAGCCAGTCGTCTTCATCATCACCAAGGGAGACAGCATCTTCATCCTCAATAACAGCCATGGAAGTGTCTTGTTCAACACGTTCCAAGAGACGCTTGGATGAAGTGGGAATTTCTTCCGACCAATCTGAGTGCTTGTTGGCTATCATGTCCACATTGTGAACAGATTGAATTGAAGGTGTTTCCCCAATGCGGTGGAGAAGGGATATTGCATTCTGAACATGAGGGAATGCAGGAGGACCATAGTGAGTCGAAGCTGGTTTATGGGAGAGCAGATGTGGGTCAATGGTCGGAGAGGTGAAAGTGGATGAGGCAGGATCAATGATGACAGGTTCTTGATCAAAATTGACGAAAGCAAATGAGGGGACCTCCTCAGCTACAATGTTGGCTTTGTGGCGATGTTGCTGGGGGTTCTTGCTATAGTCAGAGCGTTTGCCACGTCTCTTTTTCCTTCTGAAGCCTTCCGGACCGGAACCACCGGAACCAGAATTTCCCTGTTGTTTCTGCTGGGCACCAAACTTCGGTTCCTCCCCTTTCTGCTTAACAGCGGAAACCTTGTTCGCTTGCTGTTCAGGCTTAGCCTGAGATCTGGTCTGAGTTGGACGGCGAGCAACATGTTGTTGCCAAGCAGCTGTGATGGCCTGTTCTACATCTGCCATAGTAGGGGTTTTGGTATCGGCAGAGGATTTCTCATTTGCAGCGGTATTGAGTAAATTGGTGTAGAAGTCGGCATATTTGGGTAGCCAGGACAGGACGATCATCAGCTTGATCTTGTCATCAACCTTGTATTCAAAAGACTCAAGCTGGGCAAAATGGGTATTGAATTTGGCAAAAGTCTGGGCAGGATGTTGATTTTCTGAGAAGAAAAGGGACATCATGGACTTGAATTCGGAATAGGCGGAAGAGATGGTGTGGCCATCATACTGTTGCTTCAGTGAATTCCAGAGGGAAAGAGCTGTACCACAGTCAGCATGACGACTGAGCAAGTGATGCTCAATCCGAAGCTTCATGGAACCCATGGCTTTGTCATCATTGTCATCCCAATTATTCTGCTTTTCCAAATCATCATCCGTGGGGCGTGTCCATTTCATGCAAGCATTCCAGACACTGACTGACTGAAGATAATTCTTCATGTCATCAGCCCAGCGACGATAGTTTGATCCATTGAGCTTAGAAATGTTGTTGAGCGTGTTAGACGACATAACAGGTAGATAATCTGATGGTATGAATGTCAGTAAACCTTATTCACAGAGAAGAAGGGAGCGAGGAGAAATCAATCGCATCTGCTGAACATTCAGTGACCCTCAGATTGGGGTGACATAGTCTCCCCCTACACTGTAGGTCTAAAAGCCTATTTCCCTGAGCGTATTCGCATCAAAAGGGAGTGTCTGGCGAGAATTCTCAATCACACAGGACTGGCTTTATTCAGCACATCCAGCAAGAATATTAATATTCAATTGCATTGGATGGTGAATTATCAGGTGTCCACCAAGAGCAGTCAGCGGCGGGTATATTGCACAGCTGGCCACTTGGGGCTCATAACCTGTTAGAACAGACCGGTTCCAAAGGACCCGGTTGTCCCGAGGGCAGAGTCACTGCTCTGGTGACTTACCTGATGGTGAAGCTCAAGATGATATTGTGGAGGATGGAGAGAGAGAAGATTGTTATTCTGTATATACAGTAGAACATGTTTATATATCTACTGTAATGCTATGCTGTACCTGTAGTGAGGAGTAATGGTACTGCATTGATGATTGTAACTAATTGTATTGTAGTGCCTAAGGTACTACAATAAGTCTATAGTCGTTCCAGTACTTCCAGAGCACGGGAACCTCGGAACTTCCGGAAGCGGAAGCCTCGGAGTCGCGGGAACTACCCGGAACGGTCGGAACAGTTTATACATATTCCAACAGGGTCACCCCATGGACCTCGCTTCGTGCACTCCATCAAGTGTAAGCACTCTATCAAAGTAAAGCTGCCATTGTGTTAATACTTCTTTTGATACGTTAATTAGCTCCTTCGAGTTCAATGAATCTTTGGCGCACGATCCAATCCTGGATCTCATTCAAATGTAAGTTCTCCGTCTGATCTTGCCTCAGACTTGCGATCATATCCTTTGCCTTGATGTAGTCCATACGCCACGATGTGGGTATGACCTCGTGCTTCTCCCTCTGACCTTTGGAATATTCTCCGACCGCTGCAGCGATCGCTGCTACTCCCAGTGCGAAGAGGTTGTCGAGTGCCAGATGAGGGTTGTTAGGATCGAGATATCTCCATAACTCTGGTGAGTGAACAAATAAATGTTCGATCACCATATCCTGAAAGAATGGTACGGTAAAGAGGGGAGAATTGGGTCCGTTGCGTAGGTGGTCGTAGTTCAGCGACTGTATGATTTCATTTGCCCTCGCAGACCGGTGAGCAATGGCTTCTTCTGGTGGGCAGCTAGCTTCCCCCCACTCAAGCCTTTTTCGCAGGCCGAGAGTGGAGTTGACGTGCGGCTCCACATAATTCTTCCATTTCTGGAGAATTTCGCTGGTCGGCTGGACAGCCTCCTTGCGCACTTTCTTCGTAGTTGCAGACGTGAGCTGTGCCTTGGAGGTACCCAAGATGGTTTGTTTCGCGTTGTTCATGGTGTCCGTAATTTCGTTGTTTCGCCCACTATCCGTCATCACTGCCTCCACCCTGACCATTCTTTCTCAGATGTAGTTTTTGACGTGGTTATACATCAGCTGAATAGCGGTGGGGGAAAGGTTCACAACAGGCAGCTCAGCAGGTGCCTTGCTGCCGCCATTATTGTCACCACCACTGTTGTCGTCGCTGCCGCCACCGCCGCCACAAGCCTGGACGGTACGTATTTCATATTTCTTGCTTAATTTGTTAATATATTGCCAGGTTGAAATGTTTCAACGACTCACCCGCTTTTTACTTGGAACGGCAGGGGTAATGGACGAAGATGTGATGGTAGGGTTTATATTGTCGCCCCATTCATCGTTGTTGACGTTGATAGGTGCAGGATTCCCAAGGGCGACAGGGCTCAAGGTCGCACAAGTGTAATGAACGGGATAGTTAATCGGATGGTGGGCAACAGGTTTAGTGTGAAAGTGAATGGGGGGGGAACAAGGTGAGCAGATTGAGCGTAGTGAATGGGGGGGGAACAAGGTGAGCAGATTGAGCGTAGTGAATGGGAAGCTCAGGGCGATAATAAACGGGGGGGATTTGATGGGCAATAGACTGAGTATACTGGAGATCCCATTCACTAGGTCCCGTGTGCGCATGGGTATGGATGGGATTTTCGGGGGCGACAATACGGTTGGCATGGGCTTGAATCGGATCCCGGGGGGCTGGGAACCATTCAATCCCATCACCTGTCAATTCGATATCGGCGTTGATGTTGGAAGCGGTTGCAAGCTGTGGCTCGAGGGTGGGATCCTGGAGGTCAACATCACGGTTTGTGTTTCCACTACTGGCTGGAATGTCTGGCGATGGGTCTGATGGATACTGATAGTAATACTGAACAATACTTTATACACATTGGTGCGCAGTGACGCGTAACATACGTACCTGGGAGGTGTGCGCCATCGTGATCAGTGTCAGTGTAAGTCGAAGGATCCCATTCGGTATATGGCATTAAGATAAAATGAAAACATACACCAATAGGCATACACAAACTTGATTTGGAATAGAAAGTAAGATTACAACAGAGGGGACACCGCGGGTGAGGATAGCGGTAATGTATCCCCTTTAAATCCCTCAGACGAGTTGAACATCCTCCGAATCGCTAAATCCGCTCAAGTCTGAATCCTCCGAACCATGGGATACATGTCGCTCAACACTGCCTCCTTCAAACAGATCTGAAAGTCGTAGACCAATCACGTCCTGTATTTGACCCACATGTGCCTCAGAAACCGCCAACGCCATAAGCCGCTCCACACGAGTGTCCTCGTAAAATTGCTTACTATCTTCGACATCTTCTTTACCGCGGGGATTGAGGACTCGATGAAATATATCAAGGCATGCCCCACTAGCAGCGTGGGCGCCTTCATGCTGGTCATGCATACTGGCCAAAAAGACCATATGCTTCTCCGAGGATCTTATTTCTGCCTTCGCGAGTGCAAGCCGTAGGGCAATGCACTCATGATCCGCCCATTTGGCTTCAAGTGCCGACATCAAAATGGTTTCGGGCATGGCAGAAAGGGCCTGAATAAACCCTTCTTTCTCCTATTTGGATGTGAGCTAGTTGACGGGCCCACGCAATGCAACGTACCTGCTCTACTTCATCAAGCGTTACATCGGTGGGGGACATTATCCCCAGTGATTGTGCTGCATAGTGCAGCGCAGGGGGGACAGGTCCTTTTCCCCTGGGGATGTAAGGGTGGTAATGGTATTGTCGCTTCGGATTGGATGAGGAATGAGACGGAAGCCGTTTCTTTCGACGATTGTCAGGAGGAGAAGAGGGAGGTGTCGTCTCAGGGTAGCGATTGGGAGGAAAGGGATCGGGAAAGGGTTGATTGAGCTGATTGAAACGACTGTGGGAGGTCCGGGATGGGAACTTGTCGGAGGACTTCGATTGCGAAGGCACAAGGACAGGGTCATCTTCCTGTGGGCTGGGTAAGGAAGATGACATTGCTGAATCGACTGACGAGGTAAGGGAGGGACTACAAGATTCAGACTGAGCACTGAGGGGCATGATATGACATTCAGACTGCGGCACTCGATGACACTTGCAATTAAGTGGCACACAAAGTGTCGGAGTTAGTATTTGAGTCTGAAAACGACAGGTGCCATTTCACATCTGCCATGAAAGAACTCATCATGATGGTTCCCGCGACGTCGCGCCCATTTCCTCTCATGACACTCGCTCATTACCTCGTGTCGCAAATCCCACCCTCTCGTTACAGCCCTCCCTCAAGATCGACGTCTTCCGGATCATTGACATGGTCCCTCGTGCACCCATACTGGCACTCCTGGCCACCCTCAACTTGAAGACCTTGCGCCGACACTTCCTACACCTCCTTGTCCCACGGATCATCGGCTCATACCGAGTTGGCTTTGCGCCGCTCAAAGATCATCGATCTCTCTGTGTTGATTTCGTGTTGCACAGATAACGCTTTTGGACTATGTGTCCATAGGGTCGCCCCGTTGCCATCTCGAATCGAGCGACGGTGGGGTTGAAGACTCTTTGAAGCGCCTCAGATATGCATCTTAAACCGACCCAGAGTCTGGATCGTAAGTTTTACGCCATGTACTTAAGTACTTAACACTGATTTCTCTTTCGAGCACCAAATGCATATCTAGATCCATCCACCAAAGTATGTACAACACCAAACTTGTCACATCACTAATAGACCTTCGGAGCAGCGCTACGTGAAGTTATACCCTCTAACCCTGTAGGACGCTTTACTGTAGTGACTACGAAGGTTAGTCTCATTTCGAAAGTATCATGGATGATACATACTGTCATTCTCCTTCCGCCAGGCGATCACGCGCTCTGCACGCAGCCAGAAACTGCCACCTGACTTCATTGACTGGCAAAACAGAACTATTCTTGGGTCATCTAACTTCCGTTTCAGCAGATACTTGATCGCTTTGGGTTGACCTTCAATTTCATCCACCCACAGCAAAATCACCTTCAACGATTGACGTTGGAGGAGTGCCAGTAAGCAGTGAGTAGCCGTACCACTCATTCTCCGGGTCATTGACAAGTGTGTCAAGCGATTGAAATACTGAAGCCCGGTAGTAACTATCTCCCAAGCTGAGTCAATGGTCAGATCCAGATGTGTAACACGATGGAAGGCGGGCGTGTCAGGAAGATGCACAATGCCTGTTTGAAAAAACAGAGCAGGATCGACCGAGAGGTACCTCAGGTCCATGAGATTATTGAGCGCGTCGAGGATGATGTAGAATTGACAAAGGCTGTTACATTCCCCATGTATAGCGAAGTTGATCAGACGAGGGCAACGTTGGAGGAGCATTGCAACAATGTCAGGGGAGACAGACGTGCCGATTTGCAGGCGTAGGACTGTCTTCGATCCTGTAGCGAGCGAAAGTAGAAGACTTTTCGCGTTGGCTTGAGAAGAGATACTGATTTTTTTGTAAAGGATAGGCTCCATCCTTACGCAGGAAGAATTTCAGCTTCATGTAAGACGCAGTTAGGAGCCCTTACCATTCTTGTACACGACGAGCTACCCATGAGTACTTAGCCAGTTCACGCGGCTTTCTACTCGCTAACAAAAAAACCATTTTCTCTACCTCCTCGGGCAGATCCCTTCTGTTGGAAGCCCTAGCCATAACGATGAAAGGTGGGGGACGGAGGGTGTGCACTGTGAGTAGACCTCGGGAATGAAAAGGTAGGGATTTATTGTGTTCGATGTACTGGAAAATTTTGAATTCTATTCAGTCGCTTCGCTGGTTAGGGCCTGTCGCCAAACACCTGATTTCTTCTGTTTTCAGACGACAAGAGGAGGCTCTGGTATACCCATGGCCGTGTTATCCGGTGGCGTTGCCCAGCAGCAATTCAGGCGCCCTTCCACTATAGTACATCAAGAAGGCACTGTGATGGCCACGGTCATGCAATGTTTTGAGACAAGCGGAAGCCTTCGGTATTGCCATGGCCGTGTCATTTGGTGGCGCTGTCCGGCAGATGTCCTTCCATTTCAGTACATCAAGAAAACATTGGTATGGCCATGGCCATGCCATGCGTGTGGTGCGGCCTGGAAGCGACGCTAACACAGCTCCTTCCATTTCGGGTGGAGAGGCTCAACGGCCATGGTCGTCCAATGTGTGCGTGGCGTTCTCGCGGATAATGAAATTTGTCCAGTGAATACGTTCTTAAATATCTTGAGAATATTGTCGTGCATCGTTGACCTCCACTCTTAGACTGTTATCTTCGTCTCGCCCTGAACAATGTCAAGTGCAGATGACTCCCCGTCCCAGACCATTGATACTACTCTTTTGATGCAACAAGTGGCACGTCTTATCGCTTTGCAAGACCGTAGCCTGAATACTCGCAACCTCCAGTACAGATCTGAATTGCAGAGTATCTTGCAATTGTTCTGTGTGTTCGTTGACCTGACCTTTTTTTTTTGGTAGTGTTCAAAGTTTTCGTTATAAAGGACGACTCATCAGACGCCTTGTGTCTCTCCACGACAGTGTCAATGACATGTTGGCGGAGGCAGACCGACGAGCCCATGTTGCCAATGCGAACATTGTGAATCACACGGATGCATGCATTTTGTTTTACATTTAGTTTCTTATCAGTGTGATTGACGGCACGCCCAAGGGAAAACCGTTTGTACAAATCTTACAAGGAACTTATGTGGTGGATTCCCTCTATCCATGACATCCCTCAGACAGAACTTGGCGATGCTCTACTACAGGTCAGAAATTTATTCCATTGGACTTTGTGCAATAGGACTGATGTAAATGCAGCTCGAACGAGGTGCTGACACCGGCCGCACTGATGATACCCACAGGCTTAAAGTATTTGTCGTGAACTGGCTCATGCAGCAGACACCAAAGCCTGACCCTCCCCTCAGCACTGAAGACAAGAGTGGGAGAGGGTTCTACAATGATGCGACAGGAAGTTTTCTGTGTCCAGTTGACTATGACTGGAACGTTCCCATGTGAGTGAACTCTGCGCCATAAACATTTCAATTGACAAGGCTATGTATTCCAACAGTCACCGGCAGAATATTTGTGACTTCCATCCCGACTTTCTCGTCACTGCGCAATCTTGGCTGGCCTTCCTGTATGCTGGTGGTCAGTCAGACCCTGCCAATCTTGACAGTGGACTGTTTAAGAACAAAATTTTAGTCAAGGCATGTTCTGCACACAAATGTAGGCATCGTCATTGATTCTCCACTCCAGGCCTTCAAAGCCATCTTTATTTCTCCATCTTCCACATTGGACGATGAGGGTCTCGAGCCAACCGCTGGAAAGAAACATCACTGAGGTGATAGACGGACGCGGTCAAACGTGGCCAAACTCATAGGTATGCAAACAGTTCAGCCGCGCGCCATTGCCTATGTGGCTTGCCAGGTAAATTGGTCGTTTACCGTTAACATAATTAATACCGGATTTGATGCTAATGGATTACTGACTGCGTTGCAGGTTCGTTTCGCCCTGTCCTCTGCAGGTTCTTGGGCGATCGTCGATGGTGTATTTGACACCCACAAGTTCTATGAAGCCATAGTGGAGTGGTTCGAAGAAACCAAGACTGAAGAGGACAAAAATTTCGTTGATGAACTTCTGTTATGGTGGAACAGGTGAGTCCCTCAGTTACTTCGCTTCACAGTCAGCACTCAGGCCCACCTTTTCTTTTCGAATTGAACGAGATAATTCTGCCCAAAAGTCTGTGGCAAAGTCACTGAAGAAGCGCCGTATTTCTAGTAGTAGTTAAACTTGTTTGGGTCCGATTCGAACATTGTACTAGGCTATTCAAAATCACGAAGCAGAATAATCTGGTTATCTATTTGCCATCATTTGTTTGGTCGATCAAAATGATGACGACGTGAAAACGTTTCCTTCAGTTGCCGTTACTCCCGGGATGATCCACTTTGCCTGCCATAATCATGCTACAGGTAATTATTCACTGTCGCCACCTGGTTGATCGTTCGAAAGTCTTCCTATACGTGCATATCTGACCCACTTTCACCTTCCTGACACTTATTTGAGAATGCCATCGGAGTGGTACTATTGATGAAGCTCGAGCATGAATGAAAAAGTTGGCCAGAAATGTGTGTTGGACTCGGGTTGGGAATGTTGCAAGCATCGATATCTTTGCTTAGTAAAGATATGTTTGGTACACATTTTCGACTACCCTCAAATTAATTGGCCTTGCCCTTTACCGACTTGTGTGATAGTAGTACGTCTTTTCTAACTGTCCGACACTTGTTTTCAACTGTAGCTACCATTATGAGGAATATGTAAACTGTATAATTGGTATCTTCACTGACAGTCTGACATTTGTTATGCACTCAGCCTACTGTTATAAAGAATATATAAAGCTGTACCAGACTGGTCAACATTGCCGGCCATTACCAAATCCCATGATGTGTGTCATTACTGACTGTTTGATACTTATTCTTCACCAGACCTACTGTTGCAAAGTAATAATAAGACCTTTTTACCATTATATAATTTAGCTTTCTTCAGAATGTATTATAAGGCATTGTCAGAAAATCTGCGGTCTCGTGATAAAGGCTATCTGCAAATTTTGTTACTTGTTCCCTTGATCCGCACAATTTCAAGTGAGCTGTAACACGCATGCAAGTCGACACGCCAATGATTTGAGCTTCCGACTTCACTCTAAAAATCTCACATGCTTGTAATAGCAATGTAATTCGTTTGTAGGAGGCCTATCACATTTTGTCATGCTGGTATTTTCCCTCAATATTAGGTGTGAATTTGAAGCCCACGCACTTTGACAGTATGGGTATAACTGTTTTCTATACCTAGTATCATATTCTGTTGTATGCACATTTCCCGTTTAGTATTCGGTCGGCTTCGAAGTCCACACCACTCTGACGACCTAGTACAACCGGCTTGTAAAGTAACCCTTTGACCCAGGCTGAAAGTAGGAAAGCCCTTATGCCATACTTAGTGTGTACCTGTCGCAGCCTGAATGGGTGTGGGCACAAATTTCCCGAGTTCAATTTACCCACAGGTTGGAAACCAGCCGTGGCCAACAGTGGAAACACTGAGTCTCAGCGGCAGACACAAAAGAACAGGATCACGCTCTATGTGGGAACTACAAAGTATAGGACAAAGGGGCTACGACTGTATAACTACGAGGATTAGCAGTAGATATACAGCAGTACACGTGACTGTATGCCAATGAGTTTACACAGGTCTGTTGAGTCGTGTGCATGAACGAGCGCAAACAGATGAAGGAATTCAGCTCGCTCATTAAGTACATGAAAACTGTGGTCGACACTACTCATAGACGGTATATCCAACAAAAGTAGCAACTTGAAAGTCAAGTTCCCCGTACTTGCACGGAGTTGCGACAAGACTCGGATGTGCAAGGCGTAAATGTGAAGGCCAAAATATCAGGGTGCCTGTGTGGGTACACACGTTAGGATGATGAGTCGGTGGGTAGTATGCATGGTCCATTGAGACGGGAGAGTGAGACCGAGCCTGAGGGCGTGCATGTGGTCAGTGGTCTGTTGGGGTATGGAGGGTCACGGTGAGATAGATATGTCCTTACATAGTGGGTGGCAGTACAGGTTGAACATCTTGAAATTTGAGTGTACTGAGGTCAGGTGATGTTGGCGTGAAACGATCTCGGCAGTGTGATTCAAGGACACCGGGAAGAATACAGCGGGGGAGGGGGGATATGGACCTATGGTGACTTCTGATGATGTTGAAGGTGGATACAATTCTATGCGACCAGAATCAGCGTACAGCAATTGAGCGGTGTTGGGACACGTGCCAGTGGCATACCAACGATAGTGATGGGGACTTGGGAGGGGTATCGGGGACTACTTGGCTAGGATTAGTGTACAGAAACTGAACGGTGGTGCTGGGGAACTTGGGGGTATGGAGATGACGCCGGAGACGGCAATGGTGAGTACGATGATGAGTACGATGGTGTCAATGGGGTGGGAATATCGGGGAGTATGGGAGTTGCTGTCAAGAGTGAGTTAAAGCATCTGCCTTGCTTTCGGTTGGGCCGATAACCAGGTCCCAGATATTTCAAAATTTAGAGGCACCGCCGCTACTCCCTTCCTCCTCAGGCTCCTTGTTGTCGCCGTCGCCGTCGCCGTCATTGACATCTTCGTCCTCGTCCTCTGAGTCGTCCTCATCATCCTCATCCTCATCCCGGTCCTCATTCTCATCCCGGTCCTCATCCTCATCCACGTCATCCTTATCCTCCAGCTTGTCCTGCTCACCCTCATCGTTGCCAGCAACTCCTCCCTCATCCCAGGTTGGTCCCTCCCCTTTGTGTTCATCAGTCTCATTCATATCCTCATCACTATCGTAAAGGTCCAGTTCATTAGCAGTCTTTGATGGACCATCCTCCGTGGTGGAACGGCTAGTGTTGGGTGATGGTAGATTATATTGGGCAACGTGTCCCACTCCGATGCCTGCGTATCGTGCAAACATGTCACGGTCAGCAAAGCTAGAGAAGTGTCAGGGGTAATAGGAGCTTTAGAATAGAGGTACGCACACATTCATGTAATATGCCACCCAATCGTCATTAACATTATCCTGCCGGGCAACAGATGGGCCATAACGCAGTAATGAGTCAGTGCGGCCGTCTGCAAACACAGGGATCAAGTGACAGGATCGAAGGACAAGTGCTGGGTCAACGAATCCAAATGCACCACCTGTTTCTGAAGGGAGAAAGCTGACCTTTGGAAGGCACGCATACTTGAGCCCCCAACGATAACAGGGTACAACACCGAACCACCGAACCCATAAGACCTCCATTGCCTTCTCAGTGCCAGCATAATTGACCGTGATGATAAGCGCACGCAGGACTTCTGCATACCAAAATGGATGGGGGTTTGGACCATCCTCGCGAGAAAGCAGCATCACCGCCGAGCCGCTCCCCGGACGCAATGTATCCTCATCACGACGCATATCATATGTCGTAAAATTGATCTGTAAACGCTTCGGATGGAGGACTCTATTGAGGCCATTGACGAAATGGATGGCACTCCGCTCCTCATTCGAAAAAGTAAGCTCATCGCCGTCATATTCTTGATTCAGCACTTGGTTCAGGAGGTGGTCCTTCAACCTGGGGATGAAGTCCTGAAAAAAAGTCTGGCATCACAGTATTTCGACAATTTGAAAAGAAATGCACTCACATCGAATGCTGGGTCCCCGGGAGAGCTTTGGAGGAATTCCGCTAAGTTGAACACATTGGATGCGGATTCAGTTAGTCAATGATGGAGGTGGGGCGGTATACTGTCCTCGGACAATGCTACGTCACCCTCATCATGATCGTTAGGGTCCAAGTAGATGTCACATTGGCGCCGAACTCGGGTGTATCGCCTTTCTTGCTTTGCAAGCTGCCCAGTCGTGTCCTTCTTGTTAGTTGATTGATAAATTTTCTTGATGGATCGATGGGCAAGCTCTCCCTGAGGAGGGAGATATTGAGTAGTCATACTTTTCAGGCTGGAAATCACCAAAACGGACTTACTATCTGGGTGGTATAGGAGTCCGTCGTTCCAAATGAGCGAATTGTGCGAGCATAATCTCCCAATGCGTGTATCTTGTAGGTTGAGAGGTTGAACAACTTTTGACGTGCACCAGACGGATCTGAATTGGGTCCATGAGAGGTTGAGGCGTTCAATTTTCCTGCCTTCCGTCGACAGCGTGCTGCCTGCTCAGAGGGTAACTCTGTCGTCTTGAAAGCCGTGCATGTAAAATCTCGAAACTTTCTGAGCTGAAAGCCAAGTTGTCGGGTAACTTCATCAAGAAAATTGAGAGATTCGTCAGTATGAAGTCGCGCCTTTGCAAGTGCATGCCACTCAGCGAGGCGAAAGAGGAGTATGCGTATCACGTCATCATGTTCGGGTGGGAACAACCCTTCAAAAGCTGGAATTGCGCACTAGTAGTAATCACTCAACACTCTGGGTCATGAATTCTAAGTTGTGTCTTACCTGGAGAATGTCCTCAAAGTTCCGAGCTGCACATTGACGAACTTGAGAGACGTTTGGAGGAAACCGCCGAATAGCATTGGCCCCAAATGAGGGTATTTGATGAAACCTAAAATATTTGTACGTGATCACTAGACCCGGTGACATACCCAGAGTAACCAGACTCACCGATTGTCGAGAATTGGTATCAACCTTGGGTCTGTAGCATAAATTAATCGAAGGAGATGCTTGAAGACCGATTTGAACACACCCAATTCAAATTCGTGCAGGAGATCGACAACGAGAATGCGATAAATATCACATCCCAATGATGCAAGCCTTTCCATGAACGCATTCTGTAAGATAGTGTGAGATACATTTGCAGATGTTGACAAATCGACGTACAAATGTAGGAACCAGGGATTCCTCCTTGAGGTGAGCCTCTGGAACTGAGCCCTTAATTGGTGCCCCATTGTTATAGATAGCCGTCCATGCAGCAGCAACTTCATCCTTTGGGACATATCAGACAGAAGACCGACGTGGTGGAAGTTTGTCTTGGGTACAAAACAGCGTGGACAAGGACAACTTCCCTTGTCCCGGATTGTGGCGAGGAGGACCCTGCAGTTATGTATTGAGTCCTCTGACATTGTTCTGCACGAGGTAAAAATGAATACGTACTTCTCGGGATAGTCTGCTGAATATGTAAATATCCGAGGGAAGACTCGTCGATACTTCCCATCATAACATTTGATAACAATACCATTTTGGTAGGCATCAATGAACTCATCGTCGAGTAGTATGTTCCACACAGCATGAAAGAGCTCACGTTTGCAGTGAGCTAGGATGTCATTGATGGATTTCTTCATTGAGATCGTCAACACGAACATGGCTATGGTTTCAGGTAGCTGAATGTAACAGATCAGGATTCAGAGGACCCGACGGGGTTGCCTTGAGAACTTATCCTCTTTACTCACCTTAGGGATTAATGCAACCGGGTGACATGCACCTGAGTTAGGGCATGCGCGAGTATACTTGGATTGATTCCCAAAGAATAAGTATACAGGCCAGGCAGATGCATTGCCGAACTGTGCAAGATGCATCGCATCTGACCAGAACATCAGCCCAGCGATTACACGTTCCAGCTCGCACCCATCACTCCGCTTTTGCTTTTGTATTTCATGATGCGCGGTGATCCAGGCATCTGAGGTGTATAATTCGTCGTATACGCGTTGCTCTCGACCTGACAAGGGAGACATCCAAATACGTTTGAAGGGGGTAAGATGAAACAACTTGGCAGCCTTCTCAGCGAAGACTGCACGGATTACACCAGTCAACAAGCGGTGAAAGAGCCCTGGGATCTCGAAATTTCTTCCATTCCCATTCGCGTTTTGTTCTCTTGTAGGCACTGAAATACTGACAGTTGACTGTTTCCAAGAATCCGGAGCTAGACTCGGCATGCTAGTCGACTCGTGTCCAGGTGTACTATTCTCGGATTTGTCGAAGCGTTTCATTTCCGTGTGCGCATTGAATCCAGCAAGGTCCTTAGGATCGAAATCCTCAGTACTGATCACCTCCTGTACCAGACGAGTGACTTCAGCCTCAGACTTGAGTTTACTGCCCGACATCATCCACGTCATCAATCGCCATATAGCCATATTTTTCCATGGCCAGGGAGGAGGAGGAGGAGACATGTCTAGGGAAGGCACACCAGTGGACGAAGGCTCATGCGTTGCGTTGGTGAGTTGATCGATCGTCAAGAACGAGTCAGGGTCATATGATGGACGGTGGTGGTATTCGCATGCAACAGAAAATGCATTGAAGCATGTGCGGAATGAGTCATACACGAGCAGAACTACACAGGGTAGAATTGACAGGGAAGTAGGTTCAGAGGACTCGGATGTGCCACTGGCAGTGCCTGCTTCTGGGTTCGATGGGCATGGAAGAGATGGCTCTGGGAGCACGTCCCTGAATTGTGTGGGCAGTCTCCTTGACCGCACAGCACGGCCTGAATTTCCAGGAGCATCAAGAGTGCTCTCAGGAACTGATCCAGACCCCAAGTCTCCGGAAAGTGGAGGGATGCTGTTGGTGGCCACCAACGTGAAGGTAGTGTTACCATCAGCCTGAGGGTTCAAGTTGGGAACGATGGCATCATCATTCCTCGGAGACAGCGCTGTGGAAGGAGATCCAAGAATCTGTTGATATTTCAGATCATGGTGAGATACGACACACCAAGGAAAGAGGGATTTACCTGGTCTACTCTTGCCTTCTTGGAAGCCAGGTTGGTCACTGTCTCCGAGTCAGGTGGTAGTAGACGTTTGCACTGATTTGGAAGGCTTGCTCTGTTGGTGGATTCCTGTCTATAGTAGAAACAGCTTGAGCGATGGCGGGTGAGCCCACTAGATGAATCAAATGTCCGTTCACATGACCGTGCCCCGCATTTGAAACGGCCAGCATGCATCAGAAAAACGAAGAACCCTGCAGATATGACTGCAAGGAGGCGGCTGATACGCATGTGTATCCCACTGCTAGACACGAATTGGCCCAAAAAGAACATTGTCGGAAAGCAAGAGCTTGAAATTCATATCGGGAATGACCACATCGCCTTTGAGGTTTTTTTTCACAGATATGTGAGGAACCGTGCTCGTGATTGGTAGACTGCAAAAATCGGCTCCCTGGTTGATATCCAAGACAGTGAAGACTCGGAAGGATTGCGGGTGTTCTATTACTTGGTGCAAGATTTGAAGGTAGTCGTTTGTATTTCCCCTTTACGCATTCGCCAACCCTTTCCCTAGTGTCTCATTTTCTCCCTAATTTCTCTCCACTTCAACATCAAGCCGATCTAAAATAGCCATCGATCAATACGTGTTTGTCACGCTGCATTGTATCGGGACTTGCCTTCATCTCTCGTTGCATGAATGAATCGTGTAATTGGTCCGCTTGCGCAAGATAGTGCTGTCTGTCATCTTTGAGGTAAACGTCTTGCGTTAAGATTGTTAGCATCGACAGTGACAGTGTTTTTTAGACAAATAATACAACTGTTTCTTGTCTGCGTTATCCAGTTGCTGCGTGAAAGATGTGATCATCGATGAGTAGGTTATATTCACTCAAAATCAGTCGGAGAATGCTAAGTTCAATCCCGTACAGCACATCATCTGTAATTCTTTGTGATATGCCGGTAGTATGATCCGCCCAGACCCCACCAACACCTTATGTTTGCCGTCCAGCGCTATAACACTGATCCATGCTAGTGACCAAGCTGTCATCTCTAGTCACGTCGATCCTTTGTTGCATTCCAAAAGTAGGTAACATGGTGGCCCGGTTCGTTTAACCGCTCTCATAACCTATCTGAACACTGTCACGAACTCCATAGTCGGAGTCTTTACCAACTTTATATCCCACATTTAAGATTACACTGCACTACCCGTCAGTCTCGTCACAGGATATAAGTTACCACTGGGCCACCTGCCTTGTGTGCTTCGGAACAGCATGGACGCTGATTTGCATGAAACTAGCAGCTTCCCGTGGCTTTCGCCACTCGGTTTCGGAGATATCTACTGAATTAAGATTGGCAAGGTTTTATAAAATTTATTAGGTACTGAATATTGAATTGTCATTGGTATTAGTGGTATTCTGCAGGATAGCCTTTGCTACATTTTCTGTCAACCACGCAAGGTGCGTTCGGATTATATTATCCCATGGTTCCATGGGAAACATTCCATCAGGAATAATTGCTGCAATTTCACTGACAGTAGGAAGGTTATAACATCTCTGATCACGAAGCAGATTGGTGAGAAGATGGATGGTAATTGGGGCGTCCTCAGGATGTTGTTGGAGTAACTGGTTGGCATGTAAAAAGAGTCGAGCATAACACTGATTTGTTACCAGCATGTCCTGCAAGCTTCTCATCGTGCAAGACAAAAGGTTTTTGTTATTCTCCATGCATGCTGCATACATGAAATCAGGATCATATATGTAGAGTTGGGCATATACAGGTCTAGCCCCAAATGATGGAATAAGCTGTCCCATTCGATGACAAAGATCTCCATGAACCCGAAACACCGTGACATATGGACCTCCAAGTGGTGGTCGCAGCACCAGTTCAAGATTGTGCTATTGGGCTATTGTACAATGGAATAGGTTGTCGACACGAAACATTCAGCGATGAGAAGCATACCTTGCAACCTCTCCTGCCATTCTCGTTCCCTCTGTCTCTGCTGGCAAGAGAACAGCGTTCTGCAGTTGTCATCTGATTATTTGCTTGCGGAGGTGCTGCCCCTGTGCTCGCTACCCTTTTGCACATGCTTTCAGGACCACCAGGATGTGGGCATTTCGCAGGCAGAGCATGGTCACCCAGCTGAGAAGTATCAAAAAAAAGGTGAGTATGAAAGTAGCAAAATCTGAATGATATTCACGGAGGGGTGGTCTTGCACGGAGTGTTGGGGAATGCTGCTGCCAGTGCTCCTACTTGATGGACTGCTGATGCTGACAACTCTGGGATGAAACTGAATCAAGGCGACACAGGAGACCTGACTCACTTGTCACCATTACCAATCATGTCACAGCGTGGTTCTTGTGTGATTGGCTAGCTGATATTCACGTCGTAAGCAAGATTGGTCTTCGGCGAGTTGAATAATATGTGGTGCAAAGTATAGTACACAAATACAAACATGATGAAAACGGCTTACGATGCTAAGCGGTTTGTCTAGCCAATAGAATGAGAGAAAGCGAGTTATGTAAGCGAGTTGTCCAGCCAATGAGATGAGAGAAGCGGGAATTCACACGCGAGCTACTTTATATTATAGGATTTTGCCAACCCCTCCTTGATAACAGTTACCTGCTCCCGTTGATGCTTTATCATATCCTCTAGGCCAACAGTAAAGATCATTAAGGTATGAGATTGGCGTCGCAATGACTCGTTGACCTCCTGCACCACGTCGTCCGTCATCCCCCTTTTCAATTCCTCCTTCACGCTGGCGACTAGGCAACGATCAATATACGACGCTGTTCTCGTGAAGGATGCACAGCTCGCCCGCAGGTGAAAGTCGCTCAGCGAGGTCAAAGACCTCCTTCAACTTGTCGCAAGTCTTGGTCAATAGGTGTTCTTGCATGCACAGAAAATTCCACGGATTCCCGAGATTCTAGTTTGCATTGTCGCCCGTATGTTGCGTGTTCGTCCCAGCTCTTAGGTCCGAAGAAAGCGTCTGCTGTTGCAACGCGTTTTTCGAACCTGTCGCGTGGGACGGTGGTTTCCTCGATCAAGGTTTGTACTTGCTCGCCTTCCTTCGCTATTTGTACTAGCAACACCTACGAACTCTGGAGGTGTTTTTCAATATCATCGATTATTGCGCGAAGGGTCTCGATTGCTGCCGACATGTCAACGGTGGCGAGGTATGGGTTTCGAATGGAGAGATTGTTTTGATGATAAAGGCTTTCCGCGATACAACGAAGCTATATACACGATAGACGACATGAAGTCGACGTTGTGGTAATGTGGACCAGTGTTTGGTCTATTGTTCTGCAGGTCCGGACTGCACGCGTTGACTATTCTTGTCCACTGGACTCGTAAAACATGTGGCACCGCTTTTGAGCAAACAAGGTCCACTTTGGCTGGACACTATTTTCCGATTACGCCTCTTCATCTCTGTCCACCATTCCTTGGGCTCTTGTGGCCTGGACCTGCAGGACGTGTCTACTTCATGGGCGATCGCGTTGTTGCCGTCACCAGACCGGCCCTGCGTGGCAAATGCGTCAACCTGCCCTCAGGCTAGTGAGGACATCGACATCAGCTGTCCAGGTTTGGTACCAGTCCATCAGCGCTTTAGCACTCAGCAAGCCTCGTCGAACCGTGCGATTCCACGATCGTCGACTCGGAGGACGATTTAGTTCTATCTGGTATCAAGGTGGTTGTCACGGTGTCGGACATTGGATTCGAGGTGCCGTGCTTGAACTGGGTCCGAGTCAGGATCCATCGGACGACACTTGTACCAAAAGTACGTTGCTCAACTTGGTCACTAGGCAATAATCGATCAACGATCAAGGCTCTCAAGGATGCACACAGGACTCACTCAAAAATAACAATTGTCCTTTGGTTTGCTTGATGTCCTTTAATTTGTTAAAACACTTGACGGCCAGGTGTTCGTGCATGCACACGAGATTCCACGGATTCTGAACACAATCACTCTGGGTGCTTTCCGCGAATGCCAGAATTTCGTCCCAGTCCATGTAGTTGAGATATGCGTTCATCGTCTCGACACGCTTTTCGTACCTGTCGCGGGGGACGGTGGCTTTTTCGATCAAGGTTTGTACTTCCTCGCCTTGATTCGCTATATTCTTTAGCCAAGCCTTCGAAATCTGGAGACGTTTCTCGGTATCATCGACTGTTTCGCGAAGTCTGTCGGTTGCTGCCGTCATCGTAACAGTGACGAGGTGTGGCTTTCGTGTGAAGGGATGGTTTTGATGGTGAGGGCTTTCCGCGATCCAGCTGGGTTATATGTACGATAGAGACCCACAGCAGGGATGATGTATGTGGCAATGTGGACTAGCATATGTGTGGACCTTGACTAACTTGACTTATTGTTCTGCAGAGTCCAAGGACGCTCTTTTCCGATTCACACTTCTGCATCTCTGTCGTGCCATCAGCCATTTCTCCTTGAGTTCTTCCTGCTTGGAGCTGATCCATATGGCCATTTCGTAGACCATCGTTTCGTCGTCGTCACCAGAGCGACCCTGTGTGGTAACCTCTCTGCTCGAACTCGTTGCTACTATGGATAGCGACCTGTCCAAGTCGACAAGTTCCACACCAGGTGTCAAGGTCAACGCACAATCAGTACCGACCGTCGATGCTTGTGCAGATGAGGTAGCTTCAGGCTCAGTCCCAGTTCCGAGCGTTGCTTCCAGAGGGCACAAAAGGTCGGTCGTCCAGGCTCGGCACCAATCCATCAACACTCGACAAGCTTCGTCAGATCGTGCGATCTGTTCGCGAAACCGGTACACGCGGCAGTCCACGATCATCGACACTGACGAAGTCGGTTCGATTGTATTTGGTGTCAAGGCGGTTGTGTCGGAAGTCGGATTCGATGCGTTTTGCTCCCCTGGGGTATCACCGAGTGTCTCTACATCTGTCCTCGCATTGACTAGAGAGTCGGATAGGATACTTGTACCTCGAGTAGTCGCCCCCGACATTGTCCTCTCCTTGGATACGTGCGTTTTCTTTGGATCCGAGGGCCGGCCAGGGACGTTTGCCGTGTGTTGGGATTCCCAAACGCCTGTCGCGTTCGCCCCACAAGGACAATCGCTTGATAAGCATCGCCTGAAAACGAGAAACATGGAATCCCGAGTCGACGAGGTCCCCTGAACTGATCTAGTAGGTACTGTAGTGCGCCTGGACTGGGACTCGGGATCGACGACCTTTGGACCCGAGTACGTTGAGAGTACCCCTTTGATGTCCTTGCTCGAGCCACCCGACAAGGACGCCGTCTCGATGTCACTCTGAAGGCGTGCTTGCCATTCCACGTGTTGTGATCGTAGATCATCCCCCACCGCGGCGACACAGAGAAAGATCGTTTTGGCCAACTCACTCTTGAACAGCGTCTCTTGACGCAGTGAACCTGTCCACGCGCGTCATCATGAGCATCAGCGAAGGCGCATAAGCATACGCGGCAAACCCTACCAGGTAATGCGACACGCCGTCCGAGCGACGCACGCGCGATGTTCAGATGGTTTCCGACATCCCGATAGGACTTGAGGGCTTTACTTGCCGCGCCCGCCAACCCGGTGGCACTGCCTATCTCGCAGAGGGTGCAAGACCGGCCTTGGCGGATTTTTGAACAGGTGTCTGCTGGGTGACATTGACGGATGTCCTCGAGGCTGGATAAGAGGTCGATCGCGTATTCTTGGTGCCCTTCGAGAAGATTCTCGCAGGCGACGAGTTCTCTGAGGGACATGGTCGACTTTGGGGGTGCTCCAGGCATGGTTCAACAGAGAAAAAACGAGTGTTGGTGGGAAGGTCCTGTAGGCGTCCGTATTTTGTAGCATTTGGAGGCTGACATGTCGATTAATGGTGTTATCAGTGAGAGAACTGGCTTCCCACGCCGACAGTGGAGTAGTTGAAATCATCCGTCGTGATCGTGGGGGTTAAGCGTTTGAAATTTTGTTGGACTCGAAGTCCTTTGATTACGCCAAACAATAGCAAGCCTCACTCGGCCTGATGCCGACTGTAGCTACACGTCATCTGTCGATAGGAGACTCCTAATAGATTCCTGCCTCTCGACTATCATCTCATCTAACTAAGTTCCTCTCGCGTCTATCGTGCTGCAACAGGTTATGAGCCCCGAGCTCTAATTTGAAGCAGACGAGCATCATTTTATACGTCTATTATCACCATCATATTTGTCTCACGCTCAGCCAATCACGATGTCGCAACAGCCACCGCCCCCGTTACCTTTCTCTTTTCCCAGCACCACGGTATCTCCTTCGACTGCCGCTGCGACCACTCCTCAAACTATGGTCGTGACAACCTCAAATCCGTCAAATCCGATTACGTCGAGTCCCTCAACCCAACCGGCTCCGACCGCGAGCTCCAACTTAGTGAGCTCAGCTCCTAAGATTGAGAAGCTACGCGATGGGAACTGGCTCGCATGGAAAGTGCGCATGAGAGCCGTTCTCAAACGGAAAGGGGCATGGGAAGGCATTATTGAAGGTAATGTCCAAAAGCCTAATGACCCCTCGGAAGCCGCAATCTGGGAAACAAAGGACGCAGTCGCACAAGAACTCATCTCGACTTCCATTCGGGATGAACAAGTCGTGCATATAACCGACTGCGACACGGCGTTCCACACATGGGAAACTCTACGTACCGTACATGAACCTCGCGGACAAGAGTCCGTACTCGCTTTGTTCAAACAATTGTATAATACGGAAGCTCAGGACGAGACTAACATCACGTCCCACTTCCATCAGCTTCAGATCATACGAGAGCGCCTCATCGTTGCCGGTCACGCTAAAGAAGTCGATGACTCAATGTTCAAAGCTATCATCGTCGGGTCACTTCCCGCCAGCCTCGATAGCTTTACCGGCGGCTACCTCGGCTCTCAAAGTGTGATCCAAAGCAATCAAAACCTATCGGGCGACATCTCGGTCCCCGATCTTATCTCGCGTCTTTCCGTTGAGTGGCGGAAAAAGCAGAAACTGAAAGAAGAAAGAGAGAAATCAGGTGACGTCGCAAACACGGCTTTTACTTCGCGCAAGACGACAAAGGGACCACGTCCGTGCGCCATTTGCGGCTACACCAACCACCTGACTTTCCAGTGTCGCCACAAAGGGAAACCCAAATGTGGCATATGCCAAAAGTTTGGCCATTCAGAGGAAGAATGCCGCTACAACCCTCTGAATAAAGGGCGCCAAAATCCAGGCAAATTCGGACGGGGAAACTCGCGACCCGGGCCGAAAGGAAAAGAAAAAGCACGTGCAAAGGTAGTAAAAGAAGAATCAGCCAGCGAAACAGATGAGCTCGAACGAAGCTTTGTAACAAATGTATCTATTGCTGATGACGTCGAAATGAAAGAGGCCAATGAGGCCGACTTTTCAGCTTATCCATGGATCGCCGATACTGGCGCATCCACCCATATCTGTGCACAGCGTGAAGCGTTCCTCGACTACAAGTCGTTACCAGAACGCATCGTCAAAGGGCTTGGCGACAAACCGGTCGCCGCTCTTGGAGAAGGCACCGTCATTATACACACGCGTGCTGATGACAAAATTCGTACGCTACGGCTATTCAAAGTCCTGCACGTACCTGAGGCCCGAGAGAATCTTGTCTCTATCGGGCGACTTGATAAAGCAGGCGCACATGTCACCTGTGCAGACGGCCGGATGACAATACATAAAAATAACGAACTTATTGCCGTTGCTACAATACATCGAAATCTATATTACCTTGACGTCGAAACAGCAAGCTACAAAACCAATGTAGCAATAAAGATCAAACGATCTTGGACCTGGGAGGAATGGCATCGCCGCCTGGGACATATCGGCATTGCTGGACTGAGAAAACTTCACGGAAAGAACCTTGTCGACGGGTTCTCACTCCAACAAAGCCTGCAGGACTTCGAGTGCGAGGCTTGTATTAAATCGAAAATTACGCGGCAACCGCTACCAAAGACGGTCGGCCCGCAAATAAGAAAACCGGGTGACCTCACTCACTCAGATGTTTGGGGCCCAGCCCGAGTTCCATCTTCACAAGGATACCGGTATTATATTTCTTTCGTGGACGATGAATCGCAACACGCCACGATTAGCTTCATGAAAACGAAAGATGAAGCTCCTAATAAGGTAAAACAATATGTCTCACATATCGAGAGACAGTATGGGCACGTACCCAAAGCAATCCGTGCCGATAACGGACGAGAATATGTCAATAAAATTTTACAGACATGGTGTCTCGATAAGGGAATCGAGCTCCAAACAACTGCTCCCTATACTCCGGAGCAAAATGGCGTCGCAGAACGCTGGAATAGAACGGTTGTCGAATTAGGTCGTGCAATGCTTTTCGCGCATGACTTACCAAACGAGCTATGGCCTGAAGTGATGTCTCATGCCGCTTATATTCGTAACCGGGCGTACACACGCTCCGTACCCAATATGACACCATACGAAAAATGGTCTGGGAATCGCCCAGACATTTCCTTCATTCAGGAATTTGGGCAACCTGTATGGATACTGAATCAAGAATTAAACCCATCAAAATTGGACTCACAGGCTAAGAAGTTCATCTTCGTTGGCCACGAGGATGGTCCAAAAGCAATCAAATATTATAACCCCCTTAAAAGAACAATCAAAGTTTCTCGTGAGTACCGTTGGCCGATTGCTGTCACGCAAAGCATACCAGATCATCGGTTTGAGGGGGAGCATGCTGGAGAAGGTAGCAAACCTTCATCCGGCATGAAACGAAAAGATCTAGATCAAGAATCAGATCTGAATCAAAGTAAAAGACATCGAGTCGAAAGCGACGTACCTGAACTGACACCCGATCCTGATGATAATGACTCAGAAGATGAGCATGACCAACAGGAATCAATTGCCAAAGTCGCTGCCGCCGTATACACTGCTATAAGTGAATCACACATTAGCAGTAATGACCCAAAAACGCTCAAAGAAGCAATGAACTCACCTGACTGGCCCCAATGGGAGAAAGCCATTCAAACCGAGCTCGAAACATTGAAACAGATGGGCACATGGGAGTTAGTAGATCCTCCCAATGATAGAAAGCCTGTCACGAACAAATGGGTCTTTGTGCGGAAATACGACAGGAATGGCAATCTAGAAAAATACAAAGCGAGATTAGTAGCTCGCGGATTCAGTCAGGTACCAGGGATGGACTACAATGAAACTTTCTCACCTGTAGTCCGGCTTGAAACAATTAGAGCGATATTAGCGCTCGCCGTTGCTGAAGACTGGGAAATCCAGCAAATGGACGTAAAAGGGGCTTACCTAAATGGTAAACTCAAAGAAGAGATTTATATGAACCAGCCAGAAGGATTCAGTGACGGTACGGCTCGACTATGCCATTTATTAAAGACATTATACGGATTGAAACAATCCGGTCGAGGGTGGAATGAGGAGCTTGATAACAAGCTCAGTGGCATAAATTTCGACCGCCTCTTATCAGATCCATGCGTCTATATCCGGCGTACTGGAAAGATTATCGAGATCATCACTGTATGGGTTGATGATCTATTACTTTTCTCCAATGATAAAAATCAGATGACTAAACTAAAACAAAATCTAAAAGGGCTATTCGATATCACCGATCTTGGTGAACCGAGCAAACTCGTTGGTCTAGAATTCACACGTGACCGAGAACGGGGAACGCTTACTATCAAACAAACCAATTATATTGAAAGCGTTCTAGACAGGTATGGGATGCATGAAGCTAATCCCGTTTCTACCCCGCTCGATCCAAATCTGAAGCTCGAACCACAAGACGCAGCTACTAACCCATCACAATATTCCCAGGTCGATGGGAATTACGCCTCCTTAACGGGATCACTTATGTATGCCGCAATTGGTACACGTCCCGACATCGCATTCGCCGTAAATAAACTCTGCTCGTTCAATAACAATCCAGATCTTGCCCATTGGACCGCGGCGAAACGAGTCTTGCACTACCTCAAGGGCACAAAAGATCTTGGAATAACATATGCGCGCAATAACAAACAGAGCAGTTTCTACGGTTACGCGGATGCAAGCTTTGCCGCCAATAACGATTTAACTTCGACGAGCGGCAACATTTTTATTCTCAATGGAGGTGCCATCGCCTGGAACTCAAAGAAGGAACCAACAGCTGCGCTTTCTACTGCCGAGGCCGAATTTACTGCAATGGCCAGAGCCGAGAAGGATGTGATCTGGCTCAGAAACCTTTATTCCGAAATTGGTTTCGAGCCCGAAAACGCGACCATCCTCTACGGCGACAACAAATCCGCTATTGCCATTGCGACGAATGCCCAATTTCACAAACGGGCAAAGTATTTCGACCTACGGAACTTACATATGCGGAACACGATCAAAATTGGCTGGATAACCCTCGTATATTGTCCAACTAATGATATGACCGCTGATATACTCACAAAAGCCCTACCACGACAAAAACATTTACAGCACTCCAAAGCTCTCGGCCTCCGTGCGGCTTGAGGGGGAGTGTTGGACTCGAAGTCCTTTGATTACGCCAAACAATAGCAAGCCTCACTCGGCCTGATGCCGACTGTAGCTACACGTCATCTGTCGATAGGAGACTCCTAATAGATTCCTGCCTCTCGACTATCATCTCATCTAACTAAGTTCCTCTCGCGTCTATCGTGCTGCAACAAATTTGAACAATCATGCAAACGTACCTTTACCTTGAAAGGTACCTACTCGATGGCTGCCGCCAGAGTCGGCGCTCGCCTCATGCAAGCAGTGACTCGGAAGCTGGCAATCCAACTTGACAAGATCTCATTCGGACCTCCGTGACAGAAGACAACACTGGTACTATCATCGGATACCGTACGGCACCGATGTGGAAGCTGCGGTCCATACTAGACTGTCGGCCTGCGTTAGCGCGGCCCTTCGCCGCAAAGGTATGGTACTGTCTCTCTGAGTAAGCCCCTGATGGGTACTATCTCGGGTGCTCATCGCCTCCCCAAGGCTGGGGCTACATAGTATAAATTTCCGATCAAAAACCTATCCCTGCTCTACATCTCAGCCTTATGACTACTTCCGCACCACCCACCGTTGTCATACCTGCGACCCCATCTTCGCGTGAGATTCTCGTCCGCCTCTTTCCTGGCGTCAAGCCCCCGCCGTCACTCCTCGCACCTGGCCGTGTGCCCAACTGTGGACCCAAGGCTACGGCTGCGCTGCTTAAAGCGCTCAGGATAACCACAAGCGGAGCCATGTCTTTTTCAACGAGTTCAGTTTCCACAAGTACGTCTCTACCCTTGCTCGGTCGCGCCCGTTTGGTTGATGCTCTTCACAGCCACTCAGTCCACCACTTGCTCGCCATATATGCGCTTGGTGCCTCGGCGCCCGTGATAAACGCTGCCTACGAGGATACCCATCTCGACCATCTGCGCATCGCGTTTGTCGCCCCAAACAAGGTGACCACTACAGACGATACCTTTACGGATTACCTCGGGAACGACCAGTATGTATTTGGGTGTTCCATGCCGGTTTTTCTCGTTGACGCTCGCGGTCCAGCTACTACAATGCCTACCTCGATTACTTCCATCGGGTTGTGCTCCAGCCCGGTGTCAATATTTCAGACATACTTGAGAAATACATCTTTTCCTCGCACTACAATGTCCGCATGCCAAAGCAGGGGACCGAGCAACCCGAGATGCTTCATAGATTCCTCGAGATTCTCATCCACCCTATCATTCATGTCGGCTACGGTGCCGAGTTTGGCATAATGGGTCTCATCGCCGAAGGTGAGTAGTGCGGAAGGCTTCCGTACATAGGTTAATCCTCACTTTGTTGATTTGTAGGTCTCGCATGGACGTCAGTGCACGCTGCTGGCGCTACTACCCCCATTACTCGTCTTCTCTTCACCCAACGCACGACTCCCATCTCTGAAATGGAGAAGCAAGGCAAGTGGTTTTTCCTGTTATCGCTTGTGCATGACTGATGCCTATGGATAGAGCCAGAGTGGATGCCAAAAGCAGGGTCGCGCTTGCGAACGTTGAAAATTTTGACACTCATGCTTCGTGACCCTCGTTTCTTTGGAAACAGGACCCTTGACAAGCACGAATTCGCTGCGATGCTCGAGTCACATGGGGAAATCTTCGTCAAATACGGTGAGCTCTGGGACTGTCAAATCGAAACACAAGAAGATCTCGAAGCACGTATGGAGGAGCTCATTTGGGCTGCGACGCTCATGTATGGCGTCGGAAGCTGGGACGGAAACGAGGCTGAATATCGTGCTGATTTCTTCACGTAAGCGCAGCCATGATATACTTGCACATAGCTGATCGTTCCCATCAGCGCACATATCGTGACATCTGTGCTGTTCATTCCCACGATCTGTGCATACCTCTCCCGTGAATCCCAAAGGAAGCTGCTTCGGGCACACTTTTTGACGAGCATCACCTGGTGGGTCGTCCGTGGCCGTCCAAGTTTCGCCCTGAAAGATTTCACTTCTCGACCGCTCCCGCCCGTTCCGAATGCACCCTCTTCCAAGTATTCCAACACGCTCCCAGGCATTCTGCCGACTCCCGCCGCATGTGCACTCTCTTCGACGACACCCTACGCCGGCAACGCAAACCCATGGTATGCCATCCTCGCGGACGCACTCGTCCACCCCAACGAGCACCTCTGCAAAGTGCAGCGTGCGTTGGCGCACTTCAACCTCCTGTATGGACATCGCGAGGCAGGATTTGTCCTTGAATCGCTCTCTAAGGACGGCGTGGACGTGAACCCCGAGTATGGGTACCTGGATGGGTCTGTGTTTTTGCGTACGGCGTGGTTGACCGCGTCGGCGCTTGGATGGGTGACCCACGGGGAGGAAAACACGGGCGCATGGAATTACCAAGAGTTCCAAAAGGCAGTTTTGGAGGAACTGGAACTCATGAAGGGTCAGGGGAGGGCGTAGGCGGCATGCGTAAACCTTGCATCCATTGTAAAACATATTGACGAACTAACACCCCGCTCACGAAAATATCTGTATGCAAATTGTACGCAATATATGGTGAATATTTGAATATTTGATGGTCTGTCAATTGTACAGTATGTGTAATTTCAGTGTACACCGGAAAATGTGGTCTGGGTAAGGAATTCAAATCCACTGCGCAATCATCATAGTCATTATTTTGCATCAGGAATGGATGTGATTGTTTGTGAGGCCCTGTTGAAAGCATATTGAGTTTCTTCCGACAATCCAAGTCATCCAGGTGTGACAAAGATACCAAGAGTCATATCTATTATCATGACCAAAAGAAGAATGTAGGATAGAAAAATTACTTGGACATAGGGAAATACTATTCATGACTTCCAACAAGTAATCCATGACTCTCCAGACAATGAACTATCAATATCAACTTGGAATGCACCATTATGAGATATAACCAAGGAAAGAGGAGGAAAATAAAAGGAACCAAATCTGAGCCAAGGAGCAACCCAACCATAACAAAGATCATGGGAAAAAATCCAGCCATCATGATTGAGAAACTGACCAAAAGAAAGAAGTTGATGTACCCTCCACACTTTGATAGACTTGTCAGCAGACCCAGAGATAATATGGTCACCATTGGGTGAAAAAGACACTGAGTAGATATAGGAACCACCATGGCCCTGGAAGGGACCTGCTATAAGGTGACCAGTGGCTGCATCCCAGATCCTGATGGTGTTGTCATCAGAGCCAGAGACAATGTTCTTTCCATCAGGTGAATAGCCAACAGATGTGACACAATCTGTGTGCCCCTGGAATGGACTTCCTATGGGCTGACCAGTGGCTGCATCCCAGATCCTGATGGTGCTTTCATCAGATCCAGAGACAATGTTCTTTCCATCAGGTGAATAGCCAACAGATCTGACCCAAGATGTGTGCCCCTGGAATGGACTTCCTATAGTCTGACCTGTGGCTGCATCCCAGATCCTGATGGTGCTATCATAAGAGCCAGAAACAATGTTCTTTCCATCAGGTGAATAGCCAACAGATGTGACCCAATCTGTGTGCCCCTGGAATGGACTTCCTATAGGATGACCAGTGACTGCATCCCAGGTCCTGATGGTCCTGTCATAAGAGCCAGAGACAATGTTCTTTCCATCAGGTGAATAGTCAACAGATCTGACCCAATGTGTGTGCCCCTGGAATGGACTTCCTATAGGCTGACCAGTGGCTGCATCCCAGATCCTGATGGTATTGTCATCAGAGCCAGAGACAATGTTCTTTCCATCAGGTGAATAGCCAACAGATGTGACACAATCTGTGTGCCCCTGGAATGGACTTCCTATAGGCTGACCAGTGGCTGCATCCCAGATCCTGATGGTGTTGTCATCAGAGCCAGAGACAATGTTCTTTCCATCAGGTGAATAGCCAACAGATGTGATGTCAGATGTGTGCCCCTGGAATGGGCTTCCTATGGGCTGACCAGTGGCTACATCCCAGATCCTGATGGTCCTGTCATAAGAGCCAGAGACAATGTTCTTTCCATCAGGTGAATAGCCAACAGATCTGACAGAATCTGTGTGCCCCTGGAATAGACTTCCAATGGGATGACCAGTGGCTGCATCCCAGATCCTGATGGTGTTGTCATCAGATCCAGAGACAATGTTCTTTCCATTAGGTGAATAGCCAACAGATGTGACACAATCTGTGTGCCCCTGGAATGGACTTCCAATGGGCTGACCAGTGGCTGCATCCCAGATCCTGATGGTGCTGTCATCAAAGCTAGAGACAATGTTCTTTCCATTAGGTGAATAGCCAACAGATGTGACCTGAGATGTATGCCTCTGGAATAGACTTCCTATGGGCTGACCAGTGGCTGCATCCCAGATCCTGATAGTGCTGTCATAAGAGCCAGAGACAATGTTCTTTCCATCAGGTGAATACCCAACAGATGTGACAGGCCCTGTGTGCCCCTGGAATGGACTTCTAATGGGCTGACCAGTGGCTGCATCCCAGATCCTGATGGTGGTGTCATTAGAGCCAGAGATGATGTTCTTTCCATCAGGTGAATAGCCAACAGATGTGACCCAATATGTGTGACCCTGGAATGGACTTCCTATAGGCTGACCAGTGGCTACATCCCAGATCCTGATGGTCCTGTCATGAGAGCCAGAGACAATGTTCTTTCCATCAGGTGAATACCCAACAGATGTGACACACTCTGTGTGCCCCTGGAATGGACTTCCTATGGGCTGACCAGTGGCTGCATCCCAGATCCTGATGGTCCCATCTCTAAAGCCAGAGACAACATGCCTACAATCTGGTGAATAGCCAACAGAGATCACAGCATCACTATGTCCATGCAGGGTATGAACATCTGCTGGCCAATTGGCTGGATGTCCAGTCCTGATTGAAGCATGCTTCAAAAGTTGGCCAACCCACAGCCTACAAAGTGGTGAACTGAGGGGGGTCTGGGGCATTGCTGACAGATATAGATGAGGGGTGCATTGTCTGAGTAGGGGTGAGAACACCTGGATGAATCGGGATCCTTCTGAAGCAAGGATGCAAATCTCCGAGTCCTAACACCAAGTTTTTAGTATGTCAACTGGTCCCATTCATTGATCTTACATTAGGCTGGGTCCAATGTTGGAGGGCAATGCATGTCTGTAGGGCAGAAGAAATGGGTGATGCTGATGAGAAAGAGAGGAGGCTGATGACTTCAAGCCAATAGGGAAAAAAGCTTTTGAAAAACAGTGTGATTTCAGAAATTAAGTCTGAGCTGCAGTTGGTATGTTGTAGATGGTCCATCCAGTATAGACAGGAGTATGACAGGCGAGGGGGAATGGCCTCATCCACACAGGTGGACAAACCAGAGACTTTGTCATTAAGGATCCGGGAGTCAGTAAGGCCACATATGTTGAACCTGAGCATGCGGCACATGCACGCAAGTGATGCTTGTCCAAGAGTGAGGGAATGGTGGGGTAAGAATGGGACATGGAAGGATGAACTGCGCTTGCCATCACGTAAGAAGTCATAGAAGGACGCATGAAGTGGGCGGACAGGCCTCCGGTCATCACAAGCACCATCCAGCAGGGATGCAAGAGATGAAACCATAGCTTGGACGTCTACTGGGACATCCATCGGAACATCTTCCGGAATGTCCACAGTCATCTTCAGGTGTCCATGAAAGAGATCCGAAAGGCAAGGGAGTGGGAGTGGTTCCTTGAGAGCGAGCAAGACGCCCATCACCTCTCGAAACCGATCTTGTTCAGGTGCCGATTTGAATAGCTGTAGTAGCATGGTCTTGTATAGCTCATCCAATGGGTAGCCAGCTTCAGTCCGGCGGGTCTTCAACAGTAGTCCGAGTCGGGCAGATCGTCCGAGTCCAATTGACCCAAACCCCTGAATGAACTTGCATGCAGTAGCCGCCCACTGGAAGAGATGTTGTGAATGATGGACAAGTAGTCGACACCAGTCCTGGTTCGACAAGTCGAGTTCCGAGGAACATTCATCGAGAGAATGTCGGATAAAATTCTCAATGTCTTCGTCGACCATTTGCTCTGAGATATCACTCATGTGTTTGTGGACCAAGCGGGGACCCGGCGGGAGCTTGGCAAGAATGTCACTTTCGGGACGAGTCGTGATCAGGAAGCGCAGGTTGAATGGGAATGACGTCTCGGTTGCTAGTCTGGAGATGGCAAGTACAAGTTGTTGGCGACTAGCCTGGTCACCGCACTCGTCAAGCGCATCGATGACCACCACTAGAGGGCCGATAGCCTGGATGTGCTTGCTAGGCCCCATGATCAGTCGTTCCAACTGCTCTTTGGGTACTTCCGACGTGCGAAGTGATCGACTTTCCCCCACGACCTTCCACAAGGCGGACTTGTACTCAGCATTGTGGTCGCAGAGGTCCCGTGCAACAGTACTAAACAAATTCGTCGGGTTCCGGCGAGCGACGTCTGTCCTTGCGAAACAGTACGACGAGACGAGCCTCTTCTGTCCCTCAAACCATCGCGCAATCGAATGAGCCACCGCAGACTTGCCCGATCCCGCGAGACCGGTGAGAAGACACACTCGTGGAGCATCCTCTGCGGGATTGCTGAGGATCTCACGAAGTTCCCGTAACATCTCGTCCCGGGTCCCTGTAAGACAACCCTTGTCCTGATCGTGCCTGGCGCCCTTGGCATAAGGCATGTCGTCCAGGTCCTTGTCCTCCACTGCGAACCATATATATGAACGTCCGATCGCAAATCAATGGAGTAAAGCTTACCGGTGTGCTCGATCGCGTTCATCATACGAACGACTGTGATTCCGGTCTGTAGTCCAACTCCCCGCAAGAAGGCATCTCTGAGTTCTTGAAGCCTTCTCTGGTAATCGGTGATCTTGGAATTGATATCCGACAATGTGTACCTCGCCAGACGAGTCGCTGCGCAAGGCGGTGAATGGGGATGAACACGAAGTAGTGGATTATCTTACCGAAGCTTTTGTGCTCGGCGTAGTCGCGAATAAAATAGGCGCACTCCATCACCTGTTGGGTCAAGAGCTTAAGAGGCTCCACGTGCGCCTTGTCTGCCTTCAAGGGATCTGCGTCGTGAACGAATGCTAAAACATCACTCATGGTGCCCGCTAAGCGAGTGATCTGATCGTCGCGATCGTTCTGATTTACGAGAACCTGTGTTAAATGTCGCAGCCATCAGGAACAGCATGAGAATATAACATGAAACAAACCAGACCTTGTGTGCAGCTGAGATAACAGACCAGGCGAGGGAAGTATATGGGTGAATCTACGTGGCAATGAGAAGAAGAGGGGGTAGCGACAAAGTAGCAAATACCTCTGCGATGCCAGTTACAATCCGGTCAAAGAGTTTTATCCTCCCCAATAGAACATCCCATGTGGTCGCAAACGTCTGTGCGCTGTTCACGACTTGTGTGACTGTATCGACCGCCGAACTCAGGTGGTCGACCACGAGGGGAGTGGGACGCATCGCTTCGACTGCTTGTTTCGCCGTATCGACGGCATCGGCAACCTGACGCTCGTCTGCTTCAAGGGGTTGGCAAGGGACGGATGTAAATGTAAATTTCAGTATGAAATTGGGCCCGGAAGAAATAGCGGTCTTAGAAGGGTCCACAAGGAGAGGTTCTTCGAACACTGAACAAGACTGCTGTGTCAATGAGTAGAAAGTGCGATAGGAATTCATCGCACCTTTGTTTTTCAACTTCGATATTATTTCCCCGATCGTATAGGTCAGACTTGCAACGGCTTTATCCTGTTGACCCGGCATGCGGTGGGTCCGGTAAACCTTGGCGACCAGGACAGATGTATCATCCCCGCGACTGAGACCATTCACTGAGTTCTCTCGCACATATCAAAGTAAGTCTACTCACAAAGACATCTCTTCGTTCCATACAATGCCATTCTTGTTCTGCTTCGTCTTTTTCGTCGTTCGCAACACGTTGCCCAACGAGAATTTAGCGTAGTATTGCCTTGGCAAAGCAAATCGGGGATTTGATCCACTGGCAGTACGAAGTTCGATGTCTGCAAGAAGAGAAATTCGTATGGAATGGTTTCCAGAGTTACAATCCAAGTCTCCCACCTGTGATAGCAATGGATTGTGCCCTGGACCCACGATGAGCGAGTCAGCACAACAAATACATTCAGGCAATTATGCATAGTACATACGTGGTTGGATTCATTATTTCAAGTGACGTGTGATGAGCGAATATACGAGTTGGCAAGGAGGGATGCTGAGTGTATGAGAAGGATCCTCTGAGAACCGATCAACCAGCGCCGCCGACTACTAAATGGGTACAACGTGGGTCGTGTTCTATTCCTAGCCTGAGTGCATGGTCGTGACAATGCGCACACACAACATGAGGAATATGGCTATCTAAAAAGCGAAGACATAGTTGCATCCAAGGCAATACTACAGGGGGGGTGAACAACACAGGCCCACTGAGTGCTACGTAGGAGGAAGGACTCGAAGTTGAGCTCAGCAGGCCTGGCGCCTCCGAGTCGGTCTCGAGCCTCAATCGAGCCACCATCCACGGATGTGCCCTTTCGCATCCCCCCAGTCATAAAGATTGCAATTTCCGGTCGTCGTGTCCTGGTAAGACTCGGATTAGCCCAATGGGTTGCACAAAATTGTATCTCTCGCGACGTCATACGTCTTGTGCTCTACGCCGTTCACCTCGTTCGCGCCAGCGCCGTCGACGGACTGGGGTCTGTACAAAATAATACGTCCGTGAAAGCACTAGTGGCATTCGGTGAACAAATAGAGGTGGGACACTATATTCAAAGTCCAGGGCAGTCGATCGAGGAAACACCCAGGAGGGAATTAGAGCGGCGGTGAGTTTTCCATAGAATTTGACGTCGGCGTTTTCAGCGGGACATGAGACGAGCGTCACTAGATAATACTAGTACGAGAGTCAACGACTCGGATAACGATCTACCGCTGGCAAGCGACGATGGGGAAACGATCAGTGTCACAGACAGCTGCACCTATTACCCGAGCCCAGTTCTTAGGGTCCATGTAGCAAACATTTGTGCATATAGAAACGTGAACGACAAATCGGAACCCTAATAAGGGCAGTCTCCTGGGATAAGTATGTGATGTTACGGTGAGACAACGATGTATGGAATATGTACCTGGGCAATGAGTGGTGCGTACTCCTCGTTCTGCATATCTAGACATTTCTTTTCCGCAGCGCACGTACGTGAGTCATCCAATTATGCCTCGTGGTCACGGCGATCTCGACGATACCGGCTTGTTCCTTTGATTGCTGGTGTTCTGAAATGGTTCCATTTTCACCACATCCGAGTCCACCGCTTTCGTCTGTCCTCCCTTGGCGTCACTATCAGTCATAGACTCGGTCGGACCGGGTGTGTTTGCTTGGCTGAAGGGCTGATATGTATTGAGTTCGTCGTAGGTTTTCAGCTATCTGCAAGGTTCATCCTTGACCTTTTGCAGGATGCTGTGGACATGAGGGGGGATGTCGGCGGTGGGCGCACTCGGAAGACATTGTTTGCCAGCATTCTAGAAACTGGTGACTCTGGAGAGGGCGCAAAGGGCCTGTTTTGAACCTTATAAACAGCAATAGGCCATCGCGATCAAGCCCTTCCATGGTGGCCCGAGAGGTTACCTTTACGTAGTCTTTCAAGGAAATGGAGATTACAGATCAGTCGATCACATTGCAATTTCGCCTGGTTATACAGTACAATCCAAGTCGTGCACTTCTGACCATTCCCCATCCACTAAATCCAGATCTGTCTCAAGGATATGTAAGTAAGTGAGGTGAGAGTGAGGACCAAGTCTGTCACGAAGAATGGGTTGGATGTCTGAAAATGGCATCTTTGGTTCTTTGCCACTCTGGCAGGCTATACATTCCACTACCAACGATTGCAGATTGGTGAGATGAGCAATGCCATCCAATGTCGGAGAAAGAGTCTAAGGATGACCAATTAGGATGGGAGGGATTAGGCAGAGGCAGGCAACTTACCTCTGCATCTTCTCCAAGTCCGTAGTGGTTGATTTCGAGTTTGAGGGAATGGAGGTGACGAAAGTTAGACCATGCAGGAGAAGCAAAGATGAATCGGAGAATATCTTCCGTTGGTCCATCTACTACTGAATGCACAAAGTCAAAGATGGAAATCGATAGTGTCTGGATAGAGTCGGGTAGCTTTTCAAGGATGTCACGCATCTGAATTATATGCAAGTCCCAGGGACTCTTGCCAGAGCATTGGCAGGGACCACCGAGGACTAATCCTGTGAGAGCAGACTGGGGAAGGAAATTGATGTTGAGGAGAATATCAAGAGGTGCATCAAGGGTGTGTAGATTGCAAGCATCTATGGATACCATGGGTCGGAAACGCCCAACACAAAACCTTACCTCCAGGAGGGAGAGCCTGAGCTTGTCCATCGTTTCGGGTTTAACACCCGGAGGGCTCGGAAGGAATTCGCAAGAGGAAAAATGTAGTTCCTCAAGCAATGGAAGAGATGCCATGGTACGCCAATGGTTGACGTCCACGAGACAATCCTGAAGTTTGAGTTGGTGTATGTTCGTCATGAGTGAAATAGAGGAGAGGTGACGGTTGGGAGTAAGTCCCCTTAGACTTCTCCAGCCGTATGCATGTCCATTGTTCAAGCAGAGGTCCCGCACACTTTTGGCAAGGGTCAGAGAGGCTGGCTGGTTTGCGGCAATCTGCCAAAACAATGTCTGGCCGAAGAACTTGGGAAGGGAGACCATATTAGACTTGGCATGAGAGGGAATCTCAATGCCACAGAACTCAAGGACTCTGAACATGTGAGGAAGCCAAACATTGGCAAAGAATTTGCAAGTACGATGAAGTCTGGCCAACGTTCGAAGGTCCGAAGTAAGATGTTCGAATATAAGGAGGTATATCTCATTTGGTAGGATGGGTAAGGTTTTGTCCCCACTTCGTCGCTCTGGGGCTGGGGATGGAATAAGATAGGAGTCAAGAGCAGAGAGAGAGCCAACTCACTGGAGCACGCAAAGAATCTGAAAAGTGACATGTCTGTTGACAAGAATCAAGCTCAAGGTCAGGCTCCTTCACGCCCCTAGTGGTGAGTGCAAGGCTTTATCCTAGGGGCTTAGGTAGTGTCACATGACTTGTAGCATATTTTCAAACTCCATAACTTTAAGAATCCTTGCACTCACCACGGGGGCTGCAAGAAAACATTTGTAAACATGCACTGCCACAGCGCCACATCCCTCTGGACTGTGAAAAATAGTGATATCATTAGACATAACTTAGGGTTACATTATTTTAATGTGTAGGATTCAGTCTCGCAAGGGTCTTGCAGTGACTCGGACATATACATATCTGTACACGCTGTCCATGACAGAAATCCCTCCTAATCAGTCCCCTCCTACTGGCACTTCGATCCCCACCTTTTCGGCAATCCAAACATGCACCCATGACGTATTTCATGTACGACCGTGTCTCTGGCAAATGAAAGTAGTGGACGCCATACTACAAGTGAAGTGTTATGATAGCTCCAGGTAGGAACTAGTGTAGCCGCAAAAGCACTAAGAATCAAGTGGCTGCGATAACTCGAACAACCACCACTTGATACGTGGCGCACTGTAAGAGGTCAAGGGTCTGCTGTTAGCGGTTTGTGCTAACAGTGGAATCAAGGATAGAACTCAGGCATTGCTGAGAGCGTCCAGTTGGGAATCTATACCCGAGGGACCAAGGAACTTCCTCTTGTAATTGAGGTGGAACCTAGGCGTTGGCCGTAGGTGTCGAGGGTCAAGGGTCAAGGAGGTCACAGGGGGGTTCCTGAGTGGAGGCAGAGATACTCAGCTTGTTACGATTTCTTTCTTTTCCTTGTTTCACTTGTACTACTTTGCTTCACTCGATACCTAGGTATCTTCGTATGCTCATCCGTACGTGCTTCACCTTTACGTAACCCAGCATCGGCTTTACCCAATGCTTACTCTTCTCTTTCTCGTCATCATCCGATGGCATCACACTTAGTCATTTCATCTTCATCATCGTCCGTTGCCTTCGCATCGTACGATTCCCCTTTTGGCCTTTCATTCCATTCTGCTCTTCTTGGCCACCCCTTTTGGATATCGTGCACTTCCCTTTTTGGCCCTTCGCTCTTCCGCTCTTCTGGCCTACCCCTTTTAGTTACTTGGTCCGTGCACGATACTCGTAGTATAAATACCTCGCAGCAATACTCATGTACACCAGTCTTGATCTCTGCAATCTAGCTGAGTATTCCTGCCTCCACTCGGGAACCCCCCTGTGACCTCCTTGACCCTTGACCCTCAACACCTACGGCCAACGCCTAGGTTCCACCTCAATTACAAGAGGAAGACACCTTGGTCCTTCGGGTATAGATTCCCAACAGGATGCTCTCAGCAATGCCTGAGTTCTATCCTTGATTCTGCTGTCAGCAATACACTAACTGCAGTCTACCTTGAACTCTTCCAGCGCACCACGTATCAAGTGGTGGTTGTTTGAGTTATCGCAGCCACTTGATCCTTGGCACTTTTGCGGCTACGCTAGTTCCTACCCGGAGCTACCGTAACACAGCTAGATTGCGGAGATCAAGACTAGAGTACATGGGTATCTCTGCGAGGTATTTATACTACGAGAATCGTGCATGGACCAAGTAGCTAAAAGGGGTAGGCCAGAAGAGCAGAAGAGCGAAGGGCCAAAAAAGGGGAGTGCACAATATCCAAAAGGGGGTGGCCAAGAAGAGCGGAACAGAAGAAGGGCCAAAAGGAGAATCATACGATGCAAAGGCAACGGACGATGACAAAGGTGAAATGACTAAATGCGATGCCATCGGATGATGACGAGAAAGAAATGAGTAAGCAGCGGGTAAAGCCGATGCTGGTTACGTAAGGTGAAACGCGTACGGATGAGCGTATGAAGATACCTAGGTATCGAGTAAAGCAAAGTAGTACAAGTGAAACAAAGAAAAGAAAGAAATCGTAACATTACCCCCGGAGTACGATCAAAGCACCATGTGAAGATCATCTCTAGAAATCGAAAGAATCCTGGACAGGGCTTCCTGTGATATTGGCGTAGCCCTCGTCGTCGATGGGGTCATCACAAGGGGATGCCGAGCATTGATCAGGAGACGCAGAGCATCGGGGCGTAGAGCAGCAGGCTCGTTGAGGTGGGGGTACAGGGAGTATGGCATGGCGGTTATGTCGTGAGGACGAGGATGAGTTCGTCGACGAGGACGAAGTAGAGGGGATGGCAGGGCGAGGGGAGCGGCGGCTCCAGGTAGTTCCGGCGGCGACAGGAAGAAGTCGGTCGGCCAGGGGGATGCGAGAGCGTACCCGAGGAGGTTGTCCAGGGCACTGGGATTGGATATGACCAGGGGACCAGGTGAGGCAGATGGGGCATTGATACATGCCACATTCAATGTGGATATGTCCGAGTTTTTGGCACTCGAAACAGGCCTCATGGTAACGGGGGTGGTCATCGGGGAGGGATACCTGACCGCTCCGAAAAAGATGTTCGGCCTCGGTGAACAGCTCAGAAGACGCAGAGGGAGTCGAGGGGGTTGGAGTAGGGGGACGGGCACGCGAAGCGAGTTCCGCTTGGTAGTGGCGAAGGTTGTCGAGGAATTCCCCCATTTGCATCTGGTGGAGGACATGTTCAAGGTAGGCGCGGATGCGGTCATGGATTTGACCGGTGACGGCGGAGAGGAGTCGGTTGTGTCGGTCGCTGCCGAGGAGGTCTGACTGGATGAAGGTGAGGCGCTCGCATTGTAGGTACGCCAGGTATATGGCGTTCAATGGGGAGTTTAAGTCGAGGTGGTGCTCGATGGGGAAGGCCATCGCAGGATCTAGGATAAGTTCACACATGCAGCGAAAGTACTCGGGGGTCGAAGTTGAAGAACGGATAGTGTGGGAATGGTAAGGAAGGTCTACCGACGCGACAGGAGGACGAACAGCGTCAGGAAAAGAAGTAGGAGCAGGCCATTGAGGAGGTGCTCCCCATCCTGTGCTCGCAACTGCTGAAACAGCTGGAGAAGGGGGTCGGGTGGACTCTGTGAGGGAGGATTCGGAGGAGAGGGAGGAAACATTGGTGATGGGAGTGGCTGGCAGTGGCAGCGGGCAGTGTGGGATGGATGCAGTAGGGGTGAAGATGGGGATGGAGTGGATGATCTCGTTCTCGAAGTCGGGCATGGAGCAGGAGCGGAAGGACATTACTGTGTTGACGGAGATTGGTGGTGGTGGTCGGAGTGGGGAGCGGGGTGGTCTTGGTGGTGGTTGGGTGGAGAGGGAGCAGACTGAGGGGAAATCCTTGGGATGGCTGCATTTATAAGCATCAACCTTATCCTTGGCATTTCCTAAGTTGGATTTGGGTTCCCAGGAGTCGTCCGATGCGGAGTACCCTTTCCATCAGATCAGGAACTTGTGGTTCTGTGGGTTCTTGTTGTGGTTCAAGATCTGCTCGATCTCGTACTCTTCTTCTCCTGCAATAAGGTCAGGTGGTGGTTTCGGGAAGTTCGGGCCGTAGGTTTCTGTTTCGCGATAGGGCAATAACAGGGAGGCATGGAAGACCGGATGGATTTTCCAAGTCTTGGGAAGGCGGAGGCGGTAGGTGAGTAGAGAAAGGACTTCCGTGATGGTGAAGGGTCCTTCTTGGCGAGATGCGAATTTCGGGGATATGAGTTCCTGTTTCAAATTGCGGGCTTCCAACCAAACCTGATCTCCTTTTGTGAAGGGTTTAAACTTCTTGAAGGAGTGGGCTTTCATAGCTTGGCGGGCAAGTTCATGAGCGGCAAGGGCTTCGTCGCGTGCAGTGGAGAGGGTTTTGAGACGTTCCTCTACGGCAGGGAGTTTGGTTTCCGCGATGATAGCGGGCAAGGGTCGGGGTTCGTAACCCATCATCAGGAAGAAGGGAGACTTCCCAGTGACGGAGTGAGGGTGGTGATTGTGGGCAAACTCTGCCATGGGGAGTAGATCGGCCCAAGACGAGGGGTTATTCTGGCAATACATGCGCAGATAGGTTTCGACTTCCTGGTTGACTTGTTCTGTTTCGCCGTCAGATTGGGGATGGTAGGCAGTCGAGAAGGAGAGTTTGTAACCGATCAGTCGGGCAAGTTCTTTTGCGAATGTGGAGGCAAATTGCGGTCCACGGTCGGAGATGATTTTGTCGTAGAGGCCGAAGTGCGTGTATACCTTGTGGAAAAAAAGGCATGCTATACCTGCGGAATTGGCAGTTTTCACGGTGGGGCAAAGAATTACCCCCTTCGTAAGGCCGTGGTCGACCACGACCATAAGGGAATCGTAGCCCTCCGTGGAGGTAGGCAAATCTGTGATCAGATCCATGGAGATGTTCTGGAAGGGGCGAGAACACGCGGAGGGGATCGGAGAGAGGGGTGGTGAGGTCGGGTGAGTGTTGACCTTCTGCTGTTGGCAGGCGGCGCAACCAGAGACGTAGGAGCGAACGAAGGAGGCGAGGCCTGGCCACCAAAATTCGGCGGCAACAAGCTGGCAGGTCTTCAAGAAACCGGGGTGGCCGGCAGAGTGGGAGTCATGGTGGCGAGCAACGATTTGTTGCCGCAGGTTCAAGTCGGGAGGAATGTAGACGTGGCCCTGATAAGTGAGGATGCCGGCGTTGTATTTCCAATCCGAGAGGTGGGCGTGGAAGGATGATGGAAGACCGCCGTCCATGGTGTTCAAGGTGTCAAGGACGAGAGGGTCATCCACAGAAGATTTGGCGATGAGGGATTGAAGGTCAAGGGTGATGAGGTTGACGAATACGTCGTCAGGGAGGAGGGTTACGTTCTCGTTGTCTGAGTCGGTAGTGATGTGATCAGGACGGCGTGAGAGTGCGTCCGGACCGTCAAGGAGTTTGCCGGGTACATGGGAGAATGTCAGGTTGAAGTCAGCTAGGTCAAGGAGCCAACGAGCTTGTCAGCGGTTCAGGTTTTGGGGTTGACGGAAATACGTCAGGTTCTTGTGATCAGAGAAGACCGTTACGGGGTGCGTGCTTCCACGGAGGTGGTGGCGCCAAGCTTTGAGGGATCTGATGACCACGAGGAGTTCTCAATCATAGATGTCGTAGTTTCGCTCTGCAGCGTTGAAGGACTGCGAGAGGTAGGAACAAGGTTTCCAGTCACCGTTGATATCGGTCTGGAGGAGTACACCGCCGGTTGCATATTTGGACGCATCCGTAGCGATGGCGAAGGGTCGGGAGGAGTCAGGGAACCGGAGTACGGGATCCGTAGTGAAGGCCTTTTTGAGGCATTCAAAGGCATTGACCTGAGGGAGTCCCCAAGTCCAAGGAGCATCTTTCTTGGTGAGGTCGACAAGGGGGCGAGCGATGGTGGAGTAGTCTGGGATGAACTGTTGGTAGAAGTTGGCAAAACCCATGAACGAGCGGACATCCTTGAGTTTGGTGGGTGTAGGCCAGTCGGCAATACCGGCGACCTTGATGGGGTCCATAGCAAGCTCGCCAGGGCAAGCAATCATGCCAAGATATTCGACCTCCGTAGTGGCGAAGTGGCACTTCTCGAGTTTGAGGTGAAGGTCGAGTTCCTTCATACGGGCAAGGACTCGTTTGGTTTGCTCCATGTGCTCAGCTTCATTCTCCGAGAAGATTAGGAGATCGTCCATGTAGATCACGAGCCATCCTTCGGCGATCATGTCGTGGAAGGAGTCATTCATGAACTGCTGGAAGGTGGCGGGAGAGTTGGTCAGTCCGAAGAACATGACCGTGGGTTCGAAGAGTCCGCGATGGGTGATGAAAGCGGCTTTCCACTGATGTCCGTCTTTGATTCAGACATTGTTGTAGCCCCATCGGACGTCAAACTTGGTGAAGAGTTTAGCGTCTTTGAGTTTGTCGACGAGGTTGGTGATCAAGGGTAGTGGATAGGCGTCACGGACGGTGTGTTTGTTCACGTAACGGTAATCTTGACAGGGTTGGAGTTTGCCGTCCTTTTTCTTGATGAAGAAGAAGGGGGAGGCCTGTGGGGAGTTAGACGGTCTAATTTTACTGTTTGCGAGGTGTTCGTCGATGAATTCGTCGGTGGCTTTCCGTTCATCGGGGGACAAGGGATAGACTTTCCCGACCTTGGGTTGGAATGAGTCCTTGAGGTGGATCTCGTGGTTGCAGGTCCGGGATGGAGGCATCTGGTTAAAGGGTTCCTTCACGAATACGGATTCGAATTCCTTGTATTCCGAAGGGAGGGTTACCTTGGCTTTGGGGGCCACGGCAGCAAGGGAGGTGGCGTTGGTAAGCTTCTTGGGTTGAGTGGTCCGAACGAAGTGATGCCCCACGCACATGACGCGGTTCACGGAGTGTTGGATGGAGCCAACCATGTAACGGTGACCCCGTTGAGTGTCGAGGTAGTCGTAGAGTTTACCGTCCCAGATGGGATCGGTGTCGAGGTGGCGGACCGGGCAGTTCGGAGGGGGATGAGCAAGCTTGGTGGAGTGGCGGGGTTCGTCTGTGGTGATAGGGAGAAGGTCTGGTTCGGGAGTGGAGATGGTGATGGTTTTGGCGACCCAATCGATGGTAGGGTTGGTTGCTTTAAGCCAGGGGAGTCGAGGCGGCAGGTTTCTTGTTTTGACGGGCGATCTCGTCGGCGCGCTCCCATTGGGTTTTGAAATGTATGGCTTGGGTATACCACTTGTCAATCGTGGTAGGGACCGTATCCATGCCTTGGATGCGCCTCATGAGAGAGGGGGGTAGGCCGGCCGCGAAGAAGTTGATTAGGACGGAATCAGAGCCAGTAAGCCCTGCGGTGGCAACTTTGTTGCGGAAGGAGGAGATGAAGGAGGGGACGTCTTCGTTCTTGGTGACGTGGGTGGTGGAGAGCCAGGTGATAGCATTGCCCTTGGTATTGTGGTGTTCGAAGTCCTTGTGGAACTCTGTTTGCCAGTTGCCCCATGTCCCAAAGGAGCGGAGCGGAATGGACTTAGCATGGAAGGTATCAGCCCAAGTCTTGGCTGACCCTTCGGTCATGAAGGAGAGGGCAAAGGTGACATGTTTGTTATCTGTATCGTAGATTGGGTCGTTGACAAAGAGGTAGGTGGCAACGTCATTGAGCCATGGGATGGCACGGTCGTAGGAACCGTCGAAGGTGAAGGGTTTTCTGAGGCGGAGCTCGACTGCCTTGCTAGACATGTTGCTAGACGAGGTGGGGGTGGTCAAGGATGGTCTGAGAGTTGGGACTATCGAGGGTCTGGGATTCCGGATAGATGATGGTCCGGGGTTGGGCCTTCGTGGGGTTGTTGGGGACGCGAAGGTGGCAAGGGCGGGGAGGTCAAGGTTTGAGGTGAGATGGTCGGCTAGTTGCTCAATCTCGTCTTCAGGGCGTTCAACGTTGATGTCGAGGTCTTCCTCCTGGGGTTCAGAAGGTGGGGTTGTGGGTTCAGGGTTGTTGTCGGAAAGGTCGGACGATGGAGTGTGAGAAGTCTGAAGATTCCAAGTGGGGTTCAAGGTTGGATGGGTGGGAGGTCGTCTGGCAATGGTGGGCAGCTATCTGCACAAAGGCAGGCTGTATACGAGAGTCTTGATCTTATGTTACGATAGCTCCAGGTAGGAACTAGCGTAGCCGCAAAAGCGCTAAGAATCAAGTGGCTGCGATAACTCGAACAACCACCACTTGATACGTGGCGCGCTGTAAGAGGTCAAGGGTCTGCTGTTAGCGGTTTGTGCTACAGTGGCTCAAACAACTGTCCCAATGTTTGCATTTTCACTAAACGCAATAAAATGCGGTAACCACTAAACCTTACCCAAACCTGTGGGAATATGAAATATAGTACCTACTCCTGGCTCTCTATTGGACCAAAGGTCAAAGGATTTGAATAAGATTTGATGACATGGCAATCATTTCAAAATGATCACTCATTGGGACAGTTTTTTGACTTTATATAAATGTAAGTATTATTATTTGGTATGACCTCCTTTGGCCTTGGTAACAGCTTCAAGCCTTCTATGCATGCTTTTAATCTATTTCTGATGCTATTCTACACAAATATTCCCCCACTCCTCTACTAACCTCTCCTATAAATGATAAACTCCTTTAGGGGCATTTTTATAAGCTGAAAGTCATTTTTTGAGATAATTTCAGGTATGTTCAAAGGAAGTGAGATCTAGAGACTGTGAAGGCCAATCTAAAGATCCAATCTCTTGATCTTTGACCCAGGTCTGAACTCTTTTAGAGGTATGCTTGGGATCATTATCTTATTGAAAAGTGATATCACCTTCTGAAATTTAAAATTCTTCAATGTTTTCCAGCAACCCTTGCTGTGAAATTGTCACATATTGCTCAGCATTCATCCTTCTGTACATCTCACTCTAAACTCCCACTCCATTCTATCCTATATAGGCCCATAGCCTCCTCTATGCTTGACTGTACCCTAGCAATCAACTACTCTCCCACCTTTTTCCACACATACTCTTGTTTGTATGACCTAATCCTATTGACTTTAGCCTCACTTAACTGTACAACCATTTTCCCACCCTCCACAGTCCAATGCTAGTATTGGAAAGCATAGGCCAACCATCCTTTCTTGTGACTCTTGAAGAGAAGAGGTTTTTGTTCTCTACCACAGCTTTCAAATAGGCTTCCTTGAGGGTATTTCTGGCTGTCTGAGGGTAGAGATGAGTATCAATAATGGTATTTATAAGTATAGCGAGCTGAACAGCATTTTTGGCCTTGCCAGTAATGATCTATTGTACAATAGCCCTTTTGCTGGTAAATGAAAACTTTGAAGGGTGACCACCAAGATGTTTAGTGTTGTCTAGTTGGATTTCCTGAAGGACCCTAGACACTATAGACTTGCCCAGACCAGTTTTAGAGGTTATTTTCCTGGAAGAAAGCTTAAGGAAAGGGAAGGAGATGTTATTGTCCCTTAAGAGCGGGTGATAGGTTTCATAATGATGATAGGAAAGTTACTGTGAAATGGTGGGGTTTATATGGTGCTAGCTGATGATAGTTACATAAATATAACATAATAGAACCATTATCAAATGTATGTAAGTACTTTCCAACATGTTAGGGTCTGATATATGTAATCAAACTTAAAGTCAAATAACTGTCCCAATGAATGATCATTTTGAAATAATTGCCATGTCATCAAATCTTATTCAAATCCTTTGACCTTTGGTCCAATAGAAAGCCAGGAGTAGGTACTATATTTCATATTCCCACAGGTTTGGGTAAGGTTTAGTGGTTACCGCGTTTTATTGTGTTTAGTGAAAAACATGCAAACATTGGGACAGTTGTTTGAGCCACTGTAACAGTGGAATCAAGGATAGAACTCAGGCATTGCTGAGAGTGTCCGGTTGGGAATCTATACCCGAGGGACCAAGGGACTTCCTCTTGTAATCGAGGTGGAACCTAGGTGTTGGCCGTAGGTGTCGAGGGTCAAGGGTCAAGGAGGTCACAGGGGGGTTCCTGAGTGGAGGCAAAGATACTCAGCTAGATTGCGGAGATCAAGACTAGAGTACATGGGTATCTCTGCGAGGTATTTATACTATGAGAATCGTGCATGGACCAAGTAGCTAAAAGGGGTAGGCCAGAAGAGTGGAAGAGTGAAGGGCCAAAAAAGGGGAGTGCACAATATCCAAAAGGGGGTGGCTGTTACAGTAGCTCCAGGTAAGAACTAGCGTAGCCGCAAAAGCGCCAAGGATCAAGTGGCTGCGATAACTCAAACAACCACCACTTGATACGTGGTGTGCTGGAAGAGTTCAAGGTAGACTGCGGTTAGCGTATTGCTGACAGCAGAATCAAGGATAGAACTCAGGCATTGCTGAGAGCATCCTGTTGGGAATCTATACCCGAAGGACCAAGGTGTCTTCCTCTTGTAATTGAGGTGGAACCTAGGCGTTGGCCGTAGGTGTTGAGGGTCAAGGGTCAAGGAGGTCACAGGGGGGTTCCCAAGTGGAGGCAGGGATACTCAGCTAGATTGCGGAGATCAAGACTGGTGTACATGAGTATCGCTGCAAGGTATTTATACTACGAGTATTGTGCGCGGACCAAGTAACTAAAAGGGGTAGGCCAGAAGAGCAGAAGAGCGAAGGGCCAAAAAGGGAAGTGCACGATATCCAAAAGGGGTGGCCAAGAAGAGCAGAATGGAAGGAAGGGCCAAAAGGGAATCGTACAATGCGAAGGCAACGGACGATGACGAAGGTGAAATGAGTAAGGGCGATGCCATCAGATGATGACGAGAAAGATAATAGTAAGCAGCGGGTAAAGCCGATGCTTGGTTACGTATTGAAGAAACGCGTACGGATGAGCGTACGAAGATACCTAGGTATCGAGTGAAGCAAAGTAGTACAAGTGAAGTTTAAAGAAAAGAAAGAAATCGTAACATTACCCCCGGAGTACGATCAAAGCACCATGCAAAGATCATCTCTAGAAATCGAAAGAATCCCTGACAGGGCTTCCCGTGATATTGGCGTAGCCCTCGTCGTCGATGGGGTCATCACAAGGGGATGCCGAGCATCGATCAGGAGATGCAGAGCATCGGGGCGCAGAGCGGCGGGCTTGTTGAGGTGGGGGTATAGGGAGTATGGCGCGGCAGTTGTGACGGGAGGATGCGGACGAGTTTGTCAACGAGGACGAGGTGGAAGGGATGGCTGGGCAAGGGGAGCGTCAGCTCCAGGTGGCTCCGGCGGCGACAGGAAGAAGTCGGTCGGCCAGGGGGATGCGAGAGCGTACCTGAGGAGGTCGTCCAGGGCACCGGGACTGGATATGGCCGGGGGACCAGGTGAGGCAAATGGGGCATTGGTACATGCCGCATTCGATGCGAATGTGTCTGAGTTTGCAGCACTCGAAGCAGGCCTCATGATAACGGGGGTGGTCGTCGGGGAGGGATACCTGACCAGTCCGAAAAAGATGTTCGGCTTCGGCGCGGTTGGAAGCAATCATTTCTGCTTCAGTGAACGGTTCCGAGGACGCAGAAGGAGTTGAGGGAGACGGGGTGGGGGAATGGGCGCGTGCTGCAAGTTCCGCTTGGTAGCGGCGAAGGTCGTCGAGGAATTCCCCCATCTGCATCTGGTGGAGGACGTGTTCAAGGTAGGCGCGGATTCAGTTGTGAATTTGACCGGTGACGGCGGAGAGGAGGCGGTTGTGGCGGTCACTGCCGAGGAGGTCGGACTGGACAAAGGTCAGGCGCTCGCACTGGAGGTATGCCAAGTAAATAGCGTTCAACGGGGAGTTGAGGTCAAGGTGGTGTTCGATGGGGAAGGCCATCGCAGGATCTAGGATGAGTTTGCGCATGCGGCGAAAGTACTCGGGCGTTGAGGTTGACAAGTGGATGGTGTGAGAATGGTAGGGGAGGTCTACCGACGTGACAGGAGGACGAACAGTGTTAGGAATAGGAGTAGGAATAGGCCATTGAGAAGGTGCTCCCCATCCTGTGCTCGCAACTGCTGAAACAGCTGGAGAAGGGGGTCAGGTGGACTCGGTGAGGGAGGATTCTGAGGAGAGGGAGGAGACATTGGTGGCGGGTGTGGCCGGAGGGGGAAGCTGTTGGAATATGTATAAACTGTTCCGACCGTTCCGGGTAGTTCCCGCGCTTCCGAGGCTTCCGCTTCCGGAAGTTCCGAGGTTCCCGCGCTCTGGAAGTACCGGAACGACTATAGACTTATTGTAGTACCTTAGGCACTACAATACAATTAGTTACAATCATCAATGCAGTACCATTACTCCTCACTACAGGTACAGCATAGCATTACAGTAGATATATAAACATGTTCTACTGTATATACAGAATAACAATCTTCTCTCTCTCCATCCTCCACAATATCGTCTTGAGCTTCACCAGCAGGTAAGTCACCAGAGCAGTGACTCTGCCCTCAGGACAACCGGGTCCTTTGGAACCGGTCTGTTCTAACAGGTTATGAGCCCTGAGTGGCCAGCTGTGCGATATACCCGCCGCTGACTGCTCTTGGTGGACACCTGATAATTCACCATCCAATGCAATTGAATATTAATATTCTTGCTGGATGTGCTGAATAAAGCCAGTCCTGTGCGATTGAGAATTCTCGCCGGACACTCCCTTTTGATGCGAATACACTCAGGGAAATAGGCTTTTAGACCTACAGTGTAGGGGGAGACTATGTCACCCCAATCTGAGGGTCACTGAATGTTCAGCAGATGCGATTGATTTCTCCTCGCTCCCTTCTTCTCTGTGAATAAGGTTTACTGACATTCATACCATCAGATTATCTACCTGTTATGTCGTCTAACACACTCAACAACATTTCTAAGCTCAACGGATCAAACTATCGTCGCTGGGCTGATGACATGAAGAATTATCTTCAGTCAGTCAGTGTCTGGAATGCTTGTATGAAACGGACACGCCCCACCGATGATGATTTGGAAAAGCAGAATAATTGGGATGACAATGACGACAAAGCCATGGGTTCCATGAAGCTTCGGATTGAGCATCACTTGCTCAGTCGTCATGCTGACTGTGGTACAGCTCTTTCCCTCTGGAATTCACTGAAGCAACAGTATGATGGCCATACCATCTCTTCCGCCTATTCCGAATTCAAGTCCATGATGTCCCTTTTCTTCTCAGAAAATCAACATCCTGCCCAGACTTTTGCCAAATTCAATACCCATTTTGCCCAGCTCGAGTCTTTTGAATACAAGGTTGATGACAAGATCAAGCTGATGATCGTCCTGTCCCGGCTACCCAAATATGCCGACTTCTACACCAATTTACTCAATACTGCTGCAAATGAGAAATCCTCTGCCGATACCAAAACCCCTACTATGGCAGATGTAGAACAGGCCATCACAGCTGCTTGGCAACAACATGTTGCTCGCCGTCCAACTCAGACCAGATCTCAGGCTAAGCCTGAACAGCAAGTGAACAAGGTTTCCGCTGTTAAGCAGAAAGGGGAGGAACCGAAGTTTGGTACCCAGCAGAAACAACAGGGAAATTCTGGTTCCGGTGGTTCCAGTCCAGAAGGCTTCGGAAGGAAAAAGAGACGTGGCAAACGCTCTGACTATAGCAAGAACCCCCAGCAACATCGCCACAAAGCCAACATTGTAGCTGAGGAGGTCCCCTCATTTGCTTTCGTCAATTTTGATCAAGAACCTGTCATCATTGATCATGCCTCATCCACTTTCACCTCTCCGACCATTGACCCACGTCTGCTCTCCCATAAACCAGCTTCGACTCACTATGGTCCTCCTGCATTCCCTCATGTTCAGAATGCAATATTCCTTCTCCACCGTATTGGGGAAACTCCTTCGATTCAATCTGTCCACAATGTGGACATGATAGCCAACAAGCACTCGGATTGGTCGGAAGAAATTCCCACTTCATCCAAGCGTCTTTTGGAACATGTTGAACAAGACACTTCCATGGCTGTTATTGAGGATGAAGATGCTGTCTCCCTTGGTGATGATGAAGACGACTGGCTTGGACACTACTATGATTGTGGATCCACTCCCGAGTACGTCTCTCATTCCAGACAATCCTACTCTGACACTAACGTGCACCTTGTGTTGCAGCGAAGTCATTTACTAGTGTCTAATGTAGTAGATAGTCTGAGAATATCATCTGCTACCCAGCCTCTCACAATGTGTGACAACTGTAACAAGTACACAGGCAAAGGAAAGCAAAGAGAGATCACTCATGAAGAAGATATCCCTGACATGTGGTTACTTGACTCCGGAGCATCATCACATTTTACTTCAAATATTGATGACTTCGTAGAGTATAAGCCATACACCACACCACACTATACGCAAACTGCAAATGGAAAAGCTCCTGTATTAGGTTCAGGAACTGTCATCATTGAGTATGAGAGCAGACCTGTGCGTCTATCGCCGGTCATTTATATGCCTGCTTGTAAAATCAAGCTAATTTCAATGGGCACTCTCCTCAAAGACCGTACACTATCTGTGCGCACACGTCCTGGACACATAGACTTTCACCATTCACAGCAGAAGCGTACTGTGTTGTCATTTCATTCACATGGTACAGACACAATGTACTGGCTGCGTGCTAAGAGCATCAAACCTGCTCCAATCACCTCAGATCACTTCCAAAACACTTCCAAGTTGCTCCCAAACACTTCCGATTGCTTCCGAGACTGTTCCGAAGCAGTTCCGAGCAGTTTTACACCTACCTTGATCACTACCGACACTTCCAACCCGGAAGCGCTCGGAACCACTTTTCTCGATCAAAGTCATTGTAGGAAACTTCATTCCGGTTCGGAACATTCGGAACCACTCGGAACCACTTATACACACTTAAAATCAACTCGGAAGACCAGTTCCAGTACGGAACGACACCCGGAACACTCGGAACGACTTAGAAGAAGTGAAACACGCCCAGAAACACTAAAAAGTGTTAAAACTCATTCAATGTCACTCAATACTATTGATTTTGAGTTGATACATCGTTGTCTTGGCCATCCTTCGCGTGATGTGCTTAAAGCTGCACGCAAACACACCAAAGACTTTCCGGAAGTAGACATTCCGTTGAAAGCACCCATCTGTCCTGGATGTGAACTTGGAAAACAACCAAACCGATCATTCCCTCATACTGAGAAGAGAGCCTCTGCTCCCTTTGAGTTAATACACTCAGATCTCAAGTATTTTGAGGTTGAATCATATCATAAGCATAAATATGCGATCGTGTTTTATGATGACTATACATCTATGTCATGGGTTGTATGTCTCAAATCCAAGGATCAAGCCTTAAAGGCTACAAAGCAATTCTTTACCTATGTCTGCAACCAATATAATGCTCAAATTAAAGGTTGGCGTTCTGATGCCGGAGGTGAATTCACTTCTAAAGCCTTTACCGAGTATATGCGAGACCAAGGTATACACACACTCCAATCAGCCCCATATGCTCATCAGCAAAATGGACGTGCAGAACGGTTAATCCGTACTCTCATGGATAAGGCACAGGCAATGCAACTTCAAGCTTGTCTCCCTAATTCCTACTGGGAATTTGCATATTTACATGCTTCCCATGTGTACAACCGCACTCCATTGGCCCGATTGAATTGGAAAACTCCTTATGAATTGCTCACTGGACAGAAACCTTCAATCTCACACTTACGTGTTTTTGGATGTGGTGCCTATGTGCATCTTCCCAATGAGATTAGAACGGGCAAATTACAGCCCAAATCACAGTTGATGATCTACCTTGGTGTATCAGCAGGAAGTGAATCCAATTGGATTTTCATGCGTCCTAACAATGCAATATTCACTTCTGCTCATACCATCTTTGATGAGAACCTGTTCCCTCGTTGTCCAGGGGCTCGGCCTCACAGGCCGGTAAGCAGTGTACCACACAACCCACCTCCTCATCATGACCATCACTCTGAACCAGAGGATTTCTCCTCTGATGAGTCTGATGCACCTCAACGTGCTCCTCATCATCCTGTCATACGACCAGAAACACCAATGCAACTGGAACGCCCGGAAACACCGGAAGCACCGGAAGCACCGGAACACTTGCAAGAAACACCACCTCCAGTGACCCCTCCTCGTGCTCCTAGACTACCTCCAGCAGCCCCTCCAGCTTTACCACGTCGCAGTGAAAGGATTAAAAACCCTCCTAGACGACCTGGGAATGTCTATGGAGAACAGAGACACCCTTTGAAACAACTCAAAGAAATTGAGAGGGAATCACGCTGGAAAGAGATGATTGGTGAATCATCGAGCACTCCACATGAACCTGCAACACCAGACATCCCTGGTGGCCTCCCACCCTCACCAACTCTGTCAGAAGATGATGTAGAACGCCTGACCAGGGAAGGGGGAGATGCTTTATTGCATTATCTATGTGCTCATGCAGTTCCACTCGGAAACTCTGGAATGACCAAAGTCAACTATAGAGACTGGTCATACCGTGACATACTTAAGCTCCCTCACCAAGAGCAAAAGCTCTGGCATAAAGCTTGTGAGGAAGAGCTACAAATTATGAAAGATCGCAAAGTCTTTGAAGTCACAGACCGTCCACCCAACCGAAAGGTTATAAAAAATAGATGGGTGTTTGATGTCAAAACAGATGGTCGCAAGAAAGCCCGCCTAGTTGCCAAAGGCTTCTCACAGGTGGAAAGGCTTGACTTTGATGAGATCTTCAGCCCAGTTGTACGCTTTGAGACAGTGTGATGCATGCTCGCTCTATCTGCTCTCAATGATTGGCACATATCAGGACTTGATGTCCGATCTGCCTTCCTATATGGAATACTGGAAGAGGAACTCTACATGGAGTTTCCTGAAGGGTTTGTGCCTCCCAACTCAAAAGGCAAAGTCCTCCGACTACTCCGAGCCATCTATGGCTTAAAACAGGCAGGTTTAGCCTGGTGGAGATCTTTAGATCAGTCGATGCAGGCACTAGGCTTCAAGCGACTTAGAACAGATGCTGGCCTCTTTATCTATCGCAATGGAAAAGATATCGTCCTAGCGATTATCTATGTAGACGACGCCCTCTTCTGCGGACCCAGTAAAGCTTTAGTAGATAAGCTAAAGGCCGCATTCATGAAGAAGTGGGAATGCCGTGATCTGGGTGAAACGCATGAATTCCTCAGAATGAATATACGTCGAGAAGGTCATAGGATCCTCATAGACCAAGTCTCATACCTCGACAAAGTGCTTGAGCGCTTTAGCATGACAAATGCCAAGCCTGCTCGTACTCCCTTACCGCAGGGATATTACCCAGCGAAGAATGATGCCTCTGTCAATTTAGAGTTGCGGACGCGCTTCCAGACAGTGATAGGCTCATTAATATATCTTATGATTGGCACACGACCGGATATTGCCTATGCTGTAACGCAACTGGCTAGACAATCCGCAAATCCCTCACAGGAGCACCTTGATAAGGCCCTGTATATATGCCATTACTTAGCCGGCACTCGTGATTATTCACTTGTGTTTGATGGATCTTCTGGCAAAGGGATTATTGCCTTCACTGATTCTGACTGGGGTCAAGATAAGATTACCGGTCACTCTCAGACTGGCTTTTATATGAAGCTAGCCAATGGTGTTTTCCTATGGAATTCACACCTACAGAAAACCACAGCCCTCTCTTCTACAGAAGCTGAGTACATGGCTCTGAGTGATTGTTCTCGCCAGGCTGTATGGATTTTTCAAATGATGGAAGAACTCGGATACCATCTAAAACCAATCCCGATCTGTGGTGACAATCAGGGATCGCTATTTATAGCTCAGAACCCAGTCACTGAAAAGCGTTCCAAACACATCCACATCCGCTACCATTTTGTACGAGATGCAGTGATGATTTACAAACAAGTAGAGCTACTTTATGTCCCTGGAGATGACAATCCAGCGGATATGTTCACTAAGAACCTTGGACATGTCAAGTTCGAGAAGTTTTGCTCCTTGCTTGGTTTGGAGTTTTACTCGCCAGCCTAACAGCTTGTGCGAAAGTCCTTTCTTATGCCTGAAGTGTCTGCGTACACAAGGCAAGGGGGAGTGTTGGAATATGTATAAACTGTTCCGACCGTCCCGGGTAGTTCCCGCGCTTCCGAGGCTTCCGCTTCCGGAAGTTCCGAGGTTCCCGCGCTCTGGAAGTACCGGAACGACTATAGACTTATTGTAGTACCTTAGGCACTACAATACAATTAGTTACAATCATCAATGCAGTACCATTACTCCTCACTACAGGTACAGCATAGCATTACAGTAGATATATAAACATGTTCTACTGTATATACAGAATAACAATCTTCTCTCTCTCCATCCTCCACAATATCGTCTTGAGCTTCACCAGCAGGTAAGTCACCAGAGCAGTGACTCTGCCCTCAGGACAACCGGGTCCTTTGGAACCGGTCTGTTCTAACAGAAGCGGGCAGTGAGGGATGGACGTGGTAGGGGTGAAGACGGGGACGGAGTGAATAATTTCGTTCTCGAAGTCAGGGGTGGAGCAGAAGTGGTAGGACATTACGGCCTTGACAGAGACAGGCAGTGGTGGTCTGAGCGGGGAGCAAGGTGGTCTTGGTGGGGGAGACGTCGTTGAGAGGGAGCAGACTAAGGGGAAGTCTTTGGGATGGCTGCGTTTATAAGCATCAACCGTATCCTTGGCATTGCCCAAATTGGATTCAGGTTCCCAGGAGTCGTCTGATGCGGAGTACCCTTTCCATCGGATCAGGAACTTGCGGTTCTGCGGGTTCTTGTTGTGGTTCAAGATCCGCTTGATCTCGTATTCTTCTTCTCCTGTGATAAGGTCAGGTGGTGGTTTTGGGAAGTTCGGGCCGTAGGTTTCTGTTTCGCGATAGGGCAATAACAGGGAGGCGTGGAAGACCGGGTGGATCTTCCAGGTTTTGGGAAGACGGAGGCGATAGGTGAGCGGAGAAAGGACTTCCGTGATGGTGAAGGGTCCTTCTCGGCGAGATGCGAGTTTCGGGGAGATGAGTTCCCGTTTCAAATTGCGGGCTTCCAACCAAACCTGATCTCCTTTTGTGAAGGGTTTGAACTTCTTGAAGGAGTGGGCTTTCATGGCTTGGCGGGCAAGTTCGTGAGCAGCGAGGGCTTCGTCGCGGGCGGCAGAGAGGGTTTTGAGGCGTTCCTCAACAGCAAGGAGTTTGGTTTCTGCTATGATAGCAGGCAAGGGTCGGGGTTCATAGCCCATCATCAGGAAGAATGGGGATTTCCTGGTGACAGAGTGGGGGCGGTGATTGTGAGCGAATTCAGCCATAGGAAGGAGGTTGGCCCATGATGCGGGGTTGTTCTGGCAATACATGCGCAGATAGGTTTCGACTTCTTGGTTGACTCGTTCTGTCTCGCCATCCGATTGGGGATGGTAGGCGGTAGAGAGGGAGAGCTTGTAACCGATCAGTCAGGCGAGTTCCTTGGCGAAAGCAGAGGCAAATTGCGGTCCGCAATCGGAGATTATCTTGTTGTAGAGGCCGAAGTGCGTGTATACCTTGTGGAAAAAAAGGCATGCTATACCCGCGGAATCAGTGGTTTTCATGGTAGGGCAAAGAATTACCCCCTTCGTAAGGCCATGGTCGACCACGACCATAAGGGAATCGTAGCCCTCCGCGGAAGTGGGCAAATCTGTGATCAGATCCACGGAGACGTTCTGGAAGGGGCGAGAACACGCGGAGGGGATCGGAGAGAGGGGCGGGGTGGTTGGGTGTGTGTTGACCTTCTGCTGCTGGCAGGCAGCACAACCAGAGACGTAGGAGTGGACGAAGGAGGCTAGACCCAGCCACCAACATTTGGCGGCGACGAGTTGGTGAGTTTTCAGGAAGCCGGGGTGACCGGCAGAGTGAGAGTCGTGGTGTCGAGCAACGATTTGCTGTTGCAAGTTAAAGTCGGGGGGAACGTAGACGCGGCCCTGATAGGTTAGGATGCCGGCGTCATATTTCCAATCAGAGAGGTGGGTGCGGAAAGACGATGGGAGACCACCATCCATTGCGTTCAAGGTGTCAAGGACGAGGGGATCATCTGCTGAAGATTTGGTGATGAGAGCCTGGAGGTCGAGGGTGATCAGGTTAATGAATACGTCATCGGGGAGGAGAGTGACATTCTCGTTGTCGGAGTTGGAGGTGATATGATCCGGATGGTGGGAGAGCGCATCAGGACCATCAAGGAGTTTTCCGGGGACGTGGGAGAACGTGAGGTCAAAGTCAGCGAGGTCAAGGAGCCAACGAGCTTGTCAGCGATTGAGGTTCTGAGGTTGACGAAAGTACGTCAAGTTTTTGTGGTCGGAGAAGACTGTGACAGGGTGTGTGCTGCCACGAAGGTGGTGGTGCCAGGCCTTGAGGGATCTGATGACCGCGAGAAGTTCACGATCATAGATGTTGTAGTTTCTCTCTGCAGCATTGAAGGACTGCGAGAGGTAGGAGCAAGGTTTCCAGTCGCCGTTGATATCGGTCTGGAGGAGTATACCACCGGTAGCATATTTAGATGCATTGGTAGCGATGGCGAAGGGTCGAGAGGAATCTGGAAACCGGAGTACGGGATCTGTCGTGAAGGCCTTTTTGAGGCGTTCAAAGGCGTTGACCTGAGGGGGTCCCCAAGTCCAAGGTGTGTCTTTCTTTGTGAGATCGACGAGGGGTTGGGCGATAGTGGAGTAGTCAGGGATAAACCGACGATAGAAGTTGGCAAAACCCATGAATGATCGAACGTCCTTGAGTTTGGTAGGAGTGGGCCAGTCGGCGATGCCTGCAACCTTGATGGGGTCCATGGCAAGTTTGCTGGGGCAAGCGATCATGCTGAGATATTCGACCTCTGTGGTGGCGAAGTGGCACTTCTCGAGTTTGAGGTGAAGGTCGAGTTCCTTCATATGGGTGAGAACACGCTTGGTGCATTCAGTGTGTTCAGCCTCGTTCTCGGAGAAGATAAGAAGGTCATCCATGTAGATGACGAGCCATCCTTTGGCGATCATATCGCGGAAGGAGTCGTTCATGAATTGCTGGAAGGTGGCTGGGGAGTTGGTCAGTCCGAAGAACATGACCGTGGGCTCAAAGAGGCCACGATGGGTCATGAAGGCGGCTTTCCATTGATGTCCGTCTTTGATTCGGACGTTGTTGTATCCCCATCGAACGTCAAACTTGGTAAAGACCTTGGCGTCTTTGAGTTTGTCAACGAGGTCGGTGATCAAGGGAAGGGGGTAGGCGTCATGGACGGTATGTTCGTTCATGTAACGGTAGTCCTGGCAAGGTCGGAGTTTGCCATCCTTTTTCTTGATGAAGAAGAAGGGGGAGGCCTGTGGGGAGTTAGACGGTCTGATCTTACCATTTGCAAGGTGTTTGTCGATGAATTCGTCGGTGGCTTTCCATTCATCGGGGGACAAGGGGTAAACTTTCCCAACCTTGGGTTGGAACGAGTCCTTGAGGTGGATCTTGTGGTCGCAGGTCTGGGATGGGGGCATCTGGTTGAAGGGTTCCTTCGCGAATACGGATTCGAATTCCTTGTATTCCGAAGGGAGGATGACCTTGGCTTTAGCGGCCGCGGCCGCAAGGGAGGTGGCATTGGTGAGCTTCTCAGGTTGAGTGGTCCAAACAAAGCGACGCCCCATGCGCATGACGCGGTTCACAGAGTGTTGTACGGAGCCAATCGTGAAGCGATGGCCTCATTGGGTGTCGAGGTAGTCGTAGAGTTTACCGTCCCAGATAGGATCGGTATCAAGGTGGCAAACTGGGCGGTTCGGTGGAGGATGGGCGAGCTTGGCGGAGTGGCAGGGTTCGTTGGTGGTGATGGGGGGAAGGTCGGTTTCGGGAGCAGAGATGGAGATGGTTTTGGCAACCCAGTTGATGACAGGGTTGGTCGCTTTGAGCCAAGGGAGGCCAAGGATTACGTTTTCAGAACCACAATGGATGATGTGGAATTTAACATGTTGGAGTACTCCGCCAAGAGCAATCCGAAGGGTAGTGGTGAATTTGATGTCACCGTTCTTGTTCATGGTAGCATCAACGTTCCTAACCGGGATAGGCTTCGGAAGACACTCTTTGGGAAACTTGTTCTTCTGGATGAAATGCCAGTCGATACAGTTGATCCCAGCTCCAGAGTCGATGAGAGCACGGGTGTCGATGTCTTGCAAGGTACTAGTAGCGTTCAATCTAACGGGGATTTGCATAGATTGGGATGAAAGCTCAGCTACTAGTACATGGGTACGAGAGTGGGAAGATACTGGCGTTGAATTGGTCTTCCTCCTTAAAAACCCGTGACCGGAGTGGTCACCTTGTTGATGCTCATAGCGTCCTCTTCATCGTCATCTTCTACTTCGACAAGAGAGGGGACGGGTTCTTGTTTTGGTTCTGCTTTCCGTACCTTCTTGGAGGTCGATATGGGAGTCGTTGAGGTTTTGGTCTTAAAGACCGGGCAGGAGTCGGTGTGGTGGCCAGGTTGGCGGCACCGGAAACAGAGGTTCTTCTCAAAGCACCGCTTTCACTCAGCTTCGGTCATCTTGGGAGGGATGTTGACGGCATCCACATCCATGGCGTCAGGGTCTCGCTCCTTCTTGCGAGGGGGTTGGTCGTGGAAAACGACAGCAGCGGCAGGTTTCTTGTTTCAACGAGCGATCTCATCGGCGCGCTCCCATTGGGTTTTGAAATGCACGGCTTGGGTATACCATTTGTCGATCGTGGTAGGGACCGTATCCATGCCTTGGATGTGCCTCATGAGAGACAGGGGTAGGCTGGCCGTGAAGAAGTTGATGAGGACGGAGTCAGAGCCAGTAAGCCCTGCAGTGGCAACTTTGTTGTGGAAGGAGAAGATGAAGGAGGGGATGTCTTTGTTCTTGGTGACGCGGGTGATGGAGAGCCAGGTGATTGCATCGCCCTTGGTGTCGTGGTGTTTGAAGTCCTTTCGGAACTCCGTTTGCCAATCAGCCCACGTTCCGAAGGAATGGAACGGAATGGACTTGGTGCGGAAGGTATCAGCCCAGGTTTTGGCTGACCCTTCGGTCATGAACAAGAGGGTGAAGGTGACACGTTTGTTGTCCGTATCGTAGATGGGGTCATTGACGAAGAGGTAGGTGGCGACGTCATTGAGCCAGGGGATGGCGCGGTCATAGGACCCGTCAAAGGTAGAGGGTTTTCCGAGGCGAAGCTCGACTGCCTTGCTAGACATGTTGCTAGACGAGGTGGAGGTGGGGGTGGTCAAGGGTTGTCTGAGTGTTGGGACAATTGAGGGTTGAGGGTTCCAGATGGATGGTGGTCCAGGATTGGTCCTTCGTGGGGTCGTTGGGGACGTGAAGGTGACAAGGGCTGGGAGTTCAAGGTTTGAGGTGAGACGGTCAGCTAGTTGCTCGATCTCGTCTTCAGGGCATTCGACATTGATGTTGAGGTCTTCCTCCTGGGGTTCAGAAGGTGGAGTGGTGGGTTCAGGGGTGTCGTCGGAAAGATCGGACGATGGAGTGTGGGAGGTCCAAAGGTTCTAGGTGGGGTTCAGGGATGGACGAGTGGGAGGTCGTCCGGCAATGGTAGGCAGCTAACTGCACAAGGGCAGGCTGTATATGAGAGTCTTGATCGTATGTTATGGTAGCTCCGGGTAGGAACTAGCGTAGCTGCAAAAGCACCAAGGATCAAGTGGCTGCGATAACTCAAACAACCACCACTTGATACGTGATGCGCTGGAAGAGTTCAAGGTAGACTGCGGTTAGCATATTGCTGACAGCAGAATCAAGGATAGAACTCAGGCATTGCTGAGAGCATCCTGTTGGGAATCTATACCCGAAGGACCAAGGTGTCTTCCTCTTGTAATTGAGGTGGAACCTAGGCGTTGGCCGTAGGTGTTGAGGGTCAAGGGTCAAGGAGGTCACAGGGGGGTTCCCAAGTGGAGGCAGGGATACTCAGCTAGATTGTGGAGATCAAGACTGGTGTACATGAGTATCGCTGCAAGGTATTTATACTACGAGTATTGTGCGCGGACCAAGTAACTAAAAGGGGTAGGCCAGAAGAGCGGAAGAGCGAAGGGCCAAAAAGGGAAGTGCACGATATCCAAAAGGGGTGGCCAAGAAGAGCGGAATGGAAGGAAGGGCCAAAAGGGAATCGTACAATGCGAAGGCAGACAATGACAAAGGTGAAATGAGTAAGGGCGATGCCATCAGATGATGACGAGAAAGATAATAGTAAGCAGCGGGTAAAGCCGATGCTTGGTTACATATTGAAGAAACGCGTACGGATGAGCATACGAAGATACCTAGGTATTGAGTGAAGCAAAGTAGTACAAGTGAAGTTTAAAGAAAAGAAAGAAATCGTAACAGCGGCCAAGAAGAGCGGAACAGAAGAAGGGCCAAAAGGAGAATCGTACAATGCGAAGGCAACAGACGATGATGAAGGTGAAATGACTAAATGTGATGCCATCGGATGATGATGAGAAAGAAACGAGTAAGCAGCGGGTAAAGCCGATGCTGGTTACGTAAGGTGAAATGCGTACGGATGAGCGTACGAAGATACCTAGGTATCAAGTAAAGCAAAGTAGTACAAGTGAAACAAAGAAAAGAAAGAAATCATAACATGAAGGATGTACTGTGCATTGCCGGAACTGGTATGGGAAAGACCCTCATGTTCTGGATGCCGCTGCTGTTCTGGCCAGATGGCGTTCAAATTGTTGTTACGCCTTTAAACCTGCTGGGGCAACAGAATGTCGCAACACTTGGAGGGGCTCACATACTGGCTATATCAATCAGCGCAGAAACAGCAACCCCTGCAAATTTTCATGTAAGTACTTCATTTGTGTCGAGCAAAGTCATTCGAGATAATCTCACCTTACAACCCTGGGACAAATGCGACGTGTTGGAGGCGATCCCAGGGTGTTGCTTCGATGGAGCGGCATAACTGAGCAGTGTAGATCCGTTCACCCGTACCAAGGTCACCATGTACAAGGATCACATGTTGTGATATATCTGGTGAGTCCCAGCCTGTCATGTCATCGTCAGTTTCTTCTCCTGATGGCATTTGAGCAGACTCATAGATCCCGGCTTGTTTGAGGAGCTCGACAATAGCCTGAATGTTTCTGCTTATGGTCAAATTGTTGATATCCATTGCTCGCGCCGCGAAAATTGGTGTTTTGACAAGTGGGATTTGTTCTATCGGTTCTGGGTGTGTAATCTTGGGCTTGAACTGATGGAAGTACTCTGGACCATGGGTACACAGGTCTTGTAGAAACATCCATGCATTAAACTCGTGATAGTGTGATGGTTTGGTATTTGTCGGGTGCACCTCGGCTTCATGCAGGTTGACTAGATCCCACCAGGTATGTGGGTTTTGTCTCTCCAAGTCAGCTTCTGGGTTCAATAATGACTTCTTCCACAGTTCCTCCGAGCACCGTAGATCATCTGGCACAACTCCATGGCCCATTGGAAATAATAGCCCTGATGTAAGATGCTTAAGTGAGGTGTTTGATTTTTCAACTGTTGGAACTTGACTCTTTAGGTTGACGTTGAAGTTATCATATGCATATGATGCAACCAGTGAATGCCCAAGAGTCCTTAATGTGCGACCTGATTCTAAAGACAATGATCGCACTGCCATATTGATGGCATCTGTGGAGATCGAAACACCAAGGTGCACAAGCGTGTTGATGACTTTGTACGGTGTGTGCACTGACTGTAAAAAGAAGCCGATGATGCTTTGCAATGCATTTGACTTCTGATTGATGCCCTGCATCAATATGCTGCAGATGACCGTTTTTTTCTGGTACGTATTAGTTACTTGATTGTGTCTACTCGTTACTTATGACTGACCATTGCCCTCATTGCAGACCGTCGTTTCGAGCGTCTCTGCTCAGCTGATGAGGCCCGGTTGCCGCCAGCAGTGATTTGTTCAATGACCCCCTCAAGATCAATTTCGTCCACTTCATTCCAAAAGAAACCAGCTATATCTGATGGTCAGTCTTCATCTTCCTGATCAATACTCTCCATGCTTCTTGACTCGCCCATCCCTTGCTGCTGCTGTTGCCTCTCCTGAAGCAGTGTCTCAAACATGCTCCACAACCTTGGAGCGCGGGTCTCCATGGTATGTGCCATCTCTTTGACACGGAAGTCCTCCAGCTGCTGAACTGTTGCGCTGGCAGCCCCAAAATGCGATCCACTATTTTCAGCAGCAAGGTTTTGAATCTCTTGAAGGTAGGTTTCTTCAGCGGCACAAAAACACTGATCCTTTATTTTGCTATGCATTACAGGATGTCACATGAACATTTTGAAGATCGTTTCAGCATTCGTCACGAGATCATTAACCATTGAATGATTCTGGTATGCGGGATGAGTGAGTAGTACCACAATAAAATCTGTGGCGCTAAGTTGATTGCTTTCTAGTGCACTGAGCATGGGATGGAGTGAGGACATCAGTTGATGAGATTGTATTCTACTGTATCTACTGTGTCCTGGCTACATGGCACAAAACATGTGGCAGCTGCATGTATACTAGGCATGCGAGACGAGACCGAATCCTACACATTAAAATAATGTAACCCTAAGTTATGTCTAATGATATCACTATTTTTCGCAGTCCGGAGGGATGTGGCACTGTGGCAGTGCATGTTTACAAATGTTTTCTTGCAGCCCCCGTGGTGAGTGCAAGGATTCTTAAAGTTACGGAGTTCGAAAATATGCTACAAGTCATGTGACACTACCTAAGCCCCTAGGATAAAGCCTTGCACTCACCACTAGGGGCGTGAAGGGAGGTTGGTCGTGGATTGAATTTTCCGAACGTCTGAACGTCCGGTCATGTCCAGTCGTCTGAGCATGAGTCCGCACCACGCACAACCAAACATAGCACGCGTGCCACCAAACAGAGTGAACGTTGGCTGACTTGGATGCGTGAGTCCATGTCATCAATGTCATCCGTCAGCATGTCAGCCGCCTCTGACACGCACGAGTCAGCCACACATTGTGCACTATGTATAAGAAGGTGCGCTCCCTCTGTCAATCGCTCATTCCTTCTTCACCTCAGCCCTCCTACCGCTACCAAGGTTTTTCTTCCCCAGCTTTGTCCTCATTGGGTCGTAGCAGTGCCTCGTCGTATGATGAGTGCAGTCCCACCTAGTTAAATAGGTAAGTAATTGAGTTAGCTGCCATGATGATGATGACGATGATGATGGCAGTGACTTGCTACAATGATGTCGCCATGATTACAATGTCATCGAGGGTTATATGGACGCCACAACATACCACCACCACCATGATGTGCCAGGACTTCCACCACGATGAGGATGTGTCATGACGGTGATGCAACTGTGTACCGATGTTAAATATACTAAAATTTTGCTGATTGTTAGTCTAATGCTGTCCATTCTCATGAGTACAAATCTAGACTTCTATGACAGAAATATAAATCAAATGGTAGTGTTACAATGTTCTGTCCCTTAACAAGACTCAGACAACACCTGGGTCTCCTTGATAAAGTTTGCCCACGTCCCTTGCTCTGACTGGCCGAAACTAATAAACCTTTCGTGAAGCCAATGGTTCCCTGGCGCTTCCCAGACCTCCTGCACCTTTACGAACGTCAACGGCCTGTATGGAATACTGAACATGTCAGCAAAAAGACGGGACATCCTTTGTTGGCGACCAGGTAAGTGAGATAAGCGGATGCACTGTGCGATGTTGCAAACATGAAAGTCAACAGGCCAGTCATAGACATCTTCAACGTAGATTGGGTTGTCAATGGCGTTCCCTTGAGACCGAAGGCATCCTTTGCTAGCCCACTGGACGATTGGGTGAGTCGGTATGCTGTCACCCCCGGACCTACTTGGCATTGAGTCAGTGAGCGAGATCACTGAGGGTGACCGATTGTCGTGTCAGATACCAGAAGCGACGTGGGCCCACTGGACGATTGGGTGAGCCGGCATGCCATCGCCCCCAGACCTGCTTGGCGTTGAGTCGGTGAGTGAGATCACTGAGGCTGACCAGTCATCGTGTCGGATACCAGAAGCAAGCCCAAGGAGGTCTTCCAGTTCCGGTGAGGAGCCAGTGAGAGAGATCACGGATGGCAGCCTGTTGGGGAGATCTTCACTGTCGTCTGGTGTGGAGTCAGTGAGGGAGATCACTGATGGCGACTGATCATGTTGGATATCAGAGGAAGGGAGGTCTTCTGCCATGTTATCGTTCCCCGGTGCGTCGTCATTGTTGCCCTTGTTTCGTCGAGCACACTTGCTGTCACGGTAGTCGTTGGGAACTGTGCCATCTCCTTCAGGTTCTCTGTCACACTTGTAGCAGCGAGGGCGGCTATCAATCGAAGGCATGCCAGGTTCTTGAACACGCAAACTGCTCCAATCCTGAGTCCACAGCTGCCTCTGAACTCGCTCGTCCTCTGAGTTAGGCTGGCCAGGCAGCGGGAGAGATTTGCTTCGAGAAAAGAGTCGGATATCCATATGCACCGTGGCGGGGGAAGTGGGGGAAGTGGTACGGTAGTGGCATCACTGTTAGTGACACATTCAAGTTAATTCATCAGATCTTCCACATCCACCATGGCTACCAAACGTTGGGATCAAGCTTACCCTGAAAAAATGGGGAATACACTAGGCAGGGACTGCAACGGATGTTCAGGCTTAAATTCTACCTGTTTGAGTCCTGGAAGGCATTGTCGATGCCAACTGTGAACTGCTTGATCAGGAAGGAGTAGTAGATGATATTGGCACACATATGATGTCATCTACATCTTACGATGCTATAGCAATCCTTTACTCTCCTTTTTTGGCTCATTGTCATCCGCCAGCCTCAAGGTATAAAAGACGCGTGTACTCGCTTCGCGCTCGCCTGCCCATCTATCATCCTCTCTGTTTCTTTTCTCCACCCAGGCCTCCTCCTCACACTCGCCTGTCCAGCTATCGTCCTCTCCGCCCCCTTTCTTCACTCCCTTCGTGGTGGCTATCACTTACAACGTAACTCGCAAGATTACCATTCTGGCCAACGCTTCAGCAACGTATGTCTCCCTCATTCCTTGCTCAGCGCTCAGCTCTGTGTATATAATTAGCTGACAAAGTATTTTGACATGCGTCATATGTGAATAGTCACGGTCCTGTCATTGCCAAATCCAATGCCACAACTTGCGAACGTCTTGACAATGTATGTCTTTCCTTTTCCTGCCTGTACACGTCACTCTCATTGGTATCCACTGTAATATCATGTAGCTTTTTCGTTGTGTGATCCATACAATCGCCATAGGCCAGCGTTTCAACTATGTACGACCTCTCTCTTGCAATTTCAGGTAAGCCTACGTCTATCCTACTCCAAAGTACTTTCCCTCTCATCTTCAACATTGCTGAACTCAAATTGGTTCCTAGTCCATGCCCACCATACTAATTCGCACACCTTGTCTGTTGTATTCAATATTGCAGTTCAAATCCTTTTGTCCGAGATGACTTGTGCCACAGTACCTGAGGCTTGGTCGCATCTTCCCGCTGAACGCGATTGTGGTAAATGTGGTGCGAAAGTACCACTTCGCTTTGTTCTTCATTCCAATCCCCGGCATGTTGGACAACCATACTATGTTGTACGTATTCCCTCTTTCCGTTGCTCTTCCTTCTCAGTTGGACCACTTGCAGTGTGCATGTAGAAACTGGTATCGCTGGGGTGATGGTCGAGGGAATAGTCCAAAGACATCGCCCACCACCAAGCAGGAAGGCATGTAGTACCATCCTTCACTGGTCGTTCTGCGTACTGACCAAATCTTAGCTATGTTGCCCGAACCTCTGGTAGCATCACAGAGTGCTGCCTTGGGCCCGACTACTAATGCTGGCAAGGCTAGTACATGTGCTCATTGCACATGTCAAGTCAAGCGGGTGGCACTTTTGTGCCAACGCCACATGTGTCGCAAACATTGTCGTGCTGCTGGAGGATGTACTTGCGAGGGACACTCCATTAGTCCTGGAGGCACCACCATGCCTCCCATCACTGGTCCAAGTTCAGGTTCACAAACTGTTCAACCAGCTACCAACTCAAGCTCGTCATTGCAGACACTTGGGCGATCTCCGAGTCCATCATTATCTCAGATCGATCCTGTCCTCCTCTCGGAACCACATCCATCAGTCGATACCCACCACCTTGCTCCTCCACAGAGCTTGCCTCCCAAACAGTCGCCACCGGCTCCTCAGACTGCACACACTCCAGACCCATCCAGCATCAATCCCCGATTTGCGTCTCACCTGCAGCCATTGCTTGCAGAGCATGCCGCCACTGTTCACCAACGTGCAGCAGAGAAACGTCAAAAGGAAGCACAGCAAGCACAGCAGTACAAGCAGGCAACACACTATGTCATGGCTTTCAGCTTCACTCAGGTAAGTCTATGTTGTTCGGGTGGGCAATCAAACCTCTGATTGTCTCCAGGATGACACAAAGCCGACCTCCGTCAACTTTCAAGAATTTAGCTATCCGCTCTTTGTGCTGACCAGACAAGTCCTGGTTGAGCTTGAGCTCGCTCAGCCTGATCAAGTGCTTCCTTGCTCCATCAACTATTTCAATCCTCGAGAGAAATATTGGGTCAGGATGAAAGTCAACACTCAGATCATCGTTACTATGCCAGGGCAGCGCCTCTTTTTCAAGGGTGTCCATGTCCAGTCCTTTCCAGACTTTGATGTCCTGTACCGCACTGCCTCATCAGCCCTTGGTCTATCCTCTGGCCAGTCAAACTTCCGGACGATGGTCACTCAAGAATGCAAACAAGCGAAGCGCAAACTGGCCGAGATGGAGATACATTGACACATCCAGGCTACTGCAAACCAATCTCATGAAGTCATTGACCTTTCCTCAGTTTCTGACACTGAGGATGACTCCTCGACGATCGTGGGAGACCTTACCCCTCAACCTCCATTGAAATCTGTCAATTCACAGGCAGTGGTGTCATCTTCGCATGTTGGGTCCACCATTTGTCCTTCAACTAGAAAGCTCTGGCAAGGCAACGGTGAGGTGGTTTTACTGTGATGTGACTCACTGCTGATCACCACATATAGGGTTGTCATCGTACGAAGGGGCTAGTACAAGTCAAGATATTGATGCCCTACCATTACTTCCTGATGACACCCGGTCTGAGGACAGGTTGGAGGACCGCTGTGCATGCCTTATACCAGGCATCTCTCCTGCTACCGCTCGCTTTCCATCAAGTTTCTACGTGATTGACATTCAACGGTCTTTCAACTTTGAGCGACAAGGCAGCCTGACCATGGAGATGCAATTCGAGCGATTCTTTGGTCTCGCATTCAGGTCAACGACTTATTATGATCACAAAGTACGTTGGGACAGTGTTCCAAGTGATGCTCGACAGAGGGTGCTGGCAGCTGCATACACAGAAGAGGGCCGATATGCAACATTTATAGCAGCGTATCCTGCCAAGGATGCAGACTTGAAAGTGGCAAAAAGAAAGATACGTGCTGCAGCAGCAAAACAGCTGAAACAGCCTAAGTAATATCTTCGATTTTCTTTGTTCATGAATCTTGATTTGTCATTCACGACGATACATGATACCATACAGCACAATATTCATTACTTAGTTTTCGTGTCCTACTGTAGTAGCTGTACTGGTTTTGAATAGTCTCTCAATGTATCCAAGTACACATCCAACAGTTCAGATCATCTTAATAGTATCATGACGCATTGAAAATGATTAATGAGGAGCTGCTAGGCAAGCGCTAACCTGTCACACTGAGTCGCTTGACATTGTTGTGCTACCAGTCCTGCTAACTTATCTATCAATCATCTCGTGGCCAATTACTGGGACAACACCCCTGTTTGTCCAGCTTGGCCTTCGTGATGCGATTGCGTCGCAAGATCATTTGATCCAAGAAAAAATCATACTTATCGGCAACCATCTCTCGACAGATGGCATGATATCCACCCAGCCATACGTTAGTCTGCTCTGCTGCTGATGAGTTGAAGAACCAGCCCTTGCCGCCAGCACCAAGGAGCTCTGGGAATGCAGCGGGATTGCAGTTCTCCTGGCAAAACATGTGTGATTGTTTGTGCTTGGTTTTGAAATGAAAGACGTCGACAGAGAGACCAATGTCTACAAAGAATGGGTCTCCTTTGACATGCTGGGCGAGACTGCAATTGTTGTCGAATATGATGTGGTCCAGCTTGAGTGTCTTGAGGTGAAAGGTGCATTTGAGAAACTCCTGGAATGATTGGTTGGCAGCGAGTAACAGACTTGGAAAGAAGGACCTACTGCAACACTCGATATGGCCTCTGCACCAAACATGGTGTCACGCGCAAGGATCATACCGCATGGTGCAACAGCAATCTGCTCATTATGCGTTCTTGTACGAGTAAACTTGGCCCGGATCTTGCTCTGCTGGGGAGGCGGCGCAGGAGATAAAACATTGCTGGGATGGTTGTCCTCATCCTCGTCCATCACAAAGGATTCCTCAGCGTTCTCAAGTGAGGTAAGCTGTGCGAGGGCACAGCCATGAGGGAGATGAGAGCGTTGATGTACAGCCCGAGCACGCTGGAGACGGTCATGCAGCTGAAAGAGTGATTGTCCTCGTTCACGGTGAAGGCGCTCAGCTGCTTGATGCTGAGGGTTGGAACAGCTAAGACTATCCCCAGTTGCAACCTCACTGCACCCAACGACCACACAGACATCTTCAAGGTGCAAATGGACATGACAGAAACGATCCTGGGTGTTGCTCAATGGAACCTTGCAGTTGAATTTGCTGCAGCAAGGACGGCCAATGCAGATGCCATTGGTAACCACAGCGGATGTCTTTCTTTCAACTATGCACAGGCCCAGCGTCAGTGGGAGGGTGGACACAGGCCCGGCAATCCATACCTCTCCCATCAGGTCCATAATACCACCATGTGCACCGATCACAAAAATGAGTGATCTCAGGCTGGCCCTCAATCTGCATGCGGTGATTGCGTGCTTGAATGAGCACTGTGAAATGATTGCGCTGAGAGCCCATATGAGTGACAATGAGGATCTCCTCGTGCTCCAATGCATCTTGGAGAAGGGAGAAAAGGATGAATGCATCCCAGACATGCTCGTGCGACAGCAAGAAGCCAACAGGCCAGTCCAAGGGAGACACCTTCAACTGGGAGAGTGAGTTGTTGTAGAAGTTGGCACAAGACGAGGCCGACACCCTTTGGAATGATCAACAACAAGGCATACTGTAATGGGGGCAAACAAACCAGGTATCCATCAACGACACCCACATCTCCACTACCCGTCTCTCCACAAATTGATGTTCCACAACTTGAAGGATCTCTGGTATGTCACCATAGTAGATTCTCTGTCCATTGTGAACCTTAAAGTTGTGATGATAGTTGATGTGACACGCTGCAAATCATGATGTTGATACTATGGCCAGAGCAATGGTGAGAACACATACCTTCGCAAGTGAGATGGACAGAATAGATGGACAAGGCTCCATGAGAAAGCGTATACAATACGCCTTTGCGTTGCTCAGCTCACATCATCCGGAGGTCTTTCATGGTTCGTTGACAAGTGGGTATCGTACAAACCTGTGTAGGTGGATAAAGCGTACGTGAGGCTGACAGAGTGTCGTCAAGGGGAAGAAAGATCACCAGAGGAACCAAGCTCACCAAAGCCGAACAGCAATCCCTGCTCTTCAAATAGGCTGAGAGGTGCATGGAGGATACTGCTGATCCCATGCAATGACCCAGAGTGCGCCTCCCCAGGCCAGAGGACATCCTTGAAGATATTCCAACAGTCTCGAATAGTGGTAACAGGGATCTTGCACACCGCCGATAAGAAATGTTCCAAAGATGATGGGAGGACGATGGGCGGTTCAGTAGGACAGTGCTCGGAGGGCTGAATGAGAAGGATGTCGTCCTTGAGGGACGAGGCGACAGCAAAGAAGAGGAGTAACTGGTTGAGATCAACGCTCCGAAGGGATGGATGACGTGCGACTTGCCCGAGGAGCATGGCAAAGAATAACAAAGGAAGAAAGACAAGGACAGTGGCTCTCTTGACTGACACGCTGGCGGCTGGCTGTCAGGGCTGTGTTTGGCCCTGCGTGCCCTATTTGGCTGTGCGTGGTGCGTCCGGACTGTCCTGACGGTTCAGATGTTCGGACGTTCGGAAATTTCAACTCACGGGCTTTTTGGGCTTTTTGCGTGAAGGAGCCTGGCTCAAGGTTTAAATTCACGACGCGATCACGTGCAAGACAACTTACATAATCTGAACAACTATCAAACCCACTGTGTCTGTGTCTGTTTTTGCCAGAGACGATGGAGGTCACGTTTGGTGGAAAGTACAGACTCGAGGAAGAAATCGCCAACGGTGGCTGTGGTCAGTCTCTCTCTGCTGTCCTCGTCTACCCTCTCATGTTCAAACACAGGCTCTGTCTTCCTCGGCGTACACACCATAGCGGGCAAGGAAGTCGCTATCAAACTCGAACCTGCCATACCCCGCTTCCTCACATCTCCCCTTCGCCAAGAATCCAAGGTATACAAGTCTCTCATGGGTGGGCCAGGCGTGCCCTGGATCATGTACTCGGGCAAGCAAGGTGACTACAATGTCATGGTCACCGATCTTCTCGGGTCATCCTTGGAGGATCTCTTCCCTTCTATCCACGCTCATTTTTCGTTGCCTAGTGGTCACGCCTTGAATTTATTCATTCCCGTTCATTTATACATCGCGACGTAAAACCTGCCAATTTCGTCATGGGCCTGCCTTCTTCTCCAACCACCTCCATCGTCAATGTCATCGACTTTGGTCTCACACGTCGCTTCAGGGATTCTAGGACAGGCGATCACCTCCCTTACAAACAGGAAGGAAAGCACGGTGTAGGCACCAACCTTTTCGCTAGTTTGAACACTCATCACGGTGTCGGTACGTACAACGTCACTTGAACGATTTATATCCGCTCATACTACCGCCACAGAATGTGCTCGTCGTGATGACCTCGAGTCCCTTGCGTATATGCTCATTTACTTCCTCCGTGGGACCCTACCCTGGAGAAAGCTACGTGCACCAACGGTATCACAAACATGGGACCTTATTTTACAAGCGAAGTTGGACGCTATTGGCCCTTTATTACCTGATCTTGTTTATCGAGAACAATTAGAAAAGGAGGAACAACCGCTTCGCAACGATGCGCCTTCATTGCAAGACAATCTGGAACACGAGGAAACACATTCTATTGTCGAAAAATCTAGGCCTTTCCCCTCAATCGCCGTCCGCGAGACTCCGCGTCATCCCCGTGCTCACTCACAGCCCCGTACTCCTATACATTTCTGTTCACGAGCCCCCTCTCCAATTCCTCCCGAATCCCCCACACCTTCTCCGATACGTCACCGTCATCACTGTAGAGAATCCTCTACTTCTTACCATTCAGACGCTCATCAAGACCCTGCCTATTTGCCACCACCCACTATTCCGACGACTGCCACCCTCCCCGTCGAATTCACCCTCTTTCTCACCCATTCCTTATCTCTTTCCTTTACCGACCTTCCCGACTACGATGCATGTTCCGCAATTTGGGTCGTCTTGAAGGTACTGTAGCAAGTACCAGAGCAAATGAGATTTCTCTTCGATCCGGCAAAACCCGGATTTTTGCGATTTAGTCAATCCCAAGAACGCGTTCGAAACATTTTCAACATCGATCCACCATGAGCTCGCGTGACAATGACCCATTCTACCTGAGGTATGTACATCTGACTGGAACGATGCGCAGGGTGCTGCTAGCTTTTTAGATACTAGTGTGTTGACATCGTTCAGGTGGCATCAACGCTCACCCTTTGATGCAGCACGGGCCACTCAGGCAAACACGGACACGAATTCCTTGAATTCGAGTACTCGCATGGTCGTTTGAGATATGCAAATAACTCAAATTACAGAAACGACAGTCTCATCCGCAAAGAGAGTGCGTCGCTTATACGGCCCACTGTGACCCGTGTCTCACAACGCCTTTTACAGTGTGGGTTGGCCCTCTAGTGATCAAGGAACTAAAGCGCGTAGTTGAGGCGAGTGAAATCACAAAGTAAGCATTCAGTCCTTGAGCTTTTTGTTATCATGTTCATCCCCCATGCAGGGAAGATGACACCAATTGGCCCAAAAAGAACATTGTCGGAAAGCAAGAGCTTGAAATTCGTATCGGGAATGACCACATCGCCTTTGAGGTTTTGTTTCACAGATATGTGAGGAACCGTGCTCGTGATTGGTAGACTGCAAAAATCGGCTCTCTGGTTGATATCCAAGACAGTGAAGACTCGGAAGGACTGCGGGTGTTCTATTACTTGGTGCAAGATTTGAAGGCATTCGTTTGTATTTCCCCTTTACGCATTCGCCAACCCTTTCCCCAGTGTCTTGTTTTCTCTCTAATTTCTCTCCACTTCAAAATCAAGCCGATTTAAAATAGCCATCGATCAACACGTGTTTGTCACGCTGCATTGTATCGGGACTTGCCTTCATCTCTCGTTGCATGAATGAATCCTGTAATTGGTCCGGTTGCGCAAGATAGTGCTGTCTGTCATCTTTGAGGTAAACGTCTTGCGTTAAGATTGTTAGCATCAACAGTGACAGTGTTTTTTAGACAAATAATAAAGCTGTTTCTTGTCTGCGTTATCCAGTTGCTGCGTGATAGATGTGATCGTCGATGAGTAGGTTATATTCGCCCAAAATTAGTCGGAGAATGCTAAGTTCAATCCCGTACAGCACATCATCTGTAATTCTTTGTGATATGCCGGTAGTATGATCCGCCCAGACCCCACCAACACCTTATGTTTGCCGTCCAGCGCTATAACACTGATCCATGCTAGTGACCAAGCTGTCATCTCTAATCACGTCGATCCTTCGTTGCATTCCAAAAGTAGGTAACATGGTGGCCCAGTTCGTTTAACCGCTCTCATAACCTATCTGAACACTGTCACGAACTCCATAGTCGGAGTCTTTCCCAACTTTATATCCCACATTTAGGATTACACTGCACTACCAGTCAGTCTCGTCACAGGATATAAGTTATCACTGGGCCACCTGCCTTGTGTGCTTCGGAACAGCATGGACGCTGATTTGCATGAAATTTTGCCAACCCCTCCTTGATAACAGTTACCTGCTCTCGTTGATGCTTTATCATATCCTCTAGGCCAACAGTAAAGATCATTAAGGTATGAGATTGGCGTCGCAATGACTCGTTGACCTCCTGCACCACGTCATCCGTCATCCCCCTTTTCAATTCCTCCTTCACGCTGGCGACTAGGCAACGATCAATATACGACGATGTTCTCGTGAAGGATGCACAGCTCACCCGCAGGTGAAAGTCGCTCAGCGAGGTCAAAGACCTCCTTCAACTTGTCGCAAGTCTTGGCCAACAGGTGTTCTTGCATGCACAGAAAATTCCACGGATGCCCGATAGATTCTAGTTTGCATTGTCGCCCGTATGTTGCGAGTTCGTCCCAGCTCTTAGGTCCAAAGAAGCGTCTGATATTGCAACGCGTTTTCGCGTGGGACGGTGGTTTCCTCGATCAAGGTTTGTACTTGCTCGCCTTCCTTCGCTATTTCTGCTAGCAACGCCTTCGAACTCTGGTGGTGTTTCTCGGTATCATCGAGTGCCGCACGAAGGGTCTCGATTGTTGCCGACATGTTGACGGTGGCGAGGTATGGGTTTCGAATGGAGAGATTGTTTTGATGATAAAGGGTTTCCGCGATACAACGAAGCTTAGCTATATATACGATAGACGACATGAAGTCGACGTTGTGGTAATGTGGACCACGCTCTAAGCTGTTTGATCAGATAGGGTTAAGTTTATCTCGACGGGATGCTCTTTTCCGATTCACACTTCTGCATCTCTGTCGTGCCATCAGCCATTTCTCCTTGAGTTCTTCCTGCTTGGAGCTGAACCATATGGTCATTTCGTAGGCTATCGTTTCGTCGTCGTCACCAGACCGACCCTGTGTGGTAACCTCTCTGCTCGAACTCGTTGCTATTATGGATAGCGACCTGTCCGAGTCGACAGGTTCCACATCAGGCGCCAAGGTCAACGTACAATCCGTACCGACCGTCGATGCTTGTGCAGATGAGGTAGCTTCAGGCTCAGTCCCAGTTCCGAGCGTTGCTTCCAGAGGGCACAAAAGGTCGGTCGTCCAGGCTCGGCACCAATCCATCAACACTCGACGAGCCTCGTCAGATCGTGCGATCTGTTCACGAAACCGGTACACGCGGGGGTCCACGATCATCGACACTGACGAAGTCGGTTCGATTGTATTTGGTGTCAAGGCGGTTGTGTCGGAAGTCGGATTCGATGCGTTTTGCTCCCCTGGGGTATCACTGAGTGTCTCTGCATCTGTCCTCGGATTGACTAGAGAGTCGGATAGGATACTTGTACCTCGAGTAGTCGCCCCCGACATTGTCCTCTCCTTGGATACGCGCATTTTCTTTGGATCCGAGGGCCGGCCAGGGACGTTTGCCGTGTGTTGGGATTCCCAAACGCCTGTCGCGTTCGCCCCACAAGGACAATCGCTTGATAAGCATCGCCTGAAAACGAGAAACATGGAATCCCGAGTCGACGACGTCCCCTGAACTGATCTAGTAGGTACTGTAGTGCGCCTGGACTGGGACTCGGGATCGACAACCTTTGGACCCGAGTACGTTGAGAGTACCCCTTTGGCCTTGCTAATGTCCTTGCTCGAGCCACCCGACAAGGACGCCGTCTCGATGTCACTGCGAAGGCGTGCTTGCCACGCCACGTGTTGTGATCGTAGATCGTCCCCAACCGTGGCGACGCAGAGAAAGATCGTCTTGGCCAACTCACTCTTGAACAGCGTCTCGACGCGGTGAACCTGTCCACGCGCGTCATCATGAGCATCAGCGAAGGCGCATAAGCATACGCGGCAAACCCTACCGGGTAATGCGACACGCCGTCCGAGCGACGCACGCGCGATGTTCAGATGGTTTCCGGCATCCAGATAGGACTTGAGGGCTTTATTTGCCGCGCCCGCCAAGCCGGTGGCACTGCCTATGTCGCAGAGGGTGCAGGACCGGCCCTGGCAGATTTTCGAACAGGTGTCTGTTGGGTGACATTCACGGATGTCCTCGAGGCTGGATAAGAGGTCGATCGCGTATTCTTGGTGCCCTTCGAGAAGGTCCTCGCAGGCGACGAGTTCTCTGAGGGACATGGTCGACTTCGGGGGTGCTCCAGGCATCGTGGTGTGAAGGAGGGTTCAACAGGGAAAACACGAGTGTTGGTGGGCAGGTCCTGCAGATCAACAGGCATCCGTATTTTGTAGCATTTCGATGGGAGGCTGACATGTCGATTAATGGTGTTATCAGTGAGAGAACTGGCTTCCCACGCCGACAGCGGATATTCTGTCAAACATCCGTCGTGATCGGGGGTAAGTGTTTGAGATTTGAACAATCATGCAAACGCATCTTTGCCTTGAAAGGTGATGGCTACCGCCAGAGTCGGCGCTCGCCTCATGCAAGCAGTGACTCGGAAGCTACTTGACAAGATGTTATTCGGATCTCCGTGGTAGAAGACAACAATGTGGTATCATCGGATACCGTACGGCACCGATGTGGAAGCTGCGGTCCATACTAGACTGTCGGCCTGCGTTAGCGCGGCCCTTCGCCGCAAAGGTATGGTATGTACTGTCTCTCTGAGTAAGCCTCTGATGGATACCATCTCGGATGCTCATCGTCTCCCCAAGGCTGGGGCTACATAGTATAAATTTCCAATCAAAAACCTATCCTTGCTCTACATCCCAGCCGCCATGACTACTTCCGCACCACCGACCGTTGTCATACCTGCGACCCCATCTTCCTGCGAGATTCTCGTCCGCCTCTTTCTTGGCGTCAAGCCCCCGCCGTCACTCCACGCACTTGGCCGTATGCCCAACTGTGGACCCGAGGCTACAGCTGCGTTGCTTAAAGTGCTCAGGGATAACCACGAGCGCAGCCATGTCTTTTTCAACGAGTTCAGTTTCCACAAGTATGTCTCTACCCTTGCTCGGTCGCGGCCGTTTGGTTGATGCTCTTCATAGCCACTCAGTCCATCACTTGCTCGCCATTTATGCCCTTGGTGCCCCGGCGCCCGTGATAAACGCTGCCTACGAGGATACCCATCTCGACCATCTGCGCGTCACGTTTGTCGCCCCAAACAAGGTGACCATTACAGACGATACCTTTACGGATTACCTCGGGAACGACCAGTATGTATTTGGGTGTTCGAGGCTGGTTTTTCCCGTTGACACTCGCGGTCTAGCTACTATAATGCCTACCTCGATTACTTCCATCGGGTCGTGCTCCAGCCCGGTGCCAATATTTCAGACATACTTGAGAAATACATCTTCTCCTCGCACTGCAATGTCCGCACGCCAAAGCAGGGATTGAGCAACCCGAAATGCTTAATAGGTTCCTCGAGATTCTCATCCACCCTATCATTCATGTCGGCTACGGTGTCGAGTTTGGCATAATGGGTCTCATCGCAGAAGGTGAGTAGTTCGGAAGGCTTCCGTACATAGGTTAATCCTCACTTTGTTGATTTGTAGGTCTCGCATGGACATCAGTGCACCCTGCTGGTGCTACTACCCCCATTACTCGTCTTCTCTTCACCCAACGCACGACTCCCATCTCTGAATTGGAGAAGCAAGGCAAGTGGTTTTCCCTATCATCGCTTGTGCATGACTGATGTCTACCAATAGAGCCAGAGTGGATGCCAAAAGCAGGGTCGCGCTTGCGAGCATTGAACATTTTGACACTCATGCTTCGTGACCCTCGTTTCTTTGGAAGCAGGACCCTTGACAAGCATGAATTCGCTGCAATGCTCGAGTCACATGGGGAGATCTTCGTCAAATACGGTGAGCTTTGGGACTGTCAAATCGAAACACAGGAAGATCTCGAAGCACGTATGGAGGAGCTCATTTGGGCTGCGACGCTCATGTATGGCGTCGGAAGCTGGGACGGAAACGAGGCTGAATATCGCGCCGATTTCTTCACGTAAGCGAAGCCATGAAAGATACCCTTATACGTAGCTGATCGTTCTCATCAGCGCACATATTGTGACATCTGTGCTGTTCATTCCCACGATCTGTGCATACCTCTCCCGTGAATCCCAAAGGAAGCTGCTTCGGGCACACTTTTTGACGAGCATCACCTGGTGGGTCGTCCGTGGCCGTCCAAGTTTCGCCCTGAAGGATTTCACCTCTCGACCGCTCCCGCCCGTCCTGAATGCACCCTCTTCCAAGTATTCCAACACGCTCCCAGGCACTCTGCCGACTCCCGCCGCATGTGCACTCTCTTCGACGTCACCCTACGCCAGCAATGCGAACCCATGGTATGCCATCCTCGCGGACGCACTCGTCCACCCTAACGAGCACCTCTGCAAAGTGCAACGTGCGTTGGCGCACTTCAACCTCCTGTATGGACATCGCGAGGCAGGATTTGTCCTTGAATCGCTCTCTAAGGACGGCGTGGACGTGAACCCCGAGTATGGGTACCTGGACGGGTCTGTGTTTTTGCGTACGGCGTGGTTGACCGCGGCGGCACTTGGATGGGTGACCCACGGGGAGGAAAACACGGGCGCATGGAATTACCAAGAGTTCCAAAAGGCAGCGTTGGAGGAACTGGAACTCATGAAGGGTCAGGGGAGGGCGTAGGCGGTATGCGTGCACCTTATATCCATTGCAAAACGTATTGACAAACTAACACACCACTCACGAAAATATTTGTATGCAAATTGTACGCAATATATGGTGAATATTTGAATATTTGACGGTCTGTCAATCGTCAGTATGTATGTAATTTCAGTGTACACCGGAAAATGTGGTCTGGGTAAGGAGTTCAAATCCACTGCGCAATCATCATAGTCATTATTTTGCATCAGGAATGGATGTGATTGTTTGTGAGGCCCTGTTGAAAGCATATTGAGTTTCTTCCGACAATCCAAGTCATCCAGATGTGACAAAGATACCAAGAGTCACATCTATTATCATGACCAAAAGAAGGATGTAGGATAGAAAAATTACTTGGACATAGGGAAATAGTATTCATGACTTCCAACAAGTAATCCATGACTCTCCAGACAATGAACTATCAATATCAACTTGGAATGCTCCATGAGGAGATATAACCAAGGAAAGAGGAGGAAGGTAAGAGGAACTAAGTCTAAGCCAAGGAGCAACCCAACCATAACAAAGATCATGGGAAACAATCCAACCATCATGATTGAGAAACTGACCAAAAGAAAGAAGTTGATGTACCCTCCACACTTTGATAGACTTGTCAGCAGACCCAGAGATGATATGGTCACCATTGGGTGAAAAAGACACCGAGTAGATATAGGAACTGCCATGGCCCTGGAAGGAACCTGCTATGAGGTGACCAGTGGCTGCATCCCAGATCCTGATAGCATGGTCATGAGAGCCAGAGACAATGTTCTTTCCATCAGGTGAATAGCCAACAGATGTGACAGAATCTGTGTGCCCCTGGAATGGACTTCCTATGGGCTGACCAGTGGCTGCATCCCAGATCCTGATGGTCTTGTCAGAAGAGCCAGAGACAATGTTCTTTCCATCAGGTGAATAGCCAACAGATGTGACAGAATGTGTGTGCCCCTGGAATGGACTTCCTATGGACTGACCAGTGGCTGCATCCCAGATCCTGATGGTGTTGTCATCAGAGCCAGAGACAATGTTCTTTCCATCAGGTGAATAGCCAACAGATGTGACCACAGATGTGTGCCCCTGGAATGGACTTCCTATGGGCTGACCAGTGGCTGCATCCCAGATCCTGATGGTGTTGTCATCAGAGCCAGAGACAATGTTCTTTCCATCAGGTGAATAGCCAACAGATATGACCCAATGTGTGTGCCCCTGGAATGGACTTCCTATGGGCTGACCAGTGGCTGCATCCCAGATCCTGATGGTGTTGTCATGAGAGCCAGAGACAATGTTCTTTCCATCAGGTGAATAGCCAACAGATGTGACAGAATCTGTGTGCCCCTGGAATGGACTTCCTATGGGCTGACCAGTGGCTGCATCCCAGATCCTGATGGTCTTGTCAGAAGAGCCAGAGACAATGTTCTTTCCATCAGGTGAATAGCCAACAGATGTGACCCAATGTGTGTGCCCCTGGAATGGACTTCCTATGGGCTGACCAGTGGCTGCATCCCAGATCCTGATGGTGTTGTCATGAGAGCCAGAGACAATGTTCTTTCCATCAGGTGAATAGCCAACAGATGTGACCACAGATGTGTGCCCCTGGAATGGACTTCCTATGGGCTGACCAGTGGCTGCATCCCAGATCCTGATGGTGTTGTCACAAGAGCCAGAGACAATGTTCTTTCCATCAGGTGAATAGCCAACAGATGTGACCCAATGTGTGTGCCCCTGGAATGGACTTCCTATGGGCTGACCAGTGGCTGCATCCCAGATCCTGATGGTGTTGTCATCAGAGCCAGAGACAATGTTCTTTCCATCAGGTGAATAGCCAACAGATGTGACCCAATGTGTGTGCCCCTGGAATGGACTTCCTATGGGCTGACCAGTGGCTGCATCCCAGATCCTGATGGTCTCATCATCAGAGCCAGAGACAATGTTCTTTCCATCAGGTGAATAGCTAACAGATCTGACACAAAATGTGTGCCCCTGGAATGGACTTCCTATGGGCTGACCAGTGGCTGCATCCCAGATCCTGATGGTGTTGTCATAAGAGCCAGAGACAATGTTCTTTCCATCAGGTGAATAGCCAACAGATGTGACCCAATGTGTGTGCCCCTGGAATGGACTTCCTATGGGCTGACCAGTGGCTGCATCCCAGATCCTAATGGTCCTGTCACCAGAGCCAGAGACAATGTTCTTTCCATCAGGTGAATAACTGACAGATTTGACAGAATGTGTGTGCCCCTGGAATGGACTTCCTATGGGCTGACCAGTGGCTGCATCCCAGATCCTGATAGTCCCATCTATAGAGCCAGAGACAACATGCCTACAATCTGGTGAATACCCAACAGAGTTCACAGCACCACTATGTCCATGCAGGGTATGAACATCTGCTGGCCAATTGGCTGGATGTCCAGTCCTGATTGAAGCATGCTTCAAAAGTTGGTCAAGCCATAGCTTACAAAGTGGTGAACTGAGGGGGGTCTGGGGCATGGCTGACAGATATAGATGAGGGGTGCATTGTCTGAGTAGGGGTGAGAACACCTGGATGAATCGGGATCCTTCTGAAGCAAGGGTACAAATCTCTGAGTCCTAACACCAAGTGTTTAGCATGTCAACTGGTCTCATTCTTTGATCTTACCTTAGGTTGAGCCCAATGTTGAAGGGCAATGCATGCCTGCAGGGCAGAAGAAATGGGAGATGCTGATGAGAGGGAAAGGAGGCTGATGACTTCAAGCCAGTAGGGAAAAAACCTTTTGAAGAACAGTGTGATTTCAGAATTTAAATCTGAGCTGCAGATGGTATGCTGTAGATGGTCCATCCAGTATAGACAAGAGTATGACAGGTGAGGGGGGATGGCCTCATCCACGCAGCTGGACAAACCAGACACTTTGTCATTAAGGATTCGGGAATCAGCAAGGCCACATATGTTGAACTTGAGCATGCGACACATGCACACAAGTGATGCTTGTCCAAGAGTGAGAGAATGCTGGGGTAAGAATGGGATGTGGAAGGCTGAACTGCGCTTGCCATCACGTAAGAAGTCATAGAAGGATGCATGAAGTGGGCGGACAGGCTTCCGGTCATCACAAGCCCCATCTAGCAGGGATGCAAGAGATGACACCATAGCTCGGACGTCTACTGGGACATCTATCGGAATGTCTTCCAGAATGTCCATAGTGATCTTCAGGTGTCCATGCAAGAGATCCGAAAGGCAAGGGAGTGGGAGTGGTTCCTTGAGAGCAAGCAAGACGCCCATCACCTCTCGAAACCGATCTTGTTCAGGTGCCGATTTGAATAGCTGTAGTAGCACGGTCTTGTATAGTTCGTCCAATGGGTACCCAGCTTCAGTCCGGCGGGTCTTCAACAGTAGTCCGAGTCGGGCAGATCGTCCAAGTCCAATTGACCCAAACCCCTGAATGAACTTGCATGCAGTAGCCGCCCACTGGAAGAGATGTTGGGAATGATGGACAAGTAGTCGGCACCAGTCCTGGTTCGACAAGTCGAGTTCCGAGGACCATTCATCGAGAGAATGTCGGATAAACTTCTCAATGTCTTCATCGACCATTTGCTCTGAGATATTACTCATTTGTTTATGGACCAAGCGGGGACCCGGCGGGAGCTTGGCAAGAATGTCACTTTCGGGACGAGTCGTGATCAGGAAGCGCAGGTTGAATGGGAATGACGTCTCGGTTGCTAGTCTGGAGATGGCAAGCACAAGTTGTTGGCGACTAGCCTGGTCACCGCACTCGTCAAGCGCATCGATGACCACCACTAGAGGGCCGATAGCCTGGATGTGCTTGCTAGGTTCGATGATCAGTCGTTCCAACTGCTCTGTGGGTACTTCCGACGTGCGAAGTGATCGACTTTCCCCCACGACCTTCCACAAGGCGGATTTGTACTCAGCATTGTGGTCGCAGAGGTCCCGTGCAACAGTACTAAACAAATTCGTCGGGTTCCGGCGAGCGACGTCCGTCCTTGCGAAACAGTACGACGAGACGAGCCTCTTCTGTCCCTCAAACCATCGCGCCATCGAATGAGCCACCGCAGACTTGCCCGATCCGGCGAAACCGGTGAGAAGACACACTCGTGGAGCATCCTCTGCGGGATTGCTGAGGATCTCACGAAGTTCCCGTAACACCTCGTCCCGGGTCCCTGTAAGACAACCCTTGTCCTGATCGTGCCTGGCGCCCTTGGCATAAGGCATGTCGTCCAGGTCCTTGTCCTCCACTGCGAACCATATATATGAACGTCCGATCGCAAATCAATGGAGTAAAGCTTACCGGTGTGCTCGATCACGTTCATCATACGAACGACTGTGATTCCGGTCTGTAGTCCAACTCCCCGCAAGAAGGCATCTCTGAGTTCTTGAAGCCTTCTCTGGTAATCGGTGATCTTGGAATTGATATCCGACAATGTGTACTTCGCCAGACGAGTCACTGCGCAAGGCGGTGAATGGGGATGAACACGAAGTAGTGGATCATCTTACCGAAGCTTTTGTGCTCGGCGTAGTCGCGAATAAAATAGGCGCACTCCATCACTTGTTGGGTCAAGAGCTTAAGAGGCTCCACGTGCGCCCTGTCTGCCTTCAAGGGATCTGCGTCGTGAACGAATGCTAAAACATCACTCATGGTGCCCGCTAAGCGAGTGATCTGATCATCGCGATCATTCTGATTTACGAGAACCTGTGTCAAATGTCGCGGCCATCAGGAACAGCATGAGAATATAACATGAAACAAACCAGACCTTGTGTGCAGCTGAGATAACAGACCAGGCGAGCGAAGTATATGGGTGAATCTACGTGGCAATGAGAAGAAGAGCGGGTAGCGACAAAGTAGTAAGTACCTCTGCGATGCCAGTTACAATCTGGTCAAAGAGTTTTATCCTCTTCAATAGAACATCCCATGTGGTCGCAAACGTCTGTGCGCTGTTCACAACTTGCGTGACTGTATCGACCGCCGAACTCAGGTGGTCGACCACAGGAGTGGGACGCATCGCTTCGACTGCTTGTTTCGCTGTATCGACGGCATCCGCAACCTGACGCTCGTCCGCTTCAAGGGGTTGGCAAGGGACGGATGTGAACGTAAATTTCAGTGTGAAATTGGGCCTGGAAGAAATAGCGGTCTTAGAAGGGTCCATAAGGAGAGGTTCTTCGAACACTGAACAAGACTGTTGTCAGTAGAAAGTGCAATAGGAATTCATCGCACCTTTGTTTTTCAACTTCGATATTATTTCCCCGATCGTATAGGTCAGACTTGCAACGGCTTCATCCTGTTGACCTGGCATGCGGTGGGTCCGGTAAACCTTGGCAACCAGGACAGATGCATCATCTCCACGACTGAGGCCATTCACTGAGTTCTCTCACATATATCAAAGTAAGTCTACTCACAAAGATATTTCTTCGTTCCATAAAATACCATTCTTGTTCTGCTTCATCTTTTTCGTCGTTCGCAACGTATTGCCTAATGAGAATTTAATGTAGTATTGCCTTGGCAAAGCAAATCGGGGATTTGATCCACTGGCAGTACGAAGTTCGATGTCTGCAATAAGAGAAATTCGTATGGAACGGTTTCCAGAGTTACAATGCGAGTCTCCCACCTGTGATAGTAATGGATTGTGCCCTGGACCCACAGTGAGGGAATCAGCACAACGAATACATTCAGGCAATTATGCATAGTACATACGTGGTTGGATTCATTATTTCAAGCGACGTGTGATGAACGAATATACGAGTTGGCAAGGAGGGATGCTGAGTGTATGAGAAGGATCCTCTGAGAACCGATCAACCAGCGCCGACTACTAAATGGGTACGACGTGGGTCATATTCTATTCCTAGCCTGAGTGATCGTGACAATGCGCACACACAACATGAGGAATGTGGCTATCTAAAAAGCAAAGACATAGTCGCATCCAAGACAATACTACAGGGGGTTGAACAACACAGGCCCACTGAGTGCTACGTAGGAGGAACGACTCGAAGTTGAGCTCAGCAGGCCTGGCGCCTCCGAGTCGGTCTCGAGCCTCAATCGAGCCACCATCCACGGATGTGCCCTTTCGCATCCCCCCCAGTCATAAAGATTGCAATTTCCGGTCGTCGTGTCCTGGTAAGACTCGGATTAGCCCAATGGGTTGCACAAAATTGTATCTCTCGCGACGTCATACGTCTTGTGCTCTACGCCGTTCACCTCGTTCGCGCGCCGTCGACGGACTGGGGTCTGTACAAAATAATACGTCCGTGCAAGCACTAGTGGCATTCGGTGAACAAATAGAGGTGGGACACTATATTCAAAGTCCAGGGCAGTCGATCGAGGAAACACCCAGGAGGGAATTAGAGCGGCGGTGAGTTTTCCATAGAATTTGACGTCGGGGTTTTCAGCGGGCCATGAGACGAGCGTCACTAAATAATACTAGCGCGAGAGTCAACGACTCGGATCAAGTGGCATAACTTTAGTTGAGGATCTACCACTGGCAAACGACGATGGGGAAACGATCAGTGTCACAGACAGCTGCACCTATTACCCGAGCCCAGCTCTTAGGGTCCATGTAGCAAACATTTGTGCATATAGAAACGTGAACGACAAATCGGAACCCGAACAAGGGCAGTCTCTTGGGATAAATAATGTTACGATGAGGCAACGATGTATGGAGTATGTACCTGGGCAATGAGTGGTGCGTACTCCTCGTTCTGCATATCTAAACATTTCTTTTCCGTAGCGCACATACGTGAGTCATCCAATTGTGACTCGTGGTCACGGCGATCTCGACGATACCGGCTTGTCCCTTTGATTGCTGGTGGTGCTCTGAAAGGGTTTCAGTTTCACTACATCCGAGTCCACCGCTTTCGTCTGTCCTCCTTGGCGTCGTGGACTCGGTCGGACCGGGTGTGTTTACTTGGCTGAAGGGGCCCGATATGTATTGAGTTCGTCATAGGTTTTCAGCTATCTGCAAGGTTCATCCTTGACCTTTTGCAGGACGCTGTGGACATGAGGGGGGATGTCCTCCAAAGTTGGTGGTGGGCAGTGTGACCGGTCGTTCTTGGCAAGAACGGGCACTCGGAGGGCATTATTCGCCAGCATTCTAGAAAATGGTGATTCTGAAGAGGGCGCAAAGGGCCTGTTTTGGATCAAACAAATCATCGCGATCAAGCCCTGCCATGGAAAGTGTCTCTTGTTTCGTGCTGCGTAGTGAGGACCACACGCAAGCGGAAGTTACGTTTATGCAGTCTTTCGAGGAAATGGAGATTACAGATCAGCCGATCACATTGCAATTTCGCCTCGTTATATGGTACAATCCAAGTCGTGCACTTCTGACCATTCCCCATCCACTAAATCCAGATCTGTCCCAAGGATATGTAAGTATGTGAGGCGAGAGTGAGGACCAAGTCTGTCACGAAGAATGGGTTGGATGTCTGAAAAAGGCATCTTTGGTTCGTTGTCATCCCGGCAGACTGGACATTCCACTACCAACGATTGCAGATTGGTGAGATGAGCAATGCCATCCAATGTCGGAGGAAGGGTCTAAGGGTGATCAATTAGGATGAGAGGTATTAGGCAGAGGCAGGCAACTGACCTCTGCATCTTCCCTAAATCCATAGTGATTAATTTCGAGCTTGAGTGAACGGAGGTGACGAAAGTTAGACCATGCAGGAGAAGCGAAGATGAATCGGAGAATATCATCTGTTGGCCCATCTATTATTGAATCCACAAAGTCGAAGATGGAAATCGATAGCATCTGGATAGAGTCGGGTAGCCTTTCAAGGATGTCACGCATCTGAATTACGTGCAAGTCCCAGGGATGCTCGCCAGGGCACTGACAATTACCACCGAGGACTAATCCTGTGAGAGCAGACTGGGGGAGGAAATCGATGTCGAGGAGAATATCAAGAGGTGCGTCAAGGGTGCGTAGATTGCGAGCATCTACGGATACCATGGGTCGGAAACGCCCAACACAAAACCTTACCTCCAGGAGGGAGAATCTGAGCTTGTCCGTCGTTTCAGGTTTAACACCCGGAGGGCTCAGAAGGAATTCGCAAGAGGAAAAACGTAGTTTCTCGAGCAATGGCAGAGACGCCATGGTATGCCAATGGTTGACGTCCACGAGACAATCCCAAAGTTCGAGTTGGCGTATGTTCGTCATGAGTGAAATGGAAGAGAGGTGACACTTGGGAGTGAGTCCCCTTGTCCAGGCGTCTCCGTGTCCATTGTTCAAGCGGAGGACCTGCACACTTTTGGCAAGGGTCAGAGAGGCTGGGTGGTTTGCGGCAATCTGCCGAAACAATGTCTGGCCAAAGAAAGAGACCATATTAGGGTTGGCATGAGAGGGAATCTCAATGCTACAGAACTCGAGGACTCTGAACATGTGAGGAAGGCAAACATTGGCAAAGAATTTGCAAGTACGACGAAGTCTGGCCAGCGTTCGACAGTCCCAAGTAAGATGTTGGAATATAAGGAGGTATATTTCATTTGGTAGGATGGGTAATGTTTTGTCACCGCTTCGTCGCTCTGGGGCTGGGGATGGAATAAGATAGGAGTCAGGAGCAGAGAGAGAGAGCCGACTCACTGGAGCACACAAAGAATCTGAAAAGTGACATGTCTGTCGACATGAATCAAGCCGACGCGATCACGTGCAAGATGTACAACTTACATAATCTGAACAACTATCAAACCCACTGTGTCTGTTTCTGTTTTTGCCAGAGACGATGGAGGTCACGTTTGGTGGAAAGTACAGACTCGAGGAAGAAATCGCCAACGGTGGCTGTGGTGAGTCTCTCTCTGCTGTCCTCGTCTACCCCCTCATGTACAAACACAGGCTCCGTCTTCCTCGGCGTACACACCATAGCGGGCAAGGAAGTCGCTATCAAACTCGAACTCTCCTTCGCCAGGAATCCAAGGTATACAAGTCTCTCATGGGTGGGCCAGGCGTACCCTGGATCATGTACTCGGGCAAGCAAGGGGACTACAACGTCATGGTCATCGATCTTCTCGGGCCCTCCTTGGAGGATCTCTTCAAAGTCTGCAACAGACACTTTTCTCTCAAGACCGTCCTTCTCCTAGCCGATCAGCTTGTACGTCTATTTCCTTGTCTCCACCTCGACGCCACATCAAGATTAATTTATCCACGCTCATTTTTCGTTGCCTAGTTGTCGCGCCTTGAATTTATTCATTCCCGTTCATTTATACATCGCGACGTAAAACCTGCCAATTTCGTCATGGGCCTGCCTTCTTCTCCGACCACCTCCATCGTCAATGTCATCGACTTTGGTCTCGCACGTCGCTTCAGGGACTCTAGGACAGGCGAACACCTCCCTTACAAACAGGAAGGAAAGCACGGTGTAGGCACCAACCTTTTCGCTAGTTTGAACGCTCATCGCGGTGTCGGTGCGTATAATGTCGCTTGAACGATTTATATCCGCTCATACTACCGCCACAGAATGTGCTCGTCGTGATGACCTCGAGTCCCTTGCGTATATGCTCATTTACTTCCTCCGTGGGACCCTACCCTGGAGAAAGCTACGTGCACCAACGGTATCACAGACATGGGACCTTATTTTGCAAGCCAAGTTGGACGCTATTGGCCCTTTATTACCTCAGTCATCACCGGATCTTGTTTATCGAGAACAATTAGAAAAGGAGGAACAACCGCTTCGCGACGATGTTCCTTCGCTGCAAGACAATCTGGAACACGAGGAAACACATTCTATTGTCGAAAAATCTAGGGCTTTCCCCTCAATCGCCGTCCGCGAGACTCCGCGTCATCCCCGTACTCGCTCGCAGCCCCGTACTGCTATACGTTCCTGTTCACGAGCCCCTTCTCCAATTCCTCCTGAATCCCCCACACCTTCTCCGATACGTCACCGTCATTACCGTAGAGATTCCTCTGCTTCTTATCATTCAGACACTCATCAAGACCCTGACCCCTACTTGCCACCACCCACTATTCCGATGACTGCCACCCTCCCCGTCGAATTCACCCTCTTTCTCACCTATTCATTGTCTCTTTCTTCGACTACGATGGTCTACGCGACATGTTCCGCAATTTGGGTCGTCTTAAAGGTACAGTAGCAAGTACCAGAGCAAATGAGATTTCTCTTCGATCCGGCAAAACCCGAATTTTTGCGATTTAGTCAATCCCAAGAATGCGTTCGAAACATTTTCAACATCGATCCACCATGAGCTCGCATGACAATGACCCATTCTACCTGAGGTATGTACATCTGACTGGAACGATGCGCAGGGTGCTGATAGCTTTTGACATCGTCCAGGTGGCGTCAACGCTCACCCTTTGATGCAGCACGGGCCACTCAGGCAAACACGGACACGAATTCCTTGAATTCGAGTACTCGCATGATCGTTTGAGATATGCAAACAACTCAAATTACAGAAACGACAGTCTTATCCGCAAAGAGAGTGCGTCGCTTATACGGCCCACTGTGACCCGTGTCTCATGACGCCTTTTACAGTGTGGGTTGGCCCTTTAGTGATCAAGGAACTAAAGCGCGTCGTTGAGGTGAGTGAAATCACAAAGTAAGCATATAGTCCTTGAGCTTTTTGTCATCATGTTCATCCCCCATGCAGGGAAGATGACACGAATTGGTCCAAAAAGAACATTGTCGGAAAGCAAGAGCTTGAAGTTCGTATCGGGAATGACCACACTACCTTTGAGGTTTTTTTTCACAGATATGTGAGGAACCCTGCTCGTGATTGGTAGACTGCAAAAGTCGGCTCCCTGGTTGATATCCAAGACAGTGAAGACTCGGAAGGACTGCGGGTGTTCTATTACTTGGTGCAAGATCTGAAGGTATTCGTTCGTATTTCCCCTTTACGCATTCGCCAACCCTTTCCCTAGTGTCTCATTTTCTCTCTAACTTCTCTCCACTTCAAAATCAAGCCGATCTAAAATAGCCATCGATCAATACGTGTTTGTCATGCTGCATTGTATTGGAACTTGCATTCATCTCTCGTTGCATGAATGAATCGTGTAATTGGTCCGCTTGCGCAAGATAGTGCTGTCTGTCATCTTTGAGGTAAACGTCTTGCGTTGAGATTGTTAGCATCGACTGACAGTGTTTTTTAGACAAATAATAAAGCTGTTTCTTGTCTGCGTTATCCAGTTGCTGCGCGAAAGATGTGATCGTCGATGAGTAGGTTAAAATCAGTCGGAGGATGCTGAACTCCATCCCATACAGCACATCATCTGTACTTCTTTGTGATATGCCGGTAGTATGATCCGCCCAGACTCCACCAACACCTTATGTTTGCCGTCCAGCGCTATAACACTGATCCATGCTAGTGACCAAGCTGTCATCTCTAATCACGTCGATCCTTCGTTGCATTCCAAAAGTAGGTAACATGGTGGCTCGGTTCGTTTGACCGCTCTCATAACCTATCTGAACACTGTCACGAACTCCATAGTCGGAGTCTTTACCAACTTTACATCCCACATTTAGGATCACACTGCACTACCAGTCAGTCTCGTCACAGGATATAAGTTATCACTGGGCCACCTGCCTTGTGTACTTCGGAACAGCATGGACGCTGATTTGCGTGAAATTTTGCCAACCCCTCCTTTGATAACAGTTACCTTCTCTCGTGGATGCTTTATCATATCCTCTAGGCCAACAGTAAAGATCATTAAGGTATGAGATTGGCGTCGCAATGACTCGTTGACCTCCTGCACCACGTCGTCCGTCATCTCCCTTTTCAAATCCTCCTTCACGCTGGCGACTAGGCAACGATCAATATACGACGATGTTCTCGTGAAGGATGCACACCTCACCCAGGTGAAAGTCGCTCAGCGAGGTCAAAGACCTCCTTCAACTTGTCGCAAGTCTTGGCCAACAGGTGTTCTTGCATGCACAGAAAATTCCACGGATGCCCGATAGATTCTAGTTTGCATTGTCGCCCGTATGTTGCGAGTTCGTCCCAGCTCTTAGGTCCAAAGAAGCGTCTGCTATTGCAACGCGTTTTTCGAACCTGTCGTGTGGGACGGTGGTTTCCTCGATCAAGGTTTGTACTTGCTCGCCTTCCTTCGCTATTTCTGCTAGCAACGCCTTCGAACTCTGGTGGTGTTTCTCGGTATCATCGATTGCTGCGCGAAGGGTCTCGATTGCTGCCGACATGTTGACGGTGGCGAGGTATGGGTTTCGAATGAAGAGATTGTTTTGATGATAAAGGGTTTCCGCGATACAACGAAGCTATATATACGATAGACGACATGAAGTCGACGTCGTGGTAATGTGGACCAGTGTTTGGTCTATTGTTCTGCAGGTCTGGACTGCACGCGTTGACCATTTTTGTCCACTGTGGACTCGTAAAACATGTGGTACCGCTTTGAGCAAACAAGGTCCACTTCGGCTGGACACTATTTTCCGATTACGCCTCTTCATCTCTGTCCACCGTTCCTTGGGCTCTTGTGGCCTGGACCTGCAGGACGTGTCTACTTCATGGGGGATCGCGTTGTTGCCGTCACCAGACCGGCCCTGCGTGGCAAATGCGTCAGCCTGCCCTCAGGCTAGTGAGGACATCGACATCAGCTGTCCAGGTTTGGTACCAGTCCATCAGCGCTTTAGCACTCAGCAAGCCTCGTCGAACCGTGCGATTCCACGATCGTCGACTCGGAGGACGATTTAGTTCTATCTGGTATCAAAGTGGTCGCCACGGTGTCGGACATTGGATTCGAGGTGCCGTGCTTGAACTGGGTCCGAGTCAGGATCCATCGGACGACACTTGGACCAAAAGTACATTGCTCAACTTGGTCACTAGGCAATAATTGATCAACGATCAAGGCTCTCAAGGATGCATACAGGACTCACTCAAAAATAACAATTGTCCTTTGGTTTGCTTGATGTCCTTTAACTTGTTAAAACACTTGACGGCCAGGTGTTCGTGCATGCACACGAGATTCCACGGGTTCTGAACACAATCACTCTGGGTACTTTCCGCGAATGCCAGAATTTCGTCCCAGTCCATGTAGTTGAGATATGCGTTTATCGTCTCAACACGCTTTTCGTACCTGTCGCGGGGGACGGTGGCTTTTTCGATCAAGGTTTGTACTTCCTCGCCTTGATTCGCTATATTCTTTAGCCAAGCCTTCGAAATCTGGAGACGTTTCTCGGTATCATCGACTGTTTCGCGAAGTCTGTCGGTTGCTGCCGTCATCGTAACAGTGACGAGGTGTGGCTTTCGTGTGAAGGGATGGTTTTGATGGTGAGGGCTTTCCGCGATCCAGCTGGGTTATATGTACGATAGAGACCCACAGCAGGGATGATGTATGTGGCAATGTGGACTAGCATATGTGTGGACCTTGACTAACTTGACTTATTGTTCTGCAGAGTCCAAGATGGTTCTCATGCCTGCGAATTTCTGTGTTGCATAAGCCGGCTCGCCCTGATTGATTGTTCACTGTAGGTACTCTTATTGTTTTACAATCCAACAATACAACCGAGTCCCGATAGCGGAAACATGCGCTCTAAGCTGTTTGATCAGATAGGGTTAAGTTTATTTCGGCGGGACGCTCTTTTCCGATTCACACTTCTGCATCTCTGTCGTGCCATCAGCCATTTCTCCTTGAGTTCTTCCTGCTTAGAGCTGATCCATATGGCCATTTCGTAGACCATCGTTTCGTCGTCGTCACCAGAGCGACCCTGTGTGGTAACCTCTCTGCTCGAACTCGTTGCTACTATGGATAGCGACCTGTCCAAGTCGACAAGTTCCACACCAGGTGTCAAGGTCAACGCACAATCAGTACCGACCGTCGATGCTTGTGCAGATGAGGTAGCTTCAGGCTCAGTCCCAGTTCCGAGCGTTGCTTCCAGAGGGCACAAAAGGTCGGTCGTCCAGGCTCGGCACCAATCCATCAACACTCGACAAGCTTCGTCAGATCGTGCGATCTGTTCGCGAAACCGGTACACGCGGGGGTCCACGATCATCGACACTGACGAAGTCGGTTCGATTGTATCTGGTGTCAAGGGGGTTGTGTCGGAAGTCGGATTCGATGCGTTTTGCTCCCCTGGGGTATCACCGAGTGTCTCTACATCTGTCCTCGCATTGACTAGAGAGTCGGATAGGATACTTGTACCTCGAGTAGTCGCCCCCGACATTGTCCTCTCCTTGGATACGCGCGTTTTCTTTGGATCCGAGGGCCGGCCAGGGACGTTTGCCGTGTGTTGGGATTCCCAAACGCCTGTCGCGTTCGCCCCACAAGGACAATCGCTTGATAAACATCGCCTGAAAACGAGAAACATGGAATCCCGAGTCGACGAGGTCCCCTGAACTGATCTAGTAGGTACTGTAGTGCGCCTGGACTGGGACTCGGGATCGACGACCTTTGGACCCGAGTACGTTGAGAGTACCCCTTTGATGTCCTTGCTCGAGCCACCCGACAAGGACGCCGTCTCGATGTCACTCTGAAGGCGTGCTTGCCATTCCACGTGTTGTGATCGTAGATCATCCCCCACCGCGGCGACACAGAGAAAGATCGTTTTGGCCAACTCACTCTTGAACAGCGTCTCTTGACGCAGTGAACCTGTCCACGCGCGTCATCATGAGCATCAGCGAAGGCGCATAAGCATACGCGGCAAACCCTACCAGGTAATGCGACACGCCGTCCGAGCGACGCACGCGCGATGTTCAGATGGTTTCCGACATCCCGATAGGACTTGAGGGCTTTACTTGCCGCGCCCGCCAACCCGGTGGCACTGCCTATCTCGCAGAGGGTGCAAGACCGGCCTTGGCGGATTTTTGAACAGGTGTCTGTTGGGTGACATTGACGGATGTCCTCGAGGCTGGATAAGAGGTCGATCGCGTATTCTTGGTGCCCTTCGAGAAGATTCTCGCAGGCGACGAGTTCTCTGAGGGACATGGTCGACTTTGGGGGTGCTCCAGGCATGGTTCAACAGAGAAAAAACGAGTGTTGGTGGGAAGGTCCTGTAGGCGTCCGTATTTTGTAGCATTTGGAGGCTGACATGTCGATTAATGGTGTTATCAGTGAGAGAACTGGCTTCCTGGCCACGCCGACAGTGGAGTAGTTAAAATCATCCGTCGTGATCGTGGGGGTTAAGCGTTTGAAATTTGAACAATCATGCAAACGTACCTTTACCTTGAAAGGTACCTACTCGATGGCTGCCGCCAGAGTCGGCGCTCGCCTCATGCAAGCAGTGACTCGGAAGCTGGCAATCCAACTTGACAAGATCTCATTCGGACCTCCGTGACAGAAGACAACACTGGTACTATCATCGGATACCGTACGGCACCGATGTGGAAGCTGCGGTCCATACTAGACTGTCGGCCTGCGTTAGCGCGGCCCTTCGCCGCAAAGGTATGATACTGCCCTTGTGAGTAAGCCTCTGATGGGTACTATCTCGGACGCTCATCGCCTCCCCGAGGCTGGGGCTACATAGTATAAATTTGCGATCAAAAACCTATCCCTGCTCTACATCTCAGCCTTATGACTACTTCCGCACCACCCACCGTTGTCATACCTGCGACCCCATCTTCGCGTGAGATTCTCGTCTGCCTCTTTCCTGGCGTCAAGCGCTGTCACTCCTCGCACCTGGCCGTGTGCCCAACTGTGGACCCGAGGCTACGGCTGCGCTGCTTAAAGCGCTCAGGATAACCACAAGCGGAGCCATGTCTTTTTCAACGAGTTCAGTTTCCACAAGTACGTCTCTACCCTTGCTCGGTCGCGCCCGTTTGGTTGATGCTCTTCACAGCCACTCAGTCCACCACTTGCTCGCCATATATGCGCTTGGTGCCTCGGCGCCCGTGATAAACGCTGCCTACGAGGATACCCATCTCGACCATCTGCGCATCGCGTTTGTCGCCCCAAACAAGGTGACCACTACAGACGATACCTTTACGGATTGCCTCGGGAACGACCAGTATGTATTTGGGTGTTCCATGCCGGTTTTTCTCGTTGACGCTCGCGGTCCAGCTACTACAATGCCTACCTCGATTACTTCCATCGGGTTGTGCTCCAGCCCGGTGTCAATATTTCAGACATACTTGAGAAATACATCTTTTCCTCGCACTACAATGTCCGCACGCCAAAGCAGGGGACCGAGCAACCCGAGATGCTTAATCGGTTTCTCGAGATTCTCATCCACCCTATCATTCATGTCGGCTACGGTGCCGAGTTTGGCATAATGGGTCTCATCGCAGAAGGTGAGCAGTTCGGAAGGCTTCCGTACGTAGCTTAATCCTCATTTTCTTGATTTGTAGGTCTCGCATGGACATCAGTGCACCCTGCTGGTGCTACTACCCCCATTAATCGTCTTCTCTTCACTCAACGCACGACTCCCATCTCTGAATTGGAGAAGCAAGGCAAGTGGTTTTCCCTGTCATCGCTTGTGCATGACTGATGCCTACGGATAGAGCCAGGGTGGATGCCAAAAGCAGGGTTGCGCTTGCGAGCGTTGAACATTTTGACACTCATGCTTCGTGACCCTCGTTTCTTTGGAAACAGGACCCTTGACAAGCACGAATTTGCTGCGATGCTCGAGTCACATGGGGAAATCTTCGTCAAATACGGTGAGCTTTGGGACTGTCAAATCGAAACATAGGAAGATCTCGAAGCACGTATGGAGGAGCTCATTTAGGCTGCAATGCTCATGTATGGCGTTGGAAGCTGGGACGGAAACGAGGCTGAATATCGTGCTGATTTCTTCACGTAAGCGCAGCCATGATAGATGCCCTTATACGTAGCTGATTATTCTCATCAGCGCACATATCGTGACATCTGTGCTGTTCATTCCCACGATCTGTAGATACCTCTCCCTTGAATCCCAAACGAAGCTGCTTCGAGCACACTTTTTGACGAGCATCACCTGGTGGGTCGTCCGTGGCCGTCCGAGTTTCGCCCTGAAGGATTTCACCTCTCGACCACTCCCGCCTGTCCCGAATGCACCCTCTTCCAAGTATTCCAACACGCTCCCAGGCACTCTGCCGACTCCCGCCGCATGTGCACTCTCTTCGACGACACCCTACGCCGGCAACGCGAATCCATGGTATGCCATCCTCGCGGACGCACTCGTCCACCCAAACGAGCACCTCTGCAAAGTGCAACGTGCATTGGCGCACTTCAACCTCCTGTATGGACATCGCGAGGCAGGATCTGTCCTTGAATCGCTCTCTAAGGACGGCGTGGACGTGAACCCCGAGTATGGGTACCTGGACGGGTCTGTGTTTTTGCGTACGGCGTGGTTGACCGCGTCGGCGCTTGGATGGGTGACCCACGGGGAGGAAAACACGGGCGCATGGAATTACCAAGAGTTCCAAAAGGCAGCGTTGGAGGAATTGGAACTCATGAAGGGTCAAGGGAGGGCATAGGTGGTATGCGTACACCTTGCATCCATTGTAAAACATATTGATGAACTGACACACCACTCACGAAAACATCTGTATGCAAATTGTACGCAATATATGGTGAATATCTGAATATTTGACGGTCTGTCAATTGTACAGTGTGTATGTAATTTCAGTGTACAACTGGAAAATGTGGTCTAAGCAAGGAGTTCAAATCCACTGTACAATCACCATAGTCATTATTTTGCCTCAGGAATGGATATGATTGTTTGTAAGGCCCTGTTGAAAGCATTTTGAGTTTCTTCTGACAATCCAAGTCATCCAGATGTGACAAATATACCAATGGTCACATCTATTATCATAACCAGAAGAAGGATGTGGCCTGTAGGATGGAAAAATTACTTGGACATAGGGAAATAGTATTCATGACTTCCAACAAGTAATCCATGACTCTCCAGATAATGAACTATCAATATCAACTTGGAATGCTCCATGAGGAGATATAACCAAGGAAAGAGGAGGAAGGTAAGAGGAACCAAGTCTAAGCCAAGGAGCAACCCAACCATAACAAAGATCATGGGAAACAATCCAACCATCATGATTGAGAAACTGACCAAAAGAAAGAAGTTGATGTACCCTCCACACTTTGATAGACTTGTCAGCAGACCCAGAGATAATATGGTCACCATTGGGTGAAAAGGACACTGAGCGGATATAGGAACTGCCATAGCCCTGGAAGGGACCTGCTATAAGGTGACCAGTGGCTGCATCCCAGATCCTGATGGTGTTGTCATCAGAGCCAGAGACAATGTTCTTTCTATCAGGTGAATAGCCAACAGATGTGACATAATCTGTGTGCCCCTGGAATGGACTTCCTATGGGCTGACCAGTGGCTGCATCCCAGATCCTGATGGTGTTGTCCCAAGAGCCAGAGACAATGTTCTTTCCATCAGGTGAATAGCCAACAGATGTGACCCGATCTGTGTGCCCCTGGAATGGACTTCCTATGGGCTGACCAGTGGCTGCATCCCAGATCCTGATGGTGTTGTCATCAGAGCCAGAGACAATGTTCTTTCCATCAGGTGAACAGCCAACAGATGTGACCCAATCTGTGTGCCCCTGGAATGGACTTCCTATGGGCTGACCAGTGGCTGCATCCCAGATCCTGATGGTCTTGTCATCAGAGCCAGAGACAATGTTCTTTCCATCAGGTGAATAGCTGACAGATCTGACCAGAGATGTGTGCCCCTGGAATGGACTTCCTATGGGCCGACCAGTGGCAGCATCCCAGATCCTGATGGTGTTGTCATAAGAGCCAGAGACAATGTTCTTTCCATCAGGTGAATAGCCAACAGATGTGACCCCAGATGTGTGCCCCTGGAATGGACTTCCTATGGGCTGACCAGTGGCTGCATCCCAGATCCTGATGGTCTTGTCATGAGAGCCAGAGACAATGTTCTTTCCATCAGGTGAATAGCCAACAGATGTGACATAATGTGTGTGCCCCTGGAATGGACTTCCTATGGGCTGACCAGTGGCTGCATCCCAGATCCTGATGGTATTGTCATCAGAGCCAGAGACAATGTTCTTTCCATCAGGTGAATAGCCAACAGATGTGACCCAATCTGTGTGCCCCTGGAATGGACTTCCTATGGGCTCACCAGTGGCTGCATCCCAGATCCTGATGGTCTTGTCATCAGAGCCAGAGACAATGTTCTTTCCATCAGGTGAATAGCCAACAGATGTAACCCCAGATGTGTGCCCCTGGAATGGACTTCCTATGGGCTGACCAGTGGCTGCATCCCAGATCCTGATGGTCTTGTCATCAGAGCCAGAGACAATGTTCTTTCCATCAGGTAAATAGCCAACAGATCTGACCCCAGATGTGTGCCCCTGGAATGGACTTCCTATGGGCTGACCAGTGGCTGCATCCCAGATCCTGATGGTGTTGTCCCAAGAGCCAGAGACAATGTTCTTTCCATCAGGTGAATAGCCAACAGATATGACCCCAGATGTGTGCCCCTGGAATGGACTTCCTATGGGCTGACCAGTGGCTGCATCCCAGATCCTGATGGTCTTGTCATCAGAGCCAGAGACAATGTTCTTTCCATCAGGTGAATAGCCAACAGATCTGACCCATGATGTGTGCCCCTGGAATGGACTTCCTATGGGCTGACCAGTGGCTGCATCCCAGATCCTGATGGTGTTGTCATAAGAGCCAGAGACAATGTTCTTTCCATCAGGTGAATAGCCAACAGATGTGACCCCAGATGTGTGCCCCTGGAATGGACTTCCTATGGGCTGACCAGTGGCTGCATCCCAGATCCTGATGGTCCCATCTTCAGAGCCAGAGACAACATGCCTACAATCTGGTGAATAGCCAACAGAGGTCACAGTACCACTATGTCCATGCAGGGTATGAACATCTGCTGGCCAATTGGCTGGATGTCCAGTCCTGATTGAAGCATGCCTCAAAAGTTGGCCAAGCCACAGCTTACAAAGTGGTGAACTAGAGGGGGTCTGGGGCATGGCTGACAGATATAGATGAGGGGTGGATTGTCTGAGTAGGGGTGAGAACACCTGGATGAATCGGGATCCTTCTGAAGCAAGAGTACAAATCTCTGAGTCCTAACATCAAGTTTTTAGCATGTCAACTGGTCCCATTGTTTGATCTTACCTTAGGTTGAGCCCAATGTTGAAGAGCAATGCATGTCTGTAGGGCAGAGGAAATGGGTGATGCTGATGAGAGGGAAAGGAGGCCAATGACTTCAAGCCAGTAGGGAAAAAATCTTTTGAAGAACAGTGTGATTTCAGAATTTAAGTCTGAGGTGCAGATGGTATGCTGTAGATGATCCATCCAGTATAGACAGGAGTATGACAGGTGAGGGGGGATGGCCTCATCCACGTGGCTGGACAAACCAGAGACTTTGTTATTAAGGATTCGGGAATCAGCAAGGCCACATATGTTGAACTTGAGCATGCGACACATGCACACAAGTGATGCTTGTCCAAGAGTGAGGGAATGCTGGGGTAGAAATGGGATGTGGAAAGCTGAACTGCGCTTGCCATCACGCAAGAAGTCATAGAAGGACGCATGAAGTGGGCGGACAGGCCTCCGGTCATCACAAGCCCCATCTAGCAGGGATGCCAGAGATGAAACCATAGCTCGGACATCTACTGGGACATCTATCGGAACGTCTTCCGGAATGTCCATAGTCATCTTCAGGTGTCCATGAAAGAGATCCGAAAGGCATGGGAGTGGGAGTGGTTCCTTGAGAGCGAGCAAGACGCCCATCACCTCTCGAAACCGATCTTGTTCAGGTGCCGATTTGAATAGCTGTAGTAGCACGGTCTTGTATAGTTCGTCCAATGGGTACCCAGCTTCAGTCCGGCGGGTCTTCAACAGTAGTCCGAGTCGGGCAGATCGTCCGAGTCCAATTGACCCAAACCCCTGAATGAACTTGCACGCAGTAGCCGCCCACTGGAAGAGATGTTGGGAATGATGGACAAGTAGTCGACACCAGTCCTGGTTCGACAAGTCGAGTTCCGACGACCATTCATCGAGAGAATGTCGGATAAACCTCTCAATGTCTTCGTCGACCATTTGCTCTGAGATATCACTCATGTGTTTATGGACCAAGCGGGGACCCGGCGGGAGCTTGGCAAGAATGTCACTTTCGGGACGAGTCGTGATCAGGAAGCGCAGGTTGAATGGGAATGATGTCTCGGTTGCTAGTCTGGAGATGGCAAGCACAAGTTGTTGGCGACTAGCCTGGTCACCGCACTCGTCAAGCGCATCGATGACCACCACTAGAGGGCCGATAGCCTGGATGTGCTTGCTAGGTTCGATGATCAGTCGTTCCAACTGCTCTTTGGGTACTTCCGACGTGCGAAGTGATCGACTTTCCCCCACGACCTTCCACAGGGCGGACTTGTACTCGGCATTGTGGTCACAGAGGTCCCGTGCAACAGTACTAAACAAATTCGTCGGGTTCCGGCGAGCGACGTCTGTCCTTGCGAAACAGTACGACGAGACGAGCCTCTTCTGTCCCTCAAACCATCGCGCAACCGAATGAGCCACCGCAGACTTGCCCGATCCCGCGAGACCGGTGAGAAGACACACTCGTGGAGCATCCTCTGCGGGATTGCTGAGGATCTCACGAAGTTCCCGTAACAAATCGTCCCGGGTCCCTGTAAGACAACCCTTGTCCTGATCGTGCCTGGCGCCCTTGGCATAAGGCATGTCGTCCAGGTCCTTGTCCTCCACTGCGAACCATATATATGAACGTCCGACTGCAAATCAATGGAGTAAAGCTTACCGGTGTGCTCGATCGCGTTCATCATACGAACGACTGTGATTCCGGTCTGTAGTCCAACTCCCCGCAAGAAGGCATCTCTGAGTTCTTGAAGCCTTCTCTGGTAATCCGTGATCTTGGAATTGATATCCGACAATGTGTACTTCGCCAGACGGGTCGCTGCGCAAGGCGGTGAATGGGGATGAACACGAAGTAGTGGATTATCTTACCGAAGCCTTTGTGCTCGGCGTAGTCGCGAATAAAATAGGCGCACTCCATCACTTGTTGGGTCAAGAGCTTAAGAGGCTCCACGTGCACCTTGTCTGCCTTCAAGGGATCTGCGTCGTGAACGAATGCTAAAACGTCACTCATGGTGCCCGCTAAGCGAGTGATCTGATCGTCGCGATCGTTCTGATTTACGAGAACCTGTGTCAAATGTCGCGGCCATCAAGAACAGCACGAGAATACAACATGAGACAAACCAGACCTTGTGTGCAGCTGAGATAACGGACCAAGCGAGTGATGTATATGGGTGAATCTACGTGGCAATGAGAAGAAGAGCGGGTAGCGACGAAGTAGTAAGTACCTCTGCGATGCCAGTTACAATCTGGTCAAAGAGTTTTATCCTCTTCAATAGAACATCCCATGTGGTCGCAAACGTCTGTGCGCTGTTCACAACTTGTGTGACTGTATCGACCGCCGAACTCAGGTGGTCGACCACGAGGGGAGTGGAACGCATCGCATCGACTGCTTGTTTCGCTGTATCGACGGCATCCGCAGCCTGACGGTCATCTGCTTCAAGAGGTTGGCAAGGGACGGATGTGAATGTAAATTTCAGTGTGAAATTGGGCCTGGAAGAAAGAGCGGTCTTAGAAGGGTCTACAAGGAGAGGTTCTTCGAACACTGAACAAGACTGTTGTCAGTAGAAAGTGCAACAGGAATTCATCGCACTTTTGTTTTTCAACTTCGATATTATTTCCCCGATCGTATAGGTCAAACTTGCAATGGCTTCGTCCTGTTGACCCGGCATGCGGTGGGTCCGGTAAACCTTGGCAACCAGGACAGATGTATCATCCCCACGACTGAGACCATTCACTGAGTTCTCTCGCATATATCAAACTAAGCCTACTCACAAAGACATCTCTTCGTTCCACAAAATGCCATTCTTGTTCTGCTTCGTCTTTTTCGTCGTTCGCAACGTATTGCCTAATGAGAATGTAACGTAGTATTGCCTTGGCAAAGCAAATCGGGGATTTGATCCACTGGCAGTACGAAGTTCGATGTCTGCAAGAAGAGAAATTCGTATGGAACGGTTTCCAGAGTTACAATGCAAGTCTCCCACCTGTGATAGTAATGGATTGTGCCCTGGACCCACAGTGAGCGAGTCAGCACAACAAATACATTCAGGCAATTATGCATAGTACATACGTGGTTGGATTCATTATTTCAAGTGACGTGTGATGAGCGAATATACGAGTTGGCAAGGAGGGATGCTGAGTGTATGAGAAGGATCCTCTGAGAACCGATCAACCAGCGCCGCCGACTACTAAATGGGTACAACGTGGGTCGTGTTCTATTCCTAGCCTGAGTGCATGGTCGTGACAATGCGCACACACAACATGAGGAATATGGCTATCTAAAAAGCGAAGACAGAGTTGCATCCAAGGCAATACTACAGGGGGGATGAACAACACAGGCCCGGTGCTACGTAGGAGGAACGACTCGAAGTTGAGCTCAGCAGGTCTGGCGCCTCCGAGTCGGTCTCGAGCCTCAATCGAGCCACCATCGGATCTGCCCTTGCCATGAAATTTGACGTCGGCGTTTTCAGCGGGACATAAGACGAGCGTCACTAAATAACACTAGTGCGAGAGTCAACACTTTAGTTGAAGATCTACCACTGGCCAAAGACGATGGGGAAACGATCTGTGTCGCAGACAATTGCACCTTTTACCCGAGCCCAACTCTTAGGGTCCATGTAAGTAGTCTAAAGCGTGAACGACAAATCGGAACCCGAATAAGGACAGTCTCCTGGGATAAATAATGTTACGGTGAGACAACGATGTATGGAATATGTACCTGGGCAATGAGTGGTGCGTACTCCTCATCCTGGATATCTAAACATTTCTTTTCCGCAGCGCACGTACGTGAGTCATCCAATTATGCCTCGTGGTCACGGCGATCTCGACAATACCGGCTTGTCCCTTTGATTGCTGGTGTTGCTCTGAAAGGGTTTCAGTTTCACTACATCCGAGTCCACCGCTTTCGTCTGTCCTCCTTGGCGTCGTGGACTCGGTCGGACCGGGTGTGTTTACTTGGCTGAAGGGGCCTGATATGTATTGAGTTCATTGTAGGTTTTCAGCTATCTGCAAGGTTCATCCTTGACCTTTTGCAGGACGCTGTGGACATGAGGGGGGATGTCCTCCAAAGTTGGTGGTGGGCAGTGTGACCAGTCGTTCTTGGCAAGAACGGGCACTCGGAGGGCATTATTCGCCAGCATTCTAGAAAATGGTGATTCTGAAGAGGGCGCAAAGGGCCTGTTTTGGATCAAACAAATCATCGCGATCAAGCCCTGCCATGGAAAGTGTCTCTTGTTTCGTGCTGCGTAGTGAGGACCACACGCAAGCGGAAGTTACGTTTATGCAGTCTTTCGAGGAAATGGAAATTACAGATCAGCCGATCACATTGCAATTTCGCCTTGTTATACAGTACAATCCAAGTCGTGCACTTCTGACCATTCCCCATCCACTAAATCCAGATCTGTCCCAAGGATATGTAAGTAAGTGAGGCGAGAGTGAGGACCAAGTCTGTCACGAAGAATGGGTTGGATGTCTGAAAAAGGCATCTTTGGTTCGTTGTCATCCCGGCAGACTGGACATTCCACTACCAACGATTGCAGATTGGTGAGATGAGCAATGCCATCCAATGTCGGGGGAAGGGTCTAAGGGTAATCAATTAGGATGAGAGGTATTAGGCAGAGGCAGGCAACTGACCTCCGCATCTTCCCTAAATCCATAGTGATTAATTGTGAGCTTGAGTGAACGGAGGTGACGAAAGTTAGACCATACAGGAGAAGCAAAGATGAATCGGAGAATATCATCTGTTGGCCCATCTAATATTGAATCCACAAAGTCGAAGATGGAAATCGATAGTGTCTGGATAGAGTCGGGTAGCTTTTCAAGGATGTCACGCATCTGAATTACGTGCAAGTCCCAGGGATGCTCGCCAGGGCACCGACAATTACCACCGAGGACTAATCCTGTGAGAGCAGACTGGGGAAGGAAATCAATGTCGAGGAGAATATCAAGAGGTGCATTAAGGGTGCGTAGATTGCGAGCATCTACGGATACCATGGGTCGGAAACGCCCAACACAAAGGCTGACCTCCAAGAGGGAGAGCCTGAGCTTGTCCATCATTTCGGGTTTAACACCCAGAGGGCTCGGAAGGAATTCACAAGAAGAAAAGCATAGTTCCTCAAGCAATGGCAGAGACGCCATGGTACGCCAATGGTCGACGTCCACGAGACAATCCCGAAGTTCGAGTTGGTGAATGTTCGTCATGAGTGAAATGGAAGAGAGGTGACGGTTAGGAGTAAGTCTCCTTGTCCAGCTGTCTGCGTGTCTATTGTTCAAGCGGAGGACCCGCACACTTTTGGCGAGAGTCAGAGAGGCTGGGTGGTTTGCGGCAATCTGCCGAAACAATGTCTGGCCGAAGAAAGAGACCATATTAGGGTTGGCATGAGGGGGGATCTCAATGCTACAAAACTCGAGGACTCCGAACATGTGAGGAAGGCAAACATTGGCAAAGAATTTGCAAGTACGACGAAGTCTGGCCAGCGTTCGACAGTCCCAAGTAAGATGTTGGAATATAAGGAGGTATATCTCATTTGGTAGGATGGGTAAGGTTTTGTCCCCGCTTCGTCGCTCTGGGGCTGGGGATGGAATAAGATAGGAGTCAAGAGCAGAGAGAGAGCCAACTCACTGGAGCACGCAAAGAATCTGAAAAGTGACATGTCTGTTGACATGAATCAAGCCGACGCGATCACGTGCAAGACAACTTACATAATCTGAACAACTATCAAACCCACTGTGTTTCTGTTTTTGCCAGAGACGATGGAGGTCACGTTTGGTGGAAAGTACAGGCTCGAGGAAGAAATCGCCAACGGTGGCTGTGGTCAGTCTCTCTCTGCTGTCCTCGTCTACCCCCTCACGTTCAAACACAGGCTCCGTCTTCCTCGGCGTACACACCATAGCGGGCAAGGAAGTCGCTATCAAACTCGAACTCTCCTTCGCCAAGAATCCAAGGTATACAAGTCTCTCATGGGTGGGCCAGGCGTACCCTGGATCATGTACTCGGGCAAGCAAGGTGACTACAATGTCATGGTCATCGATCTTCTCGGGCCCTCCTTGGAGGATCTCTTCCCTTCTATCCACGCTCATTTGTCGTTGCCTAGTTGTCGCGTCTCGAATTTATTTGTTCCTGTTCATTTATACATCACAACGTAAAACCTGCCAATTTCGTCATGGGTCTGCCTTCTTCTCCGACCGCCTCCATCGTCAATGTCATCGACTTTGGTCTCGCACGTCGCTTCAGGGATTCTAGGACAGGCGATCACTTCCCTTACAAACAGGAAGGAAAGCACGGTGTAGGCACCAACCTTTTCGCTAGTTTGAATGCTCATCGCGGTGTCGGTGCGTACAACGTCACTTGAACGATTTATATCCGCTCATACTACCGTCACAGAATGTGCTCGTCGTGATGACCTCGAGTCCCTTGCGTATATGCTCATTTACTTCCTCCGTGGGACCCTACCCTGGAGAAAGCTACGTGCACCAACAGTATCACAAACATGGGACCTTATTTTGCAAGCCAAGTTGGACGCTATTGGCCCTGTATTACCTCAGTCATCACCGGATCTTGTTTATCGAGAACAATTGGAAAAGGAGGAACAACCGCTTCACAACGATGCGCCTTCATTGCAAGACAATCTGGAACACGAGGAAACACATTCTATTGTCGAAAATCTAGGCCTTTCCCCTCAATCGCCGTCCACGAGACTCCGCATCATCCCCGTACTCGCTCACAGCTCCGTACTCCTATACGTTCCTGTTCACGAGCTCCCTCTCCAATTCCTCCTGAATCCCCCACACCTTTTCCGATACGTCTCCGCCATCACCGTAGAGAATCCTCTACTTCTTACCATTCAGACGCTCATCAAGACCCTGCCTACTTGCCACCACCCACTATTCCGACGACTGCCACCCTCCCCGTCGAATTCACCCTCTTTCTCACCCATTCCTTATCTCTTTCCTTTACCGACCTTCCCCATTACGATGATCTACGCGACATGTTCCGCAATTTGGGTCGTCTTAAGGGTACAGTAGCAAGTACCAGAGCAAATGAGATTTCTCTTCGATCCAACAAAACCCGGATTTTTGTGATTTAGTCAATCCCAAGAACGCGTTCGAAATATCTTCAACATCGATCCACCATGAACTCGCGTGACAATGACCCATTGAATGCTACCTGAGGTATGTACATCTGACTGGAACGATGCGCAGGGTGCTGATAGCTTTTTAGATACTAGTATGTGTTGACATCGTCCAGGTGGCATCAACGCTCACCCTTTGATGCAGCACGGGCCACTCGGGCAAACACGGACACGAATTCCTTGAATTCGAGTACTCGCATGGTCGTTTGAGATATGCAAACAACTCAAATTACAGAAACGACAGTCTTATCCACAAAGAGTGCGTCGCTTATACGGCCCACTGTGACCCGTGTCTCATGACGCCTTTTACAGTGTGGGTTGGCTCTTTAGTGATCAAGGAACTAAAGCGTGTCGTTGAGGCAAGTGAAATCACAAAGTAAGCATTCAGTCCTTGAACTTTTTGTTATCATGTTCATCCCCCATGCAGGGAAGATGACACGAATTGGCCCAAAAAGAACATTGTCGGAAAGCAAGAGCTTGAAATTCGTATCGGAAATGACCACACCACCTTTGAGGTTTTTTTTTCACAGATATGTGAGGAACCCTGCTCGTGATTGGTAGACTGCAAAAGTCGGCTCCCTGGTTGATATCCAAGACAGTGAAGACTCGGAAGGACTGCGGGTGTTCTATTACTTGGTGCAAGATCTGAAGGTATTCGTTCGTATTTCCCCTTTACGCATTCGCCAACCCTTTCCCTAGTGTCTCATTTCCTCTCTAACTTCTCTTCACTTCAAAATCAAGCCGATCTAAAATAGCCATCGATCAATACGTGTTTGTCATGCTGCATTGTATTGGAACTTGCATTCATCTCTCGTTGCATGAATGAATCGTGTAATTGGTCCGCTTGCGCAAGATAGTGCTGTCTGTCATCTTTGAGGTAAACGTCTTGCGTTGAGATTGTTAGCATCGACTGACAGTGTTTTTTAGACAAATAATAAAGCTGTTTCTTGTCTGCGTTATCCAGTTGCTGCGCGAAAGATGTGATCGTCGATGAGTAGGTTAAAATCAGTCGGAGGATGCTGAACTCCATCCCATACAGCACATCATCTGTACTTCTTTGTGATATGCCGGTAGTATGATCCGCCCAGACCCCACCAACACCTTATGTTTGCTGTCCAGCGCTATAACACTGATCCATGCTAGTGACCAAGCTGTCATCTCTAATCACGTCGATCCTTCGTTGCATTCCAAAAGTAGGTAACATGGTGGCTCGGTTCGTTTGACCGCTCTCATAACCTATCTGAACACTGTCACGAACTCCATAGTCGGAGTCTTTCCCAACTTTACATCCCACATTTAGGATCACACTGCACTACCAGTCAGTCTCGTCACAGGATATAAGTTATCACTGGGCCACCTGCCTTGTGTACTTCGGAACAGCATGGACGCTGATTTGCGTGAAATTTTGCCAACCCCTCCTTTGATAACAGTTACCTTCTCTCGTGGATGCTTTATCATATCCTCTAGGCCAACAGTAAAGATCATTAAGGTATGAGATTGGCGTCGCAATGACTCATTGACCTCCTGCACCACGTCGTCCGTCATCTCCCTTTTCAAATCCTCCTTCACGCTGGCGACTAGGCAACGATCAATATACGACGATGTTCTCGTGAAGGATGCACACCTCACCCAGGTGAAAGTCGCTCAGCGAGGTCAAAGACCTCCTTCAACTTGTCGCAAGTCCTGGCCAACAGGTGTTCTTGCATGCACAGAAAATTCCACGGATGCCCGATAGATTCTAGTTTGCATTGTCGCCCGTATGTTGCGAGTTCGTCCCAGCTCTTAGGTCCGAAGAATGCGTCTGCTATCGCAACGCGTTTTTTGAACCTGTCGCGTGGGACGGTGGCTTCCTCGATCAAGGTTCGTACTTGCTCGCCTTCCTTCGCTATTTGTAGTAGCAACACTTTCGAACTCTGGAGGTGTTTTTCGATATCATCGATTATTGCGCGAAGGGTCTCGATTACTGGCGACATGTTAACGGTGGCGAGGCATGAGTTTCGAATGAAGAGATTGTTTTGATGATAAAAACTTTCCGCGATATAATGAAGCCATATATACGATAGACGACATGAAGTCGACGTTGTGGTAATGTGGACCAGTGTTTGGTCTATTGTTCTGCAGGTCCGGACTGCACGCGTTGACCATTTTTGTCCACTGTGGACTCGTAAAACATGTGGTACCGCTTTGAGCAAACAAGGTCCACTTCGGCTGGACACTATTTTCCGATTACGCCTCTTCATCTCTGTCCACCGTTCCTTGGGCTCTTGTGGCCTGGACCTGCAGGACGTGTCTACCTCATGGGCGATCGCGTTGTTGCCGTCACCAGACCGGCCCTGCGTGGCAAATGCGTCAGCCTGCCCTCAGGCTAGTGAGGACATCGACATCGGCTGTCCAGGCTTGGTACCAGTCCATCAGTGCTTTCGTACTCAGCAAGCCTCGTCAAATCGTGCGATTCCACGGTCGTCGACTCGGAGGACGATTTAGTTCTATCTGGTATCAAGGTGGTCGCCACGGTGTCGGACATTGGATTCGAGGTGCCGTGCTTGAACTGGGTCCGAGTCAGGATCCATCGGACGACACTTGGATCAAAAGTACGTTGCTCAACTTGGTCACCAGGCAATAATCGATCAACGATCAAGGCTCTCAAGATGCACACAGGACTCACTCAAAAATAACAATTGTCCTTTGATTTGCTTGATGTCCTTTAACTCGTCAAAACACTTGACGGCCAGGTGTTCGTGCATGCACACGAGATTCCACCTGAACACAATCACCCTGGGTGCTTTCCGCGAATGCCAGAATTTCGTCCCAGTCCATGTAGTTGAGATATGCGTTTATCGTCTCGACACGCTTTTCGTACCTGTCGCGCGCGACGGTGGTTCCTTCGATCAAGGTTGTACTTCTTCGCCTTGACTCGCTATATCCTCTAGCCGAGCCTCCGAAATCCGTCGGTTGCTGCCATCATCGTAACAGTGACGAGGTGTGGGCTTCATGTGAAGGGATGGTTTTGATGGCGAGGGCTTTCCGCGATCCAGCTGTGCTATATGTATGATAGACTCACAGCAGGGATAGTGTATGTGGCAATGTGGACCAGCATGTGGACCTTGACTAGCTTGACTTATTGTTCTGCAGAGTCTGAGCTGGTTCTCTTGTCTGCGGACTTCCGTGTTGCATAAGCCGGCTCGCCCTGATCGATGGTTCACTATAGGTACTCTTATTGTTTTACAATCCAACAATGCGACCGAGTCTCGACACCAGAAACATGCGCTCTAAGTTGTTTGATCAAATAGGGTTAAGTTTATTTCGACGGGACGCTCTTTCCGATTCACACTTCTGCATCTCTGTCGTGCCATCAGCCATTTCTCCTTGAGTTCTTCCTGCTTGGAACTGATCCATATGGCCATCTCGTAGGCTATCGTTTCGTCGTCGTCACCAGACCGACCCTGTGTGGTAACCTCTCTGCTCGAACTCGTTGCTACTATGGATAGCGACCTGTCCGAGTCGACAGGTTCCACATCAGGCACCAAGGTCAACGCACAATCCGTACCGACTGTCGATGCTTGGGCAGGCGAGGTAGCTTCAGACTCGATCCCAGCTCCGAGCGTTGCTTCCAGAGGGCACAAAAAGTCGGTCGTCCAGGCTCGGCACCAATCCATCAACACTCGACGAGCCTCGTCAGATCGTGCGATCTGTTCGCGAAACCGGTACACGCGGGGATCCACAATCGTCGACACTGACGAGAACGGTCCGATTGTATCTGGTGTCAAGGCGGTTGTGTCGGAAGTTGGATTCGATGTGTTTTGCTCCCCTGGGGTATAGATATCATCGAGGGTCTCTGCATCTGTCCTCGCATTGCCTAGCGAGTCGGATAGGATACTTGTACCTCGAGTAATCGCCCCCGACGTTGTCCTCCTTGGGCACGCGCGTTTTCTTTGGATCCGAGGGCGGGCCAAGGACGTTTGCCGTGTGTTGGGATTCCAAAACGCCTGTCGCGTTCGCCCCACAAGGACAATCGCTTGATAAGCATCGCCTGAAAACGAGAAACATGGAATCCCGAGTCGACGAGGTCCCCTGAATCGATCTAGTAGGTACTATAGTGCGCCTGGACTGGGACTCGGATCGACGACCTTTGGACCCGAGTACGTTGAGAGTACCCCTTTGATCTTGCTAATGTCCTTGCTCGAGCCACCCGACAAGGACGCCGTCTCGATGTCACTCTGAAGGCGTGCTTGCCACGCCGCGTGTTGTGATCGTAGATCGTCCCCCACCGTGGCGACGCAGAGAAAGATCGTCTTGGCCAACTCACTCTTGAACAGCGCCTCTTGACGTGGTGAACCTGACCACGCGCGTCATCATGAGCATCAGCGAAGGCGCATGAGCGTACGCGGCAAACCCTACCAGGTAATGCGACACGCCGTCCGAGCGACGCACGCGCGATGTTCAGATGGTTTCCGGCACCCCGATAGGACTTGAGGGCTTTATTTGCCGCGCCCGCCAACCCGGTGGCACTGCCCATCTCGCAGAGGGTGCAGGACCGGCCCTGGCGGATTTTCGAACAGGTGTCTGTTGGGTGACATTGACGGATGTCCTCGAGGCTGGATAAGAGTCCGTGTTTTGTAGCATTTGGAGGCCGACATGTCGATTAATGGTGTTATCAGTGGGAGAACTGGCTTCCCACGCAAACAGCGGATACTCTGTTAAGCGTCCGTCGTGATCGTGGGGGAAGCTGGTCAAAATTCCGAGTCTCCGCGTTTGAGATTTGAACAATCATGCAGACGCATCTTTGCCTTGAAAGGTGATGGCTGCCGCCAGAGTCGGCGCTCGCCTCATGCAAGCAGTGACTCGGAAGCTACTTGACAAGATGTTATTCGGATCTCCGTGGTAGAAGACAACACTGTGGTATCATCGGATACCGTACGGCACCGATGTGGAAGCTCAGGCTGCGGTGCATACTAGACTGTCGGCCTGCGTTAGCGCGGCCCTTCGCCGCAAAGGTGTGGTACTGCCTCTCTGAGTAAGCCTCTGATGGGTACTATCTCGGGTGCTCATCGCCTCCCCAAGGCTGGGGCTACATAGTATAAATTTCCGATCAAAAACCTATCCTTACTCTACATCCCAGCCGCTATGACTACTTCCGCACCACCCACGATTGTCATACCTGCGACCCCATCTTCGCGTGAGATTCTCGTCCGCCTCTTTCCTGGCGTCAAGCCCCCGCCGTCACTCTTCGCACCTGGCCGTGTGCCCAACTGTGGACCCGAGGCTACGGCTGCGCTGCTTAAAGCGCTCAGGATAACCACAAGCGGAGCCATGTCTTTTTCAACGAGTTCAGTTTCCACAAGTACGTCTCTACCCTTGCTCGGTCGCGCCCGTTTGGTTGATGCTCTTCATAGCCATTCAGTCCATCACTTGCTCGCCATATATGCGCTTGGTGCCTCGGCGCCCGTGATAAACGCTGCCTACGAGGATACCCATCTCGACCATCTGCGCGTCGCGTTTGTCGCTCCAAACAAGGTGACCATTACAGACGATACCTTTACGGATTACCTCGGGAACGACCAGTATGTATTTGGGTGTTCCATGCCGGTTTTTCTCGTTGACGCTCGTGGTCTAGCTACTACAATGCCTACCTCGATTACTTCCATCGGGTCGTGCTTCAGCCCGGTGCCAATATTTCAGACATACTTGAGAAATACATCTTTTCCTCGCACTACAACGTCCGCACGCCAAAGCAGGGGACAGAGCAACCCGAGATGCTTAATCGGTTTCTCGAGATTCTCATCCACCCTATCATTCATGTCGGCTACGGTGCCGAGTTTGGCATAATGGGTCTCATCGCAGAAGGTGAGCAGTTCGGAAGGCTTCCGTACGTAGCTTAATCCTCATTTTCTTGATTTGTAGGTCTCGCATGGACATCAGTGCACCCTGCTGGTGCTACTACCCCCATTAATCGTCTTCTCTTCACTCAACGCACGACTCCCATCTCTGAATTGGAGAAGCAAGGCAAGTGGTTTTCCCTGTCATCGCTTGTGCATGACTGATGCCTACGGATAGAGCCAGGGTGGATGCCAAAAGCAGGGTTGCGCTTGCGAGCGTTGAACATTTTGACACTCATGCTTCGTGACCCTCGTTTCTTTGGAAACAGGACCCTTGACAAGCACGAATTCGCTGCGATGCTCGAGTCACATGGGGAAATCTTCGTCAAATACGGTGAGCTTTGGGACTGTCAAATCGAAACACAGGAAGATCTCGAAGCACGCATGGAGGAGCTCATTTGGGCTGCAATGCTCATGTATGGCGTTGGAAGCTGGGACGGAAACGAGGCTGAATATCGTGCTGATTTCTTCACGTAAGCGCAGCCATGATAGATGCCCTTATACGTAGCTGATTATTCTCATCAGCGCACATATCGTGACATCTGTGCTGTTCATTCCCACGATCTGTGCATACCTCTCCCGTGAATCCCAAATGAAGCTGCTTCGAGCACACTTTTTGACGAGCATCACCTGGTGGGTCGTCCGTGGCCGTCCGAGTTTCGCCCTGAAGGATTTCACCTCTCGACCACTCCCGCCTGTCCCGAATGCACCCTCTTCCAAGTATTCCAACACGCTCCCAGGCACTCTGCCGACTCCCGCCGCATGTGCACTCTCTTCGACGACACCCTACGCCGGCAACGCGAACCCATGGTATGCCATCCTCGCGGACGCACTCGTCCACCCAAACGAGCACCTCTGCAAAGTGCAGCGTGCGTTGGCGCACTTCAACCTCCTGTATGGACATCGCGAGGCAGGATCTGTCCTTGAATCGCTCTCTAAGGACGGCGTGGACGTGAACCCCGAGTATGGGTACCTGGACGGGTCTGTGTTTTTGCGTACGGCGTGGTTGACCGCGTCGGCGCTTGGATGGGTGACCCACGGGGAGGAAAACACGGGCGCATGGAATTACCAAGAGTTCCAAAAGGCAGCGTTGGAGGAACTGGAACTCATGAAAGGTCAGGGGAGGGCGTAGGCGGCATGCGTAAACCTTGCATCCATTGTAAAACATATTGACGAACTAAAGTTCCGACAATACAAGTCATCCAGGTGTGACAAAGATACCAATAGTCATATCTATTATCATGACAAAAAGAAAGATGTAGGATAGAAAAATTACTTCGACATAGGGAAATACTATTCATGACTTCCAACAAGTAGTCCATGACTCTCCAGACAATGAACTATCAATATCAACTTGGAATGCACCATTATGAGATATAACCAAGCAAAGAGGAGGAAGATAAAAGGAACCAAGTCTAAGCCAAGGAGCAACCCAACCATAACAAAGATCATGGGAAAAAATCCAGCCATCATGATTGAGGAACTGACCAAAAGAAAGAAGTTGATGTACCCTCCACACTTTGATAGACTTGTCAACAGACCCAGAGATGATATGGTCACCATTGGGTGAAAAAGACACCGAGTAGATATAGGAACTGCCATGGCCCTGGAAGGGACCTGCTATGAGGTGACCAGTGGCTGCATCCCAGATCCTGATAGCATGGTCATGAGAGCCAGAGACAATGTTCTTTCCATCAGGTGAATAGCCAACAGATATGACCTGATGTGTGTGCCCCTGGAATGGACTTCCTATGGGCTGACCAGTGGCTGCATCCCAGATCCTGATGGTCTTGTCAGAAGAGCCAGAGACAATGTTCTTTCCATCAGGTGAATAGCCAACAGATGTGACAGAATGTGTGTGCCCCTGGAATGGACTTCCTATGGACTGACCAGTGGCTGCATCCCAGATCCTGATGGTGTTGTCATGAGAGCCAGAGACAATGTTCTTTCCATCAGGTGAATAGCCAACAGATGTGACAGAATCTGTGTGCCCCTGGAATGGACTTCCTATGGGCTGACCAGTGGCTGCATCCCAGATCCTGATGGTCTTGTCAATGGAGCCAGAGACAATGTTCTTTCCATCAGGTGAATAGCCAACAGATGTGACCACAGATGTGTGCCCCTGGAATGGACTTCCTGTGGGCTGACCAGTGGCTGCATCCCAGATCCTGATGGTGTTGTCATGAGAGCCAGAGACAATGTTCTTTCCATCAGGTGAATAGCCAACAGATGTGACCCAATCTGTGTGCCCCTGGAATGGACTTCCTATGGGCTGACCAGTGGCTGCATCCCAGATCCTGATGGTCTCATCATCAGAGCCAGAGACAATGTTCTTTCCATCAGGTGAATAGCTAACAGATCTGACACAAAATGTGTGCCCCTGGAATGGACTTCCTATGGGCTGACCAGTGGCTGCATCCCAGATCCTGATGGTCTTGTCCCAAGAGCCAGAGACAATGTTCTTTCCATCAGGTGAATAGCCAACAGATGTGACCCAATGTGTGTGCCCCTGGAATGGACTTCCTATGGGCTCACCAGTGGCTGCATCCCAGATCCTGATGGTCTTGTCAAAAGAGCCAGAGACAATGTTCTTTCCATCAGGTGAATAGCCAACAGATGTGACAAAATGTGTGTGCCCCTGGAATGGACTTCCTATGGGCTCACCAGTGGCTGCATCCCAGATCCTGATGGTCTTGTCATAAGAGCCAGAGACAATGTTCTTTCCATCAGGTGAATAGCCAACAGATGTGACATAATGTGTGTGCCCCTGGAATGGACTTCCTATGGGCTGACCAGTGGCTGCATCCCAGATCCTGATGGTGTTGTCCCAAGAGCCAGAGACAATGTTCTTTCCATCAGGTGAATAGCCAACAGATGTGACCCAATGTGTGTGCCCCTGGAATGGACTTCCTATGGGCTGACCAGTGGCTGCATCCCAGATCCTGATGGTGTTGTCTTGAGAGCCAGAGACAATGTTCTTTCCATCAGGTGAATAGCCAACAGATGTGACAGAATGTGTGTGCCCCTGGAATGGACTTCCTATGGGCTGACCAGTGGCTGCATCCCAGATCCTGATGGTGTTGTCATAAGAGCCAGAGACAATGTTCTTTCCATCAGGTGAATAGCCAACAGATGTGACCCCAGATGTGTGCCCCTGGAATGGACTTCCTATGGGCTGACCAGTGGCTGCATCCCAGATCCTGATGGTCCCATCTTCAGAGCCAGAGACAACATGCCTACAATCTGGTGAATAGCCAACAGAGGTCACAGTACCACTATGTCCATGCAGGGTATGAACATCTGCTGGCCAATTGGCTGGATGTCCAGTCCTGATTGAAGCATGCCTCAAAAGTTGGCCAAGCCACAGCTTACAAAGTGGTGAACTAGAGGGGGTCTGGGGCATGGCTGACAGATATAGATGAGGGGTGGATTGTCTGAGTAGGGGTGAGAACACCTGGATGAATCGGGATCCTTCTGAAGCAAGAGTACAAATCTCTGAGTCCTAACATCAAGTTTTAGCATGTCAACTGGTCCCATTGTTTGATCTTACCTTAGGTTGAGCCCAATGTTGAAGAGCAATGCATGTCTGTAGGGCAGAGGAAATGGGTGATGCTGATGAGAGGGAAAGGAGGCCAATGACTTCAAGCCAGTAGGGAAAAAATCTTTTGAAGAACAGTGTGATTTCAGAATTTAAGTCTGAGGTGCAGATGGTATGCTGTAGATGATCCATCCAGTATAGACAGGAGTATGACAGGTGAGGGGGGATGGCCTCATCCACGTGGCTGGACAAACCAGAGACTTTGTTATTAAGGATTCGGGAATCAGCAAGGCCACATATGTTGAACTTGAGCATGCGACACATGCACACAAGTGATGCTTGTCCAAGAGTGAGGGAATGCTGGGGTAGAAATGGGATGTGGAAAGCTGAACTGCGCTTGCCATCACGCAAGAAGTCATAGAAGGACGCATGAAGTGGGCGGACAGGCCTCCGGTCATCACAAGCCCCATCTAGCAGGGATGCCAGAGATGAAACCATAGCTCGGACATCTACTGGGACATCTATCGGAACGTCTTCCGGAATGTCCATAGTCATCTTCAGGTGTCCATGAAAGAGATCCGAAAGGCATGGGAGTGGGAGTGGTTCCTTGAGAGCGAGCAAGACGCCCATCACCTCTCGAAACCGATCTTGTTCAGGTGCCGATTTGAATAGCTGTAGTAGCACGGTCTTGTATAGTTCGTCCAATGGGTACCCAGCTTCAGTCCGGCGGGTCTTCAACAGTAGTCCGAGTCGGGCAGATCGTCCGAGTCCAATTGACCCAAACCCCTGAATGAACTTGCACGCAGTAGCCGCCCACTGGAAGAGATGTTGGGAATGATGGACAAGTAGTCGACACCAGTCCTGGTTCGACAAGTCGAGTTCCGACGACCATTCATCGAGAGAATGTCGGATAAACCTCTCAATGTCTTCGTCGACCATTTGCTCTGAGATATCACTCATGTGTTTATGGACCAAGCGGGGACCCGGCGGGAGCTTGGCAAGAATGTCACTTTCGGGACGAGTCGTGATCAGGAAGCGCAGGTTGAATGGGAATGATGTCTCGGTTGCTAGTCTGGAGATGGCAAGCACAAGTTGTTGGCGACTAGCCTGGTCACCGCACTCGTCAAGCGCATCGATGACCACCACTAGAGGGCCGATAGCCTGGATGTGCTTGCTAGGTTCGATGATCAGTCGTTCCAACTGCTCTTTGGGTACTTCCGACGTGCGAAGTGATCGACTTTCCCCCACGACCTTCCACAGGGCGGACTTGTACTCGGCATTGTGGTCACAGAGGTCCCGTGCAACAGTACTAAACAAATTCGTCGGGTTCCGGCGAGCGACGTCTGTCCTTGCGAAACAGTACGACGAGACGAGCCTCTTCTGTCCCTCAAACCATCGCGCAACCGAATGAGCCACCGCAGACTTGCCCGATCCCGCGAGACCGGTGAGAAGACACACTCGTGGAGCATCCTCTGCGGGATTGCTGAGGATCTCACGAAGTTCCCGTAACAAATCGTCCCGGGTCCCTGTAAGACAACCCTTGTCCTGATCGTGCCTGGCGCCCTTGGCATAAGGCATGTCGTCCAGGTCCTTGTCCTCCACTGCGAACCATATATATGAACGTCCGACTGCAAATCAATGGAGTAAAGCTTACCGGTGTGCTCGATCGCGTTCATCATACGAACGACTGTGATTCCGGTCTGTAGTCCAACTCCCCGCAAGAAGGCATCTCTGAGTTCTTGAAGCCTTCTCTGGTAATCCGTGATCTTGGAATTGATATCCGACAATGTGTACTTCGCCAGACGGGTCGCTGCGCAAGGCGGTGAATGGGGATGAACACGAAGTAGTGGATTATCTTACCGAAGCCTTTGTGCTCGGCGTAGTCGCGAATAAAATAGGCGCACTCCATCACTTGTTGGGTCAAGAGCTTAAGAGGCTCCACGTGCACCTTGTCTGCCTTCAAGGGATCTGCGTCGTGAACGAATGCTAAAACGTCACTCATGGTGCCCGCTAAGCGAGTGATCTGATCGTCGCGATCGTTCTGATTTACGAGAACCTGTGTCAAATGTCGCGGCCATCAAGAACAGCACGAGAATACAACATGAGACAAACCAGACCTTGTGTGCAGCTGAGATAACGGACCAAGCGAGTGATGTATATGGGTGAATCTACGTGGCAATGAGAAGAAGAGCGGGTAGCGACGAAGTAGTAAGTACCTCTGCGATGCCAGTTACAATCTGGTCAAAGAGTTTTATCCTCTTCAATAGAACATCCCATGTGGTCGCAAACGTCTGTGCGCTGTTCACAACTTGTGTGACTGTATCGACCGCCGAACTCAGGTGGTCGACCACGAGGGGAGTGGAACGCATCGCATCGACTGCTTGTTTCGCTGTATCGACGGCATCCGCAGCCTGACGGTCATCTGCTTCAAGAGGTTGGCAAGGGACGGATGTGAATGTAAATTTCAGTGTGAAATTGGGCCTGGAAGAAAGAGCGGTCTTAGAAGGGTCTACAAGGAGAGGTTCTTCGAACACTGAACAAGACTGTTGTCAGTAGAAAGTGCAACAGGAATTCATCGCACTTTTGTTTTTCAACTTCGATATTATTTCCCCGATCGTATAGGTCAAACTTGCAATGGCTTCGTCCTGTTGACCCGGCATGCGGTGGGTCCGGTAAACCTTGGCAACCAGGACAGATGTATCATCCCCACGACTGAGACCATTCACTGAGTTCTCTCGCATATATCAAACTAAGCCTACTCACAAAGACATCTCTTCGTTCCACAAAATGCCATTCTTGTTCTGCTTCGTCTTTTTCGTCGTTCGCAACGTATTGCCTAATGAGAATGTAACGTAGTATTGCCTTGGCAAAGCAAATCGGGGATTTGATCCACTGGCAGTACGAAGTTCGATGTCTGCAAGAAGAGAAATTCGTATGGAACGGTTTCCAGAGTTACAATGCAAGTCTCCCACCTGTGATAGTAATGGATTGTGCCCTGGACCCACAGTGAGCGAGTCAGCACAACAAATACATTCAGGCAATTATGCATAGTACATACGTGGTTGGATTCATTATTTCAAGTGACGTGTGATGAGCGAATATACGAGTTGGCAAGGAGGGATGCTGAGTGTATGAGAAGGATCCTCTGAGAACCGATCAACCAGCGCCGCCGACTACTAAATGGGTACAACGTGGGTCGTGTTCTATTCCTAGCCTGAGTGCATGGTCGTGACAATGCGCACACACAACATGAGGAATATGGCTATCTAAAAAAGCGAAGACAGAGTGCATCCAAGGCAATACTACAGGGGGGATGAACAACACAGGCCCGGTGCTACGTAGGAGGAACGACTCGAAGTTGAGCTCAGCAGGTCTGGCGCCTCCGAGTCGGTCTCGAGCCTCAATCGAGCCACCATCGGATCTGCCCTTGCCATGGAATTTGACGTCGGCGTTTTCAGCGGGGACATAAGACGAGCGTCACTAAATAACACTAAGTGCGAGAGTCAACACTTTAGTTGAAGATCTACCACTGGCCAAAGGACGATGGGGAAACGATCTGTGTCGCAGACAATTGCACCTTTTTACCCGAGCCCAACTCTTAGGGTCCATGTAAGTAGTCTAAAGCGTGAACGACAATCGGAACCCGAATAAGGGCAGTCTCCTGGGATAAATAATGTTACGGTGAGACAACGATGTATGGAATATGTACCTGGGCAATGAGTGGTGCGTACTCCTCATCCTGGATATCTTTTCCGTAGCGCACGTACATGAGTCATCCAATTGTGACTCGTGGTCACGGCGATCTCGACGATACCGGCTTGTCCCTTGATTGCTGGTGTTGCTCTGAAAGGGTTTCAGTTTCACCACATCCGAGTCCACCGCTTTCGTCTGTCCTCCCTTGGCGTCACTATCAGTCATAGACTCGGACCGGGTGTGTTTTGCTTGGCTGAAAGGCTGATATGTATTGAGTTCATCGTAGGTTTTCAGCTATCTGCAAGGCTCATCCTTGACCTTTTGCAGGACGCTGTGGACATGAGGAGGGTGTCCTCCAAAGTTGGTGGTGGGCAGTGTGACCAGTCGTTCTTGGCAAGAACGGGCACTCGGAGGGCATTGTTCGCCAGCGTTCTAGAAAATGGTGATTCTGAAGAGGGCGCAAAGGGCCTGTTTTGGGATCAACAAATCATCGCGATCAAGCCTTGCCATGGAAAGTGTCTCTTGTTTCCAGCTGCGTAGTGAGGACCACACGCAAGCGGAAGTTACGTTTATGCAGTCTTTCGAGGAAATGGAGATTACAGATCAGCCGATCACATTGGAATTTCGCCTTGTTATACAGTACAATCCAAGTCGTGCACTTCTGACCATTCCCCATCCACTAAATCCAGATCTGTCCAAGGATATGTAAGTAAGTGAGGCGAGAGTGAGGACCAAGTCTGTCACGAAGAATGGGTTGGATGTCTGAAAAAGGCATCTTTGGTTCGTTGTCATCCGGCAGACTGGACATTCCACTACCAACGATTGCAGATTGGTGAGATGAGCAATGCCATCCAATGTCGGAGGAAGGGTCTAAGGGTGATCAATTAAGATGAGAGGTATTAGGCAGAGGCAGGCAACTGACCTCTGCATCTTCCCTAAATCCATAGTGATTAATTGTGAGCTTGAGTGAACGGAGGTGACAAAGTTAGACCATGCAGGAGAAGCAAAGATGAATCGGAGAATATCATCTGTTGGCCCATCTATATTGAATCCACAAAGTCGAAGATGGAAATCGATAGTGTCTGGATAGAGTCGGGTAGCTTTTCAAGGATGTCACGCATCTGAATTACGTGCAAGTCCCAGGGATGCTCGCCAGGGCACCGACAATTACCACCGAGGACTAATCCTGTGAGAGCAGACTGGGGAAGGAAATCAATGTCGAGGAGAATATCAAGAGGTGCATTAAGGGTGCGTAGATTGCGAGCATCTACGGATACCATGGGTCGGAAACGCCAACAAAAGGCTG